>ML792179.1:278565-310246 GCA_009831015.1 Picea engelmannii
TCTACATCCCACCTGACACAAGCATACCAATCCTACTAAGCTAATGACAATCATCCTAACAACCCAACACACCCAAATTTATTACACCAGTGACTAGAACCCTTACAGTGAGCAAATCTAAATCATAGTTGGGTAATCAATGTTCCCTCAATTAAATCCTTAATGCAATCCTGGATGGGAATGACGCATAAGATATTAACACTTGTTACTATATAACATTTAACCAGTAGAACTGGTCATTCCATGAAATGATCAGTAGAGAAATTATCAGAAGCTAGGCATTAAACTTAAGATCATAACACGGTGATTGGATTGAAAGAGATGTAACATTTACTCACTATACTATTATAGTATTTCCTTGATAGTAATACATTTAATCAAATTATAAGACATTGACAACTAATATAGCAAATAAGGCATTTAACATGACAATAATATAACCATTAATATAGAAATTATCAAGGTTATCTACATTAAGGCAAAAGTAATAGTGAAACATTATTAACTCATTAAAATTTCTCACTATACCATTACAGTATGCCTTGAAGGTAATTCATTTAATCAATTTATAAGACATTGACAATTAATATAGCAAATAAGGCATTGACATGACAATAAGATAACCATTAATATAACAATTATCATGGTTATCTACATTAAGGAAAAATCAATAGGGAAACACTATTAACTCATTAAATTTTTTCACTATACTATTACCATATGCCTTGAAGGTAATTCATCTAATCAATTTATAAGACATTGACAATTAATATAGAAAATAAGGCACTGACATGATAATAATATAACCACTAATATAGAAATTATCATGGTTATCTACATTAAGGCAAAAGAAATAGGGAAACATTATTAACTCATTAAATAACTCACTATAGTATTAAGGGGTCGACTAAGAAGTGTAAGTTTTGTAAGGCCATAACCATTCAATGCACAACTAAGACCATATAACTAAAATTAGACTCACTGCTATAAGCATTAAAGAGGTTTATTTTCATATGTAATAAAAGAGAATTACTGCGAGGCATAGTAAAACTCGGAGCTAAAAGTGAAACGCCACAGAACCCCATATCGGGCTGTCTAAATAGGTGAGAAGAGGTGGGTACGTATTTGTGAGTTACCAAGACTGTAAAGCTGTGGGGGAGAAATGTATAATGGTTGCCAATTAATCAAAAATCACATAGGTGTCAACAATTGAGGCTGTGGTCGAAATTTTACACGTGGTTGTACCTTATTACACAAATTAAGATGCACAAACAATATAAGACAAGGCTATAGTTTAATAAAAAAAAGGATCAAAGTCAGTAACATTCAAATGCAGCCATCATCATTTAGATTGTTTCCAGAAAACAATCAAATTCTACCCATTGCTGCTAAAGGTCAACCACACAACAAATCTCAGACACCAGGGCTTGACTATCACATACTTAATATGCTTCCCATGCACAACCATGCTCGCGGCCCTTAACATAGTCAGGGTGAAACTATTAGATCATTGTCAGTCAATAATTCAAGGGAATAATGCAGAGATCCCTGGCCCAAAAAAAAAACACAGGGGCATGTGAAACCTCCTTACAAATCACAGAGGTAAGTGTCCAGCAAAATCATGCTTTTAAAATAGGTGAAAATGTATTCTCTACACAGCAAGTCGTAGGCTTTTAAAATAGGTGAATTTGTATTTTTTTACACAGCAAAATCATGTGCTTTTCAACAGGCGCAATGGTCTTCTTGACACAACAAACGTTGTTAACACAAGTGTCCACCCATTAGCACCCATTACTCCCTTAGTTACACAGTAAAACCACCTCCGTCTATACAATAAAATCACTACCCAAACTTAGCAACTACGTAAGAAATCGAGGAAGATTCCTTGGTAGCTGAAGGGAAAACATTTACTATCTTTCCAATAAAAAGAAAATGTGGCAGTAAGTAAAATAAGACATGGTAACTCTGGGATTAATCGTTGGTCTGCTGGTCATAGTCACAGGGAGATTAACATTTGAAAATTGAATTTCTAAACATAACAATCAATTTACTGTGATTAACCATTCATTAACGCCCAGAAGTAAAAATTTTATTAATCAAACACCCTGGAAGTATAGGATGGAGGGAGGGTAGCATGTCAAGCACCAAAAATCAAAACAATTGACCAAAAATTAAATACAAAGAGTTGGATTTACAACCTCGCCCCTAAGTCAATGAAGTGCAGCTGAAGGACGGACAATCACCAGGAAAAAATGAGATATAAAATTTCCAAGTTGAAAAAAGACTTTGTAATCAATAAAACTTGGTAGGGTTAGTTAAACCCATAGGGGCGCAAGACAAACAATCAACCAAGGACAACAACAGAGGTAGATGGCTGAAAGGTTCACCTTCGCTTCACCATCCTCGCACAGAAAAGTAGGGCGTTGAGATCCATACGTATTTTAACGCTAAGGCGATGACCGTAGATCAGGCTCCTGGCCGACTGCTTAGGCAAGGATTGTTGAGCTAGGGACGAAGGATAAACAACCTCAAGGTCACAATCAACACACAGGGCGATCATGACATGCGGGAAAACGAAGGCCATAGGAATTATCAACCATGGAGCTAGGCTAAGAAAGGTTCTGTCATCAACTTAAAAAAAATTAGTTTAATGTTCCATTAAATAAATAAATCCAAGCATAAGTCCTAATGCATTCTACTTTGCAAAATATAAAGAGTGTGTCATTGCCTGATCCCCCGCTTCGAATGACGTATGCACGCTCCGTGCAACTCCTACTCGTTGACCGTCGAGACCTCACCAGTCCCTCCCAACCAATGCTAGGGGTACTCTTCTTCCCCCTTAGCCACTCGAGCCGCAAAGGGACCACACACACTATCAAAAGGTTTTTTCTAGCTCCCATCTCACCTCGCAAGGTTGAGCTACCACTCCTCTCCGAGGTGGGTATCCCAACTCCCACAAGTAAATCAGTCAAGTTGATTTTTCTGCAGCATAACGTTACACAAACAGAAGATGATCCTTCATCCTTCTCCTTCCTTTATTTTATAGAGTTTCGAAACTCCTTTCTTTCCTAAAATCTCATTTAATTAAAGTTTTAGAAATAATTTCCTAAAATTTCCTCTCCGTACAACTGTCCCCCATCCCCTACATTCCTCCAAAAATTAATTTCTTTAATTAAGTATTTATCTTTACTTCCCTCACCCACCTAGAGTTACTCCTAGGTGTCCCTAGATTCCCTTACAGGTTTTAAAGGCTTTCCCTATTATGAATTGCTAAATTAGTTTAAAATTAGAAATCTCTTAAATGTATATTCTTTACTAAGTTGACTTCTTGCTTTTTCCCTTAAGTTCTCCTTTTTCCTTTTATGTTACTTCCTTTCCCTAGTTTCCTATTTTTTTTATTTTCCCTCTTTCCCCTTTTACTTAGAACTCAAAAAGGCATGTGTGGAATATAACCTCTTTTTCCTTTTCATCAATAATTTAGTATCTTTTTAACTTATCAAAAGAGAAAATAATTAATTCCCTCTTTACTTTTTATATCCACGGATTTTATTTTTTTATGAATAATTTAATTTCTTACTCCCTTCATGTTACAAAATTTTATGAAGGCCATAATTATTACTTAAGTGGTTTTTATTTTAAATTTTATTATTTTATTTTATTTTATTTTATTATAATTATTATTAATTGTTTTTTTTAAAGGTAGACAAAATTTTACCCCTAGAAAAATTTTAGACTTAGAACTTTTGATTTTGTACTGGGCGACATTTAATTAGGGAAATTGTTTTAAAATTTCTTAACCTGTTATTTGTCTTAAGGTCATCTAGGTTCATCCCTCTATCATCATCAATGCGACGTGCCCTTCAGGACACATTAGGTGCTCCAAGGGTGCCACTTGCCTGATTTGTTCGCTTGCGCGACGTGCCCTTCAAGATGCACTATGTGCTCCAAGGGTGCCACTTGCCTCTTGACTGATTGGTAGACATCAATAACCCCTGGAGTTAACACTCCGCCCGATGAACTTATGGGAAACTAAGGGCTTCTAAGGAATAAAGCCCTCGCCTTATTGTGTGCCCTTTATAATCATCGTGAGTGACTATTGCAGTCTGCCCTCATGGCATCATCGATCCTCTCGAACTAGGTAATCGTTAACCTATAGTTCGAGCCACGATAGGAGTGCTAGTAGGCTATGGCAGGGCTACTATCCACACCTCTCCCTCAACCTCTTTGATATTCGTGTGTGGCCCATTTACTCCATATGTGAGTCTGGTCAGCAAGTTATCATTATCCTGCATCATCAACAAATCATGTCAGAACATATCCACATCATATCATCTAATCATATGCACTAATATCATAGTAAAACAATCAAACCCCAAAGGCACACTCCCTAACTCGATCTAGACTCCAAGGGGTTCCATCGATGCCTCTGCATCCTCAAGGTCCAAAACACTGAACACTCAGTAAAACTGAGTCAATAGGACATGTCTATGTCAATGTAGTAAAACAACATGTCATCAACCCATAACACATTGTAATCAAAGTCAAATGTTTTAATAGCATAAAAATATGGATCACTTGTGAGTAAGTGTCCTCAAAGAATAAGTTTGCTCAGTGTGCCAGAGCAGGATGCTACATACACCCCCTCTTGGTCTAAAATTCGTCTCGAAGTTTCATAGTATATATGCTGAAATAAAGTGTATCACAGTATCATATGTCTATCTATCAAACAAAAATGGAAATTGTTGGTGCATATCATATGCGTCCTCCCAGGTCGCCGAGTGAGGACTATAATTGTCCCACTGGACCTTGACCTGATCTACCATTCGATGGCGTAGCCATAAAACGTGATCATCCAAGATGCGGACCGGCTCAGCCATGAGCACTCCCTTGTCCGATACCTATAAGGAACTCATGTCAATAACATGTGTAGGATCACTAATATAATGTCTCAAAATAGATACATGAAAAACATTATTCATACGCCTCAAGGAATCAGGCAAGGCTAGTCGATAGGACACGATCCCCTTTCTCTCCACAATCTCAAAAGATCCCATGAACCTAGGAGAGATTTTAGCTCCCTTCCCAAACTTGATCGAACTCTTATGCAGTGTAACCTGCAAGAATACTTGATTGTCGACCTCGTAACTACGGTCGACACGGTGCACATCTGCATAACTCTTTTGTTGATCTTGTGCTTCTTTAATCCCTTGTCTTATTATCTGCATTTTCTCTTCCATTTCTTGGATCGCTTCGGTTCCCACCAGAACCCTATCCTCGAGCCAATCCCAACTCAAAGGCATCCGACACAGTCACCCATAAAGAAACTCAAAAGGTGCCATTTTAATGGTGCTTTGGTAACTGTTGTTGTAAGCGAACTCTACTAGTGGCAATAATTCTTCCCAATGCTTTTTTTGGTCCATCACGTACATGCGCAACATGTCCTCCAAGGCTTGGTTCATTCGTTCAGTCTGCCCATCATTTTCCGGGTGATATGTCGTACTAAAGTTAATTTGGGTTCCCAAGGCCTCTTGGAAACTCATCCAAAATCTTCCAGTAAACACCGATCCTCGATAAGATATAATCCTCTTAGGCACGCCATGCAGCCTCACAATCTCACTGATGAAAACTCTAGCTATGTCAGGTGCTTGATACATCGTACGCACAGGAATAAAGTGAGAACTCTTCGTCAGAGTGTCTACTACTACGAAAATCGAGTCATGTCTCCTTGCTGTCAGTGGCAATCCAACAATAAAATCCATTGAAATAACCTCCCATTTTGATTATAAAATAGTGTGATGTTGTAGTAATCTTTCTGGGTGTCTATGTTCAGCCTTTACCTGTTGACATTCTAGACATCTGGCCACATAGTTGACTATGTCTGCCTTCATTCCCTTCCAGAATAATAAGGGTTGAAGGTCTTCCCTCATCTTCATGACTCCCAGGTGAAACATGTAAACTGCTCTATGAGCCTCGCTCAAGATCAACATCCTCAACTCGTCGTTTGGTGGTATGTAGTTACAATTTTTAAACCTCAATAAACCATCGCTATCAAATGAAAATCCCTCAAATCGTGGTACCATCATTGTCCGATAAAACCCTCAACCTCCTTGTACTAGTCATCATCACGCTGTAAAGTTGGAATCTTTTCACGTAGATTCATCTAAAGAGTCAACACCGAAAAGATGTGTGGTCTCCGACTCAATGCACCTGCCACTCAGTTAACTGTTCCTTTTATGTAAGTAATATTGAAGTCATACTCGCTAAGAATTTTTGACCAACGTTGTTGTCACGTATTCAAGTCACCTTGCATAAATATGTGTTGTAGTCCACAATGGTCAGTATTTAGTTCAAATTTTCATCCAACAAGGTAGTGTCACCAAAACTTCAAGGCATATATGATGGCTAATAACTCCAAATCGTGCGTCACGTAGTGATCCTCATGCTTTATTAGTTTCCTCAAAATGTAAGCGATCACTCGTCCGTCTTGCATCAAGACTCCACCTAAACCTTCCTTGGATGTGTCTGTGCATACCAAGAAGTCTACGTCCATGTCAGGGACCTTTAGTATCGATGTTGTTGTCAACAAGTCCTTGAGCCTCTGAAATGGTTCCATGCATTTCTCGGTCCAAACAAACTTCTTGTTCTTCTTCTGCAACTCCATGATCAGATTTTCTATATTTGAAAATCCCTCGATGAACCATCGATAGTATCCTACCAAACCCATGAAGCTATGCACTTTCGGGACATTCATGGGTGTAGGACATTCCATAATAGCCTCAAACTTGGCTGGATCCATGGAAATTCCTTCGTCAGAGATGACATGCCCTAAGTAGTGAATCTTCGATTGATAAAATGAGCATTTGGACAACTTCCCATACAATTTGTGCTCTCAAAAACACTGTAGTACCAAGCGCAAGTGCTCATTATGCTCCTCCATTGTCTGAGAGTAAATCAAAATATCCTCGATGAACACTTGGATGAACTTGTCCAAGTACTTGCGGAACACCCCATTCATCAAACTCATAAATACCCCTGGGGTGTTTGTCAGTCCAAACAATAAAACAATAAACTCGTAATGTCCAAACATCGTCTTAAAGGAGGTCTTAGGAATTTCATCTTCCTTGATCTGTAACTGGTGATACCCTTATCACAAATCGATCTTGGAGAACACCGTTGCACCCTTCATTTGATCAAACAAATCATCAATTCTCAGCAAGGGATACTAATTTTTTATTGTGGCCTTATTCAATTGATAGTATTCAATGCAAAGCCTCCACGATCCATCCTTCTTTTGTATGAAAATAACAGGTGCGCCCCATGGTGACACACTAGGACGTATCAGTCCTAGGTCCAACAACTCCTTCAGTTGCATTTTCAAATCTTGTAACTATGGGGTCGACATCTGATAAGGCGTTCTTGCTATTGGTTCAGTTCTTGGTTTTCAGTCTATAGTAAACTCCAACTCCCTCTCTAGCAGCATCCCAGGTAACTCCTCTGCAAATACGTTTGCAAACTCTCTCACCACCAGAAGCTGTTCTAGACCTTCCGCTACTCCCTTCTCGTTTAACGCAAGGATCACATAAATCTTGCACCCCTTGCGCATGCTCTTCCGAAGTTGCAAGGAAGATATGAACCTCAGGGAAACTCCCTGGTTCCAGCCTACAATCACACATCTATGTCCCTCGTCATCGACCAAGCTCAATCATTTTGTCTTATAGTTGAGTATCACCTCATACGATTCCAACCAGTCCATACCAATCACGATGTCATAATATCCTAAGATCGTGACATATAGGTTGGCCCTGGTGACAAACTCTCCCAAGTTAAGAATAAATCCTGTAACCTTTCCTCCAACCTTTTGTTTGGCTCTCGAACCCATCTCTATGAAGCTAAACTCACCTTGTTCGACTTCCTTTACCTTAATCCCCTTTGGCGCTGCACCATAAATGAAGCTCTCGTTAGCACCAGGATCTATCAAAATACTAAGGGTCTAGTCAGCGACGGTACCTGTTGTCTCGAGCATAGTCGACTG
Organism: Picea engelmannii; assembly: GCA_009831015.1. Taxonomy (NCBI): domain Eukaryota; kingdom Viridiplantae; phylum Streptophyta; class Pinopsida; order Pinales; family Pinaceae; genus Picea; species Picea engelmannii. The sequence continues at coordinate 286,598 of ML792179.1, forward strand.
GTGCTTCGCCTGGTAGTTATTCACCACTACATGAATCTGATGGGCCTTGCCCATATCTCCCACGGTAGTGGTTCCAGCTGATCCATATGCTCTGGTCCTCTCCATAGGGTAGTCATGTTAGTAGTGTGGCTCCCCACATATCCAACACCCCTTCTTCGGCCCAGTAGTCCTAGTACCCGAAGTAGAAAATGACACCCCACCGGCTGGGAACCCTGGTATGTTCTACTGAACAGGCCTAAACTGCTACTGCTGTAGGCAGTGCTACTGTTGATGTTATGGTCCCCGATAAGGTGTCTGCTGCTGAGGCGTCAGTGGTCGGGGTGTAATGAAAGTGGATCCCCTCTGGAAGCCACGATATCCCAATGTATGTATGGCTGGCGTCTGATGTTGTTGTGCTCCAGATGAAACCTGCCCTGCTAGTCTCGCTGGAGTCCTAGTCTGAATCCCACTTATAAGCTCTTCCTCTACCATGAGGGCCTTATGGATGGCATCATGCAAGGTTTGAGGCATCAAAATCCTAACCTTTTCATGCAAGTTGTCGTTAAGGTCGAAAACGAACCTGTTGACCTTAAGTTTCTCAGTGTTAAGGTGTGGAGCATACTGGAGCAGCTCCATAAAACGAGCCTCATACTCAGGAACCGTACGACCTCCCTGTCGTAAGGTGTTGAACTCATTGAGCTGACACTCAATGAATTCCTCTGAAAGGTACCTCTCTCGGAACCATTCCTCGAACAGTTCCCATGACATGTCTTCAACGACCATGTTCAACTATGGTAGGAGCATCTTCTACCATAGAAGAGAGCTCCCCTTTAGTTGAAAGACCTCCATGCGGGCCTTCATGTTGGAGGTATAATTGCAAAGTGAGAAGCACATCGCCATATTCTCCAACCATGCCTTGGCGATTGCGTCATCCAGAGCACCAAAGAACTCAGGAAATTTGACCTTCTCGAGTTCATGATGAATTCTACCAGTACTGATCGAAGTGCGCGATGGAACCTCAGCGGGTGCCAATGCCCTGGCCTCATCTCTATCTAAATGGCTGATCAGAGCCTCGGACATGCACTGAAAATATCTCATCATTCCCACTACATCACCAAATTCTATCTGCTCCTGTCCAAGAACCTGCTCATCACCCTCGGGGTTAGACCCCTCAGGTGTGGATGCTATTGGACTCATCACGCCCCCTCCCCTACCACCCTATTGTCTGCCTCCACGCATCCTCTAACCATGATTACCTGCATGCACACAAGTCAACTCGATCAGCAATAGTATAATCAATCAGTCACATCAACGAAAGTTGTAGGGATCCCAAGTCGTGGGTTGAACCTGCTTTGATACCACATGTAACAGACCTCCCGTTTCGTCACAACATCAACAACTCATAAAAAGTATATATATATATATATATATATTTATGTGTGTGTACAAGGGTAATAAAGACTTTATACTTTGTGTCGCAACAGGATGCCGAACATGACGCATGCATCTGTGAAAACAACATAATGATCTAAGATGCACATCAAGCATCTGGAATCAGTGAATGACAATCAACTGAAGAAAAATAAGACTGAATACCCACCCATCCTACCCAACAATGGTTAGGACCTCTAGGACACATAAGCAACGCTCAAGCCCAGGTTCCCATCGATTTTGACCATTTAAGGTCTCAAGGTTGGAGACTATTCTGAGGTACAAGGAGGTGTCTACATCCCACTCGACATAAGCATACCAAGCCTACTAAGCTAATGACAATCATCCTAACAACCCAATGCACCCAAATTTATTACACCACTGACTAGAACCCTTACAGTGAGCAAATCTAAATCATAGCTGGGTCATCAACGTGCCCTCAATTAAATCCTTAATGCAATCCTGGATGGGAATGATGCGTAAGATATTAACACTTGTTACTATATAACATTTAACCAGTATAACTGATCATTCCAAGAAATGATTAGTAGAGAAAGTATCAGAAGCTAGGCATTAAACTTAAGATCATAACACAGTTATTGGATTGAAAGAGATGTAATATTTACTCACTATACTATTATAGTATTGCCTTGAAAGTAATACATTTAATCAAATTATAAGACATTGACAACTAATGTAGCAAATAAGGCATTTAACATGGCAATAATATAACCATTAATATAGCAATTATCAAGGTTATCTACATTAAGGCAAAAGCAATAGTGAAACATTATTAACTCATTAAAATTTCTCACTATACTATTACAGTATGCCTTGAAGGTAATTCATTTAATCAATTTATAAGACAATCACAATTAATATAGCAAATAAGGCATTGACAAGACAATCAGATAAACATTAATATAGCAATTATCATGGTTATCTACATCAAGGAAAAATCAATAGGGAAACATTATTAACTCATTAAAATTTCTCACTATACTATTATCGTATGCCTTGAAGGTAATTCATTTAATCAATTTATAAGACATTGGCAATTAATATAGCAAATAAGGTATTGACATGACAATAATATAACCATTAATATAGCAATTGTCATGGTTATCTACATTAAGGAAAAAGAAATATGGAAACATTATTAACTCATTAAATTACTCACTATAGTATTAAGGGGTCGATCTGTAAGGCCATAACTATTCAATGCGCAACTAAGACCATATAACTAAAATTAGATTTACTGTCGTAAGCATTAAAGAGGCTTACTGCCGTATGTAATAAAAGAGAATTACTGCAAGGCATAGTAAAATTTGGAGGTAAAAATGAAATGCCACAGAACCCCATATTGGGTTGTCTAAATAGGTGATAAGAGGCAGGAAAGTATTTGTGAGTTACCCAGACTATAAAGTTGTGGGGGCAAAATACACAATGGTTGTCAATTAATCAAAATTCACATAGGTGTCAATAGTCAAGGCTATGGTCGAAATTTTACACATGGTTGTACCTTATTACACAAATTAAGACGCAGAAATAATATAACACAAGGTTGTAGTTTAATAAAAAGAGGGATCGAGTTTAGTAACATTCTAATGCAGCCATCATCATTTAGATTGTTTCCATAAAACAATCAAATTCTACCCATTGCTGCTAAAGGTCAACCGCACAACAAATCTCAGATGACATGGCTCGACTATCACACAGTTAATACGCTTCCCATGCACAGCCACGTTCGCGGCCCTTAACACAGTCAGGGTGCAACTATTAGATCACTGCCATTCAGCAATTCAAGGGAATAATGTAGAGATCTGTGGCCCAAAAAAAAATGCAAAGGCAAGTGACGTCGCCTTACATATTGCAGAGGTAAGTGTAGATCAAAATCATGCTTTTAAAATGGGTGAAAATGTATTCTCTACACAACAAGTCGTAGGCTTTTAAAACAGGTGAATTTGTATTTTTTTACACAACAAAATTGTGTGCTTGTCAATAGGCGCAATGGTCTTCTTTACATAGAAAATGCTTTCAACACAAGTGTCCACCCATTAGCACCCATTACGCCCTCAGTTGCACAGTAAAACCACCTCCGTCGGTACAATAAAATTGCTACCCAAACTCAACAACTACGTAAGCAATCAAGGAAGATTCCTTGGTGGCTCAAGGGAAAACATTTGTTGTCTTTCCAATAAAAAGAAAAAGTGACAGTAAGTAAAATAAGACATGGTAACTTTGGTATTAATTGTTGGTCTGTTGGTCATAGTCACAGGGAGATTAGCATTCGAAAATTGATATGATAAACATAACAATCAATTTACTATGATTGACCATTCATCAACGCCCAGAAGTAAAATTTTTATTAATCAAACACCCTGGCAGTCTAGGATGGAGGGCGGGTAGCATGTCAAGCACTGGCAATCAAAACAACTGACCAGAAATTAAATACAAAGGGTTGGTTGTACAACCTCGCCCCCAAGTCAATGAAGTGCAGCTAAAGGAGGGACAATCACCAGACAACAACGAGATATAAAATTTCCAAGTTGAAAGAAGACTTCGTAATCAATCAAACTTGGTAGGGTTAGTTAAACACATCAGGGCGCAAGACAAACAATTAGCCAAGGACAACAATAGAGGTAGACAATTGAAAGGTTCACCTTTAGTTCACCATCCTTGCAGAGAAAAGCAGGGCGTTGAGATCCATAGGTATTTTAATGCTAAGGCGACGACCGTAGATCATCCTCATGGCCGACTTCTCAGGCGAGGACTGGTGAGTTAGGTACAAAGGATAAACAACCTCAAGGTCACAATCAACACACAGGGCGGTCACGTCATGCGGGAAAATGAAGGCCATAGGAATTAACAACCATGGAGCTAGGCTAAGAAAGGTTTTGTCATCAACTTAAAAACAATTAGTTTACTCTTCCATTAAATAAATAGATCCAAGCATAAGTCCTAATGCATTTTACTCTGCAAAATATAAAGAGCGTACTATTGCCAGATCACCCGCTTCGAATGACATCCACGTGCTCTGTGCAACTCCTGATCGCCGACCGTCGAGACCTCACTGGTACCTCCCAGCCAATGATAGGGGTACTCTTCTTCCCCCTTATCCCCCTGAGCCGCAAAGGGGACACACACACTATCCAGAGGTTTTTTCTAGCTTCCATCTCGCCTCGCAAGGCCGAGCTACCACTCCTCTTCGAGCTGGGTATCCCAACTCCCACAAGTAAATCAGTCAAGTTGATATTTCTACAGCGTAACGTTACACAAACAGAAGATGATCCTTCATCCTTCTCCTTCCTTTATTTTATAGAGTTTTGAACTTCCTTTCTTTCCTAAAATCTCATTTAATTAAATTTTTAGAAATAATTTCCTAAAATTTCCTCTCTGTACAAGTGTCCCCCATCCCCTACATTCCTCCAAAATTTAATTTCTTTAATTAAATATTTATCTTTATTTCCCTCACCCACCTAGAGTTACTCCTAGAATCACTCTTAGGTGTCCCTAGATTCCCTTAGAGGTTTTAAAGGCTTTCCCTAATATGAAATTGCTAAATCAGTTTAAAATTAGAAATCTCTTAAATGTAGATTTTTTACTAAGTTGACTTCCCGCTTTTTCCCTTAAGTTCCCCTTTTTCCTTTTATGTTACTTCCTTTCCCTAGTTTCCTATTTTTTTAATTTTCCCTCTTTCCCCTTTTACTTAGAACTCAAAAAGGAAAGTGTGGAATATAACCCCTTTTTCCCTTTCATCATTAATTTAGTATCTTTTTAAATTATCAAAAGATAAAATAATTAATTCCCTCTTTACTTTTTATATCCACAGATTTTATTTTTTTATGAATAATTTAATTTCTTACTCCCTTCCTGTTACAAAATTTTATGAAGGCCATAATTATTACTTAAGTGGGTTTTATTTTAAATTTTATTATTTTATTTTATTTTATCTATTTATTTCATTTTATTATTATTATTATTATTATTATTATTATTATTTTTAAAGGTAGACAAAATTTTACCCCTAGCAAAATTTTAGACTTAGAACTTTTGATTTTGTATTGGGCGACATTTAATTAGGGAAATTGTTTTAAAATTTCTAACCTTTTATTTGTCTTGGGTCCATCTATGTTCATCCCTCTATCATCATCAGTGCGACGTGCCCTTCAGGATGCACTAGGTGCTCCAAGGGTGCCACTCGCCTCATTTGTTCCCTTGCGCGACGTGCTCTTCAGGACGCACTACATGCTCCAAGGGTGCCACTCACCTCTTGATTGATTGGTAGACATCAATAACCCCTGGAGTCAACACTCCACCTAGTGAACTTGTGGGAGACTAAGGGATTCTAAGGAATAAGGCCCCGACCTTATTGCGCGCCCCTTAGAATCATCGTGAGCGACTGTTGCAGTCTTCCCTCACGACATCATCGGTCCTCTCGAACTAGGTAATTGTTAACCTACAATTCGAGCCACGATGGAAGTGATAGTAGGATGTGGCAGGGCTGATGTCCACACCTCTCCCTCAACCTATCTGGTAGTTGTGTGTGGCCCCTTCACTCCATATCTGAGTTTGGTCGGCAAGCTATTGTCATCCTACATCATCAACAAATCATGTCAGAACATATCCACATCATATCATCTAATCAGATCCACTAATATCACAGTAAAACAATCAAACCCCAAAGGCACACTCCCTGACTCTATATAGACTCCAAGGGGTTCCATCGATGCCTTTGCATCCTCAAGGTCCAAAAACCTGCACACTCAGTAAAACTGAGTCAATAGCACATGTCTATGTCAATGTAGTAAAACAACATGTCATCAACCCATAATGCATCGTGATCAAAGTCAAACGTTTTAATAGCATAAAAATATGGATCACTTGCGAGCAAGTGTCCTCAAAGAATAAGTTTGTTCAGTGTGCCAGAGCGGGATGTTACATAAACACTATTTCGATTGACCCTTACGTTTTTCAATAGTATTTTTTTCTATTTTATTTTAATAATATTGCATTAGGTTCAAGGGTATATGAACCTTTAGGTGAATATCTCTTATAGCTTTAACATGTTTTTAATGACTACATTATAAAATTAAAGAAGAGTTGATCATCTCTTCTATTTTAAGGATTTATTTTATTGTCACATCATTTTGAGCATTTTATTTTATCGCTAACTTTGTCACTTTTGTCAATTTGTCACGTCATTTTGAAAATTTTATTACTAGTTAACTTTGCCACTTTTTAACAATAGAATCATTTTTTGACAGTACATAGTGAACATAAAATAAAACATTTAAATTAATACATACCAGAAAAGTATTTAAGAGTTTGATGCTTAATTTAAAATGCACTGTAAAAAAAAGAATACATAAAACATTGTTTCATTACTAGTTAACTTTTCCACCTTTTGACAATATAATCATATTTTTGACAATACACAATGAACATAAAATCAAACATTTAAATTAATACATAGAAGAAAAGCATTTAAGACTTTCATGTTTAATTTAAAATGCACTGTAAAAGGAGAATATACAAAACATTATTTGATAATAGAGTCATGTCAAACATTTAAATTAATACATAGTAGAAAAGTATTTAAGACTTTGATGCTTAATTTAAAATGCATTGTAAAAAGAAGAATATGCAAAACATTATTTGAAAATAGAATCATGTATTTTTCATATTTTTGAAAGTACACAATAAACATAAAATGAAACATTTAAATTAATAGATGGCAAAAAAATATTTAAAAGTTTCATGCTTAATTTAATGCATTGTAAAAAGTAAACATAAAATGAAACATTTAAATTAATACATGTCAAAAAATTATTTAAAAGTTTGATGCTTAATTTAAATCATTGTAAGAATATATTGTAAAAAGGAGAAAATACAAAACATTAGTTCATAACAAGTTAACTTTGCCATTTTTACCATCAATTATGAGAAATCAAATATGAGACAAAAATTGTTATTTTGAATTCCAAAATTATAATATATATATATATATATATATATAATCAAATTTATACAAAACATTAGTTCATAACAAGTTAACTTTGCCACTTTTTTACCATAAATTATGAGAAATCAAATATATATGAGACAAAAATTGTGATTTTGAATTCCAAAATTATGAAATATATATATTATAATCAAACTCTGAATAGTAACACTATAAAATACATAAGTTCCACATCCATTTTAGGATGATAACAAAAACAAAGAAATTTAACTCCAAAATTCTGGACTCTAAGCCATCGCTTTAAGATAGATCACTTCATACATGAAATTCAAACCTGCAAAAAAACAGATTTCAAAAATTAAAAATTTTCAATTCAAACATGTAAAATAATGCAGAATTCAAAAATTGTAATTAAAATAAAATTGACATACATACCGAAGAATTAATTGTCATCCTCCAACATACTCTTTTCCACAAAATATATTGTAAACATATTTTCCACCAAATATAATTTAGACATCTGTAAAAATAGAAAACATAATAAAAAAACAAATAGCACATATTAGCATATATACTGTAACTAAATATTAAGTAAACAATAAGTAATAATAACATAACCAACCACAGTTAAACAGATTTAAGATCTAGTTACTCTCTAGTTAAGAGTATATGATTTAAACAATTTGTAAATCTTATCTAAAATCTTAAAAAAATTAAAAAGAAAATTTATGTTGGTAAAAAAAAATTGAATTAGAGTTATATAATAATCTAAAAATAAATATAGAACTATGTATGAAGAAAGTTCACAAATCTCCAGATTAAGTCATTCTTCCAATGAAATACTTATCTCCTTGTGGATAAAGTCTCAAATCCTTGAGGTGAAATTCTCCTTGTGGATAAGGTCTCAAATCCTTGAGGTGAAATTCTCCTTGTGGATAACGTCCCAAATCCTTCAAGTGAAATTCTCATCCCAAGTGATGTTATTGTGTTCTTGGTAAAAAAGATTGTGAGTTAGAGTTAGATAATAATCTAAAAATAAATATAGAACTATATATGAAGAAAATTCACAAATCTCCATGTATTAATTCATTCTTCCAAAGAAATACTTATCTCCTTGTGAATAAAGTCCAAAATCCTTCAAAAAATTCTCCTTGTGGATAAAGTCTCAAATCCTTAGATGTAATTCTCATCCCATGTGTTTTTATTTGATCATATTTACACATGAATAAAATACTAATCTCCTTAGCAGTTAAATACTTATCTTTTTCTTTTGTAGTGGTCATATAATCAAATTCCACGATGCCCTTTCAAACCAAAGGACTCATAAATCTCCATATTAAGAAATTCTTCCAAAAACTGACTTATTATCTAAAAAAGTTCATAAATCTCCATTTGAAAAACCATTCTTCCAAAGAATACTTATCTTCTCTTTCTTCAGTGGAATAGATGTTCTCATATAATACTACGTGATTCTTGGACAAGAAAGCAAGGAATGCAATTGAGGAAAATTTAGAAACTTTCTCTTTCCTGATGTGGGATAGAATCTGTTCTCAAATATTCAAACACATTCAAGTTCAAAATTAGGTCTTCATCATGATATAACCTTAAATAAGTTTGAATGTACACCATTGAAGACAACTACAAACTTATCTAGAGGTTCTATATAATTCAAAATAATTGAGGAAAGGCTAAACTATAAATTTGAGAAAACAAAAATTTGATAAAAGTCAAGAACATATATTTATGAATCATCCTGAATGGACACATCCTTTCCTAATTTGGATGCTTCCTCAATCCCAATATCCCTTCTCAACACACTCTTAGGTACTCTCTTCTCCACATTCGCCTATATAACACATTTCAAATTTGAAAATTAAAAAAAAAATATTCAAATGATTATATAACACATTAAATTTAAATGATTTTAAGACATTAAATGATACCTGTGAACTCCCACCCTATTCAAACTCTCCCAATGAGAATTGAGACAAGCCATCCCAAGTACCAGGAGATGGAATAGAGAGTTGTGAACAACACAACTAAGAACTAAATCTAGGATTCAATGTGTTCATAATTATAGAAAATTATAAATGTTATTGATATCTTATTCAAAAGAGTGGAGATTGAACAAATATTAAAAAAAGCATACCTGATTCAATCCATCCAAATTCAAACTTGTCAAATCAAGTCCCCTACTGAATGGAGATTTGTTTAACATATCTCCAAACTGCAATTAATGGCAAGAAGAAATCAATTATTTCTATAGAGACAAGGATATCTAAATCTAGAACTCGAAGTAAACTATCATAAAATGCGTCAAAATTTTCCTAAATAGAACACATACCAATCTGCTGTTCGGGTCATCATTCTGAATGACCCTCTTCCAACCATCCCGAAAAAAATTTCTATACTCCAAAACTTCTTCTGTTGACATTGCATCTAAGTCTGCATCTATTTTATCAATAGATGTGTCCTGGGAATTGACTTCCTCTTGCTAACACTTCATGCCAACATCAACACAATAAAACATAGCTTCCAAATTTTCCTCGATTGCAGTCCTGGCATCTTTGTCAATTTCTGATATAGCCTAAAACTCTTAAAGTGATCCAAATGCCCCTGTTGGTCAAGGTACTAAAGGTTGTGGAGGCCTCAACAATGTCGTACTTCGATATGCCCCGTTGCGATCATATGTATGTCATTTACCAGTCCCATAATATTTGGATGATAGACTAGTATAATTAGAGTGCATGTGCAACAAAAACTCTGCAAAAAAGTGTCTTGCAAAATAGTGTGGAACCTTATCGTTCCACGCCAATTTCCCATATGCCACCAAAAATCTATTATACAAATATCCGACAAAGTCAGGGTGCTTAAAATATTTCACCTTCAACATTTTCATCTTTGGGCCCTCTTTGAAATTGAACATGGAAATGACATCTTGTTTTGAAAATCTTTTTTTTATTATCTCCCATTTATCGAGACCCATAACCTCTGACTTTCACCACCTCATTAGATCGACAAAACTTGGGCTTAGGAGTTGTTTGGGTGAACTTGACATCATCAACACTCCCAGCATGAGTAACAGTAACTGGTTGTTTTCCAACATGTTTGACAGTGGTTGGAGGTTGGATCCTTGCTTAGTTTTCTTCTTCTTATTCTTCCTTTTCTTCTTCTTCTTATTCACCGAGTTACTAGATTCAAAAAAATTTCTCGACGAAGAAGATGGAACGGAAGGTGACCTTGCAAGTGAAGAAGGTGAAGAATACCTTACTGGTGAAGATAGTGAAGGATCAACATGAGGTTTATGTTCTTGGGGGGAAGTTCTTACGACCGAAGCACTTACTGCATTCAGGATTACCTGAGTGGAAAACAACCACACCGACAATCCAATTGTGAGACCTGGAAGGCTCAAAGTAGCGATGTGAGGAGGACCAATGTTTCCATAAGAAGGAAAGAAAAAAGGTTCCCCTGGAGTAGAGGTTCCTTCATTGGTCATTTCAGGAACTAACACCATTAAAAACAAAAATCCAATCTAGAGTCATCTAAGGAAAACAAACAACATACGCTAAAAATCTAGTAAGCAAGCAAGAAAACAAAACCTTCTCACAATGAACGCACTAGTTGGTAATGAAATCCAACGTCACGGGAACAATGTAAGAAAGGGCTGAGATAGAGTGGGTGGAAAATTTACGTTGACGACCTGCTTAATGGACTTACACCTTGGTGCAAGCTCCCACACATGATCGTGGGTATACCCTCCAAGGAGCCCGAGTGAGTTTGGCCAACATCGATTCCAGGTACCATCAAGACTTGCCCCTCCACAGTCACCTCCTGTAAAGAACCTAGAGAGATAGGCCACTAAGGTTACCAAGTACTATAATGATTCTTGGGGAAACATTGGACAACCCAATCCACGTGCAAGGGCAGGGTATCTAGCCCGAAATCAACTAGAAAAGCTTCCACTCATCATTGTGGGTATACCTCTTAACTGACCCCCATAATACGCGAAACCTCTACACCAAGAACAATAAAGCAGGGTGAGTAACTCTGCCAGTCTCAATTCGACCTCATGATTGACCCTTGTGTTAGAAGGGCTTCCCAGGACAAAATGTAGTAAGTGGATTTAACCGCTCCCTAACTCAAGATTCTATGTTTGTTTGAAACTTTGGAAAGTTATCTTTCACACATATTCCATAGCCCTACAACTAATCTAATGTAGGTTTGCTACCAGAAAAGATAAAAATGTCTAATCAATTTTTATAAGAGCTTTATTTTACGGTTGTTGTTACTCAAGAGGAAAATGGCGTGGACAATATGGTGTTTTGACCGACTCAAAAATTATGCAAAGATATGAAGATGCAATCTTTTCATTTCGATCAAAGCTATGCTACAAGAAGGAGAATTTTTTTATCATTCCCATATGTACGATGTCCCAAAATATATTAAACTCATCAATATCAATATTCTCAAGAAATGAGAAAAATGTATTGAACACCAATGCACGATTCATGGCCCCCCCATGGAAAATTTTTCATAATTTAAGATCAAAAAATGCCAAGAATCATGCATTTTATCTACTTCAAATGCAAGGATTCCCCCAATCTAATATAAAGCAAGAAATTAAATCTTTTTGTTTCAAAAACTTCACTAAAAGCAATAATGAACTTTCTTATAACAAAGAAACCGAAACTAGTCTTTTCAATTGCATGAGGAAAGTGATCTTTCAAACAATAAACAAATGATAAAGACCAAGAAAATCAACTTTCAACCGATTGTCGGTCCTTAACCAAACAAGCACACTCAGATTCTAAAGTCAGAGAGAATGGTTTTTCCATGAAAAGTCAAGAAAATGAAAGTCAAGACAAAAATGACAAGAAAAGCCTTGCAATCCTAATATTGTTCATGCATGCAAACGAAGACAAGAAAGACACTAAGCAATAGTCCAAGAAACTCTTATGAGGCACCTAAACAGATCTGGGCAGTTAAATATGCCAAAGCTCAAATCCAAAATTATGAGAAAATGAGTTCACAAACTGGTAGTATTACACAGTGCGAGAATTAGGCATTCTCGCAAGTGACCCTTGAGCAAGGTGTGAGGACCTCGCACTGCAACCTAAAGGAAGAGTGTGAACTCTGTGGATTCTCACAGGAAACAGTGAAGTAGAGTGCGAGAACCTCTGAAACTAGTCAAATTTTTGGAACATGAAACAAAAATTGAAAAGGCCTCTGGACCTAGAGGGTCTATCAGGATATCCTGAAGACTCAGAGATTGATAGGAAAGGAGAAATGTGAAACAAGAGGAAATGGCCACAGAAAACTACCAAAAGCCACAAAGAAAAAGGGATTTTTACCTAGTGGATTTTCCAATTTTGTTATTGGATAAATGTGTAGGTGCGGACACTAACTGATCTCTCTAGATCCACCTGGATCTAGAACAAAGAAAGACAAAACATGACTCTTTCTCTAGATTTTGACCATTGAGTTAAATAGGAGGCAAGAACTAATAACATAACTTATTATCGCTTCCTATGGTCTTTGTTGCTCACGCTTCGGTCCAGAGCTCTCGTGCAGTCAAGACCAAGACAACACAAACCAGCCAAAATGAAGAAAGCACAATCTATTCAACGGTCAATCTATGTATATGATCAAGGAATTATACAATAAAGTGGAAATAGATTTATGGGAAATGGACATATTACTGTATCATATTAATGGAAAGTAAAGATTACAACCTGAGCCTTGATGTCGCAAACTTCCTTTCGATGGCCCTTGGCACTGACACACACACTTGCTCACTTGCATGAAGAAGATCAACCCCTTTGGATAAACTTGCTGGAGTTTCCAAGCTGTTGCAGCTTCAATCCTTCACACAATTCTTTCACTAATTCTCCAATGAATCTTGCTTAACCTTGCTTCCATGAGAATTCCCTCAATATATAGGAGAGAATGAATTAGTTACTTGGATAAGAATGATCCCAAAATATCAGGGAATCTAGTACTAGGATAACCATTCGAATGTCATCTCACCTTCTAGAAGATTCCCTTCTAGAAGCATCGAGAATTCATCTTTTTCCTTGCTTTAGAAAGAGTTTTCACCCTAGAAGTTCAACATAGTTCTAACTTCTCGCACCCTGACTTAAGGCAGCCTGTGAGAATCATGCATTCTCGCAGGCAAATATACTAGCAGCCTGCGAACAGTCTTCAAAAATGAGTTTTCTGGAAGAGATGAAAATATTTTTTTCTCAGGAGAAAGCTCTTATGAAGAGCCTGAATACACCATCATTAATACATCATCATGATGACCAAAATCATGGGTAACAGAATTCCCCCCAAAGTATGAGGTTGGAAGCAATGACAATCGATAGACTTTGTAAGCTACATGTGTGTGTCGAGAACCAACAACACACCTAATCGTAACCTGCGAACAACCAAGCATCTGCAGAATATCATATATATCAATTTTGAGGTAGGCATTCTCAAACTCAAATCACAGACTAATGACATTATATACATGGGTCATGGCCACCAATCATACACTGTGGATCCATGCCGTCAAAATATAGCATAGCCACCAGAATACACAGTGGATCTATGCGAGAAATTTCAAATCAAGACGACATAGCCACGAGACATACACAGTGGATCTATGTGTCACAAATTATACATACTCCATCGCAAGCTGGATCACAAAGATGATATCTAGGGTCTCCAATATCGTCACCCAAATCATGAATCTAACCATGTGATTACATGTGTTGAAGTCGAACATGGTAGAAACCACTTGATTACTGGTCATTGATGAAACCATTAACAACTGCGAGGGAAATCACCATTGATGTTAATGACTCCCAAGGTACCATAGTACAATCCATTGAGTGTGAATAAATGAGTTGAAGTCGAACATTCGATGGAATCTTTCGATCAGGGGTGAATGATGTAAACCTACTGTCAAAAGCAAGGAAACCTGTTGTTGAGGCATGAAAGCTCCAAGGTACCAAATAATTTGTAAGTCTTGATTCCGGATAATGAGCTGAAGTCGACGGAACAAAATTCGTCACAAGAGGGCCTTGATGTATCCCCCATCAATGACACAAAATGAGTAACAGATTTTGAAGGTGAAACAAAGTATGATGTGAATTGGACTGGACATAGAGAAAGCCGACATGGAGAGAATGGATAATTGCAAATGGCCAACTCAATATAGGTTTCAAAAGGACTTCTCTTGAACATATGAAAGACACGACCAACGATTTGGTAGCATTGACTCAAAGACGACACAGGGAATGACCTTGTAATAAATCGAATGAGAGACAAATAAATTTCCCAAACTGGCTTCAAATGATGAATAGGGGGTGTCATGTTCAAGAGCGACACTTACTGCCAATCAATATGAAGATGAAAACATATCCCTTTCCCAAATTTTCGCCCACCATTTCTGGCGAGTACCTCTTTATTTTTGTTCAAGATTGAGGAGGATAACACATTCTTGTTGATGTAAGCTCATCCTTCGGACGAGTCTCTCGGAGTATGTTTAACAAACCCTAAGAAGGAGTGGTTCGGTCCCATCACGGGTCTGTCAATGTTTGTTTAACGAGTCCAGAGATAGAAAACTCGAAGGTTTTTCATGATTATAGAGTTTGGAAAAACACTTAAAAGAAAACTCTCTCAGTTCCTTTTTCATAAAATAGTCTGTATGAGACCAAAAAAGAGATAAATTATCGCTCATTAGATGCTTACCTCAAATACTTTATCAAGCATGAAAATAGCAAGGTTGCTCGGCTATCTTTTCATGTTTAGAGAGTCTGAAAAGAGATTAAAGAGGACTCCAGGGGGGTTCATTTTTTTTTGTATATCCTTGTTGAGCTCGAAAAAGTGATAAAAGTATGCTCGATCCCATTCTCATGTATTTTCGAGCACAAGAACGGACAAAGACCATGCTCAAGATTGTTTTCATTTTTACACAATCTTTAAAACAAAACAAAACTATGCTTGGGATATATTTTAATTTTTACACAAGATTAAAATCTAAACAAAGCTATGCTTGGACCCGGTTTCATTTTTACACAAGCTTGAACCAGAGGAAACTATGCTTGAGGTAAGTGGTTTCATTTTTACACAAGATTGAACCATAGAAAACTATGTTTGCGACTTCCCAACGCATAACACATGGATGGTTGGTACTTAGGCCCCAACTTAAGAAAATAGTGGCTCAACTTCAGCATGAAGTCCATAGGTTGAGGAAAATTCCCCCCAAGCTTCGTTTCATCCAACTGCAAAGGAGAATGAAATGAAGCTTCAAATACTAGACGAAGGACATGAATCAAATAGAGAGGGGGAAAACTATTTCATTTTTGAACGAGATTGAAAGAGAAACAAGAACTATGCTCGTAACCTCTGTTTCATTTTTTAACGAGGTTTCCACAGAGACAAAAAAAAAAAACTATCCTCGCAAGTGGTTTCATTTTTTAGCGAGCTTGAAATCAGAAAACTATGTTCAAAGAACTCTATTTCATTTTTTAATGAGGTTGCCTCAGAGATGAAAAAACTATCCTCAGAACTCTCTTCTTGATCATGGATTCCAAGAGGACAATTATCTGGAATGGCACCATGTCAAGGGACAAAAATCGGTCATGGCTTCCAAGAGGCCTTCACTGGAAGGAAGAAATATACTCTGGAAGGACACCATGCTGACGGTCTCGACAGGGGTAAGGAGATCAGGCTCTAACAACCCTATCAAAGAGATCACCATGTCAACTACTGGATCTAAGTCATCAGAAGTTGAAGCCATGGGTGACAACGCCACATAATTGACCTGTGGCGGGGGCGATATCATCTTCATATAAGAACTATTCAGGGAGGCAATCCAAGCGGGGTCAATGAATGAAAGTTGATCAATAGTTACAACCCGTCCATCGTGAGGGAAAGATATCACACGAAAAAGAGTAGACATGATAGATTTCATGACATAGACATAATCTCTCCCAAGGAGTAAAGAAAAATCCAAGGGGTCTTGGACTACCATGACGTTAATAAAGAATGTTTTCCCTCCCAAAGTTACAGGAAACTGAGGAAAGGTCCCTAAAGGTTGACTAGTTCTTATATTAAAAGCTAACAGATTCTGCATAACTGGTGCAAGTGGAGGACAACCCAAAGATTTCCAAGCAAAAGAGGACAAAATACTAACGGATGAACCTTCATCTATCAATGTTTGAGAAACATCCCGACCACAAACCTGTACTGTAATCTGGAAAGGAAGGTAAGAGGGAAGACAAGGTCCAGTTAGCACACCCCAATCAAAATGGATGGCCTCATAACTTGGAGGGGGTTCCATGGGAGAAGGAGGAATACCCCTCGACACGGCAGAGTCTGTATCAACGAGAAAAACATGGGTAGTATCAGGTTTATTCTCTAGCGGGAGAGTAGGATCGACCAATGATGAGATCAGATCGACCACTTGGGTTTCATTCTCCAAGGGGAGAATGGGGTCAACATATGAAACAAATCGATCACTTGGGTGACACTCTCTAACGGGAGAGTGAGATCGACCGATGATGGGATCGGATCAACCACTTTCTCAATTGGTTCAACTAAGGAGGTGACCAGATTGACGACATGATCAACTGGATTGACCGGTGAAGGGAGCAGAGTGATCATTCCATCAACTATTGGAGGGTTGAGAGAAAGCTTACGGTAAGCAACTAGAAGTTGAGGTTGTGAAACAATCATGTCTTCCAGTAATTTAGAGGCTTCGTCCATACAAGGGAAAAGGTGAGTGAGATTACTCCCTTTGCATAACATGCACGGGAACTTGACTCTATTTTTCTTCTTCCCAATGGTATCATGACTAGTTGACGGAAGGTCATCCGTATGTTGTTCAAAGGCTAATGACATGGGTTGGTTAGGGTTTGTAGACCATACTTCTATAACCTTGGATAGACCAGGGCAATCCTTAAGAAGATGTCTACCCTTACAAATCTTGCAAGGGTACTTGGGCTTACAGGTTGTTTGGGTGATCTTGACATCATCAACACTCCCAGCACGAGTAATAGTAACTGGTTTTTTTCCAACATGTTTGACAGTGGTTAGAGGTTTGTATCCTTGCTTAGTTTTCTTCTTCTTATTCTTCCTTTTCTTCTTCTTCTTATTCACCGAGTTACTAGCTTCAGAACTTTTGCTCGATGAAGAATATGGAATGGAAGGCGACCTTGCAAGTGAAGAAGGCGAAGAAGAACTTACTGGTGAAGACGGTGAAGGATCAACATGAGGTTGATGTTCTTGGGGGGAAGTTCTTACGATCGAATTACTTACTGCATTGGGGATTACCTGAGTGGAAAACAACCACATCGACAATCCAATTGTGAGACCTGAAAGGCTCAAAGTAGCGATGTGAGGAGGACCAATGTTTCCATAAGAAGGAAAAACAAAAGGTTCCCCTGGAGTAGAGGTTCCTTCATTGGTCATTTCAGGAACTGGAACCATTAAAACCAAAAATCCAATCTAGAGTCCTCTAAGGAAAACAAACAACACATGCTAAAAATCTAGTAAGCAAGCAAGCAAACAAAACCTTCTCACAATGAACGCACTAGTTCGTAATGAAATCCAATGTCACGGGAACAATGTAAGAAAGGGCTGAGATAGAGAGGGTGGAAAAGTTACGTTGACGACCTGCTTAACGGACTTACACCCTGGTGCAATCTCCCACACATAATCATGGGTATACCCTCCAAGGATCCCGAGTGAGTTTCGCCAATGTCGATTCCAGGTACCGTGAAGACTTGCCCCTCCATAGTCACCTTGTGTAAAGAACCTAGAGACATAGGCCACTAAGGTTACCAAGTACTACAATGATGCCTGGGGAAACATTCGACAGTCCAATCCATACGCAAGGGCAGGGTATCTAGCCCGAAATCAACTCGAAAGGCTTCCACTCATCATTGTGGGTATACCTCTCAAGCGACCCCCATAATACGCGCAACCACTACACCAAGACCAACAAAGTGGGGTGAGTAACTCTGCCAGTCTCAATGAGACCTCGTGATTGACCCTTGTGTTAGAAGGGCTTCCCAGGACAAAATGTAGTAAGTGGATTTAACCTCTCCCTAACTCAAGATTCTATGTTTTTTTGCAACTTTGGAAAGTTATCTTTCACACCTATTCCAAAGCCCTACAACTAATCTAATGCAGGTTTTCTACCAGAAAAGATAAAAATGTCTAATCAATTTTTATAAGCGCTTTATTTTATGGTTGTTGTTACTCAAGAGGAAAATGGTGTGGACAATATGGTGTTTTGACCGACTCAAAAATTGTGCAAAGATATGAAGATGCAATCTTTTCATTTCAATCAAAGTTGTGCTATGAGAAGGAGAAAACATTTATCATTCCCATATGCATGATGTCCCAAAATATATTAAACTCATAAATATCAAGATTCTCAAGAAATGAGAAAAAGGTACTGAACAAAAATGCACGATTCATGCCCCCCCCCTCGGCCATGAGGGGGAAAATTTTTCATAATTTAAGATCAAAAATGCCAAGAATCATGCAATTTCTCTACTTCAAATGCAAGGATGCCCCCAATCTAATATAAAGAAAGAAATTAAATCTTTTTGTTTCAAAAACTTCACTAAAAGAAATAATGAACTTTCTTAAAACAAAGAAACCCAAACTATTCTTTTCAATTGCATGAGGAAAGTGATCTTTCAAACAATAACCAAATGATAAAGACCAAGAAAATCAACTTTCAACTAATTTTCGGTCCTTAACCAAACAAGCACACTCAGATTCTGAAGTCAGAGAGAATGGTTTTGCCACGAAAAGTCAAGAAAATTAAAGTCAAGACAAAAATGACAAGAAAAGCCTTGCAATACTAAGACTGTTCATGCATGAAAATGAAGACAAGAAAGACACCAATCAATGGTCCAAGAAACTCTTATGAGGCACCTAAATAGATCTGGGTAGTTAAAGATGCCAAAGCTCAAATCCAAAATTATGAAAAAATGAGTTCGCAAACTGGTAGTATTACACAGTGCGAGAATTAGGCATTCTCGCAGGTGACCCTTGAGCAAGGTGAGAGAACCTCACACTGCAACCTAAAGGAAGATTGTGAACTCTGTGGATTCTCACAGGCAACAGTGAAGTAGAGTGCGAGAACCTCTGAAACTAGTCAAATTTTTGGAACATGAAGCAAAAATTGAAAAGGCCTCTGGACCCAGAGGGTCTATCAGGATATCCTGAAGACTCAGAGATTGATAGGAAAGGAGAAATGTGAAACAAGAGAAAATGGACATAGAAAACTACCAAAATACACAAAGAAAAAGAGATTTTTACCCAGTGGAGTCACCAATTTTGTTATTGGATAAATCTGTAGGTGCGGACACTAACCGATCTCCCTAGATCCACCTGGATCTAGAACAAAGCAAGATAGAACATGACTCTTTCCCTAGATTTTGACCATTGAATTAAATAGTTGTCAAGAACTAATAACATACCTTATTATCACTTCCTATGGTCTTTGTTTCTCCCACTTCTCTCCAGTTCTCTCGTGCAGTCAAGACCAAGACAACACAAACCAACCAAAGTGAAGAAAGCACAATCTATTCAACGGTCAATCTATGTATATGATCATAGAATTATACAATAAAGTGGAAATAGCTTTATGTGAAAGGGGCATATTACTATATCATATTAATGGAAAGTAAAGATTACAACCTAAGCCTTGATGTCACAAAATTCCTTTCGATGGCCCTTGGCTCTGACACACACACTTGCTCACTTGCATAAAGAAGATCAACCCCTTTGGATAAACTTGTTGGAGTTTCCAAGATGTTGTAGCTTTAGTCCTTCACACAATTCTTTCACTAATTCTCCAATGAATCTTGCTTAACCTTGCTTCCATGAGAATTCCCTCAATATATAGGAGAGAATGAATTAGTTACTTGGATAAGAATGATGCCAAAATATCAGGGAATCCAGTACTAGGGTAACCATTCGAATGCCATCTCATCCTTCTAGAAGATTCCCTTCTAGAAGCATCGAGAATTCATCTTTTTCCTTTCTTTAGAAAGAGTTTTCACCCTAGCAGTTCAACACAGTGCGATCTTCTCACACCCTAGCTTAAGGCAGCCTGCGAGAATCATGCATTCTTGCAGGCAAATATACTAGCAACCTGTGAACAGTCTTCAAAAATGAGTTTTCTGGAAGAGATGAAAATAACTTTTTCTCAGGAGAAAGTTCTTATGAAGAGCCTGAATATACCATCATTAATACATCATCATGATGACCAAAATCATGGGTAACATAGGTGGACGTTGGTGAGTAATCTTATGTTTCTTCATAACACAGCCTCCTAAATCCACGTTCACCCTTTGCACCGACATTTGACTCTTTGTGACATCCACTCTCATTGTTGTCCCTTGCTCTAAATTGATTTCCTACACACACATTTGAAAGTAACTTCAAGATTTAACCTCACATAAATTTAAATACAAAAACATTCAACAAAAATAAATAAAATTTAAGAAACTTACTAGAAATATTCTCTTGTCCAGAGCTATTCCTTACATTCTCAAGTGTAGGAGTATTGATGCGCAACCTATCTAAGAAGGTTTCATCCATAGCACTAGCTTGAACGGGTTCTGCAGTTAATCCATTTACAGACTCGTTTGAAAATCTCCTCTAACGAGATTGTTGATGCTCACTTGGAGTCTCAGTCGAATAAGGAGTTATTTTTCTTCCTTCTTGAATATGCCTAGAGAATTTGTGAGGAATGGTTGGATAATCTTGTGTCGATATCACTTCTCCATATCTATCCACAAAGTAGAGTTTATCAATAAAAATCCAAAGATGTACAGAAGTTCAAGCAATTAAAAACACAAAGATAAATCAAAGTTTTAAACAATCAAGACGCAAAGGTACTCGCTCATTAGAAGGTGCAAATACTATACATTTATCCATGAATCAATCAACTCAAATATAAGTAAGAGGTCCATATACATAATGGAAAATTCTTATCCTCCACTCATCATCCATGCACATAAAAGCAGGGCATTTTAATCTATAGGTATTTAAACACCAAAGTGATGACCGTCGATTTGGCTATTGGCTGACTACTCAGGAATAGACTGATGACTAAAGAGATAAGTGACATAATATAAAACCATAAACATTTCACAATAATCAATAAAACCCACAGATAGAATTCATTGAAATCAGAACTTGGGTTCACCAATGGACTGTCATTCCACTCAGAGGTTTATCATTCACAATCCACATCAAAGAAGAAGACACAAATACTAAGCATTCAACAATGAATCAATCAACTAAAAGATAAGTAAGGGATAAACAACAGGAAAATTTCTTATCCTTCACTCATCATCCATGCACAGAAAAGCAGGGCATTTAAATCTACAAGTCTTTAAACATCGAAGTGATGATTGTTGATTCGACTCCTGGATGACTCCTTAGGCAAGGACTGATGACTAAAGGGATAAGGGACAGAAGATAAAATGACAATCTTTTCATAATAATCAATAAAACCCACACAAAGAAGTCATTGAAATCAGAAAGTTGGGTTCTCCAAGGGAAATCAATTCAGAAAAACAACAAGCAAGTGGATTCATTAAAAGTTCCCTATGGTTGGATCCACTAAAAAAATTCATTAGATCATCTGTTTAAGATTCTAAAAGTTCCTTATGGTTGGATCCACAAAGACCACATATAATTTAATGCATTAGAATCCCGAAAAATAAAGAGTTTAATCTTCATAACCTCAAACACCCATGTTTTAATCACAATGAGGTGAAGGTCTTGCATGAACATGGATTATATGCCATTTCTTTAAACTTCCATTAGTATTATTTAAATGTCATTGAGTTTTTATACTAATTCCTTTATTGTCATCGTAAATGGGATGGGATTGAGGGTTGTTTGTATTCCTAATATAAATTAAGATGAGGTGGAACAAATGTAATATAAATGTGATAATGTTATATTATATAACATATAAATTGTGCAAATGTTATGTTATATATTTGGATCACTTGAGAGATTTAAAGACAAATTGTTGGATAGTTGTGGATATAGTTGAACTAAATAAATAACTGTGAAATATTTTAATCCTAATGGTTTCTTTGAGGGTGCATATATTAACCTCAATTAATTGACAAAATGTACAAGGGATTGCAAGATCAAAAGCAACATGTGTATGGTGAATCGACAATAACTATTGAACCAATTCATTGTCATTAGGAAGTGGGCATCAAATGACATGTAGAAGTTGAATTGATTGTTCAAGTGGCATGTAAATAAGAGGAACAATTGTAACTATCTCTTAGAGATGGGACATAAGAATATGAATTGCTAGAGATTGAGAGAGGGAGGTATAAGTTTGAAGATTAAAATTGAGAAAGGATGCAATTATAGGTGATTTGAGTGTTGAGATGGTATGTGACATGGGACAATTATAGTCATATAAGGTGGCAATTCACGTTGATTGAGAGTAATCATGACAATATTTTCAAATGTAAGTGCATCATAACCTATTGTAAACATAGTAATGCGATTTTTAATGGGATATATATTAAAAAGAAGATGATTTTAAGTGATTCTTAATTGTCACAAAATTTATGGTGGTAATGAACCCTATTTCTAGAAATAGTAATGTGAGTTTTAATGACATATATATTTCAAATACAATGGAATTGAGCGAGTCTTTTAATTGTCACAAAATTAATGGTTATAAAGGGTAATGTATATAGACATCCACACTCCCCTCGCGTTGTGGGAGGGTCATGCTATCCACACTCCCTATATGTGTTATGACTAATACTAGTTGTCTACTAGAGATATTAGGTCGAAAGGTTTGGAGATTTCGCATTTGGATTATCTCTAGAGTTAGTTCAATATTGTCAAACTCCAACATATTTCAACAAAGGAAGGGATGGGAGATGCGAGATCGATTTAAGGGTTTAAAGGGAGCCCGATGACTTACTTTATTTATTTTTTTGCATTATTAGTTGTTAACATTTTAAAAATTACATTAGGAACATGGCTTGTTATTATCGTCTACATGTATGATATATGTGTGTTCTAGCCATGCCTAAATATCCAACACACATAAAATATTATGGTTCAATAAACATATTAGTTACCAATGTCTCTAGGTTATTAATGAATTAATTAATAAGTTGTCAATATGAAGTTATATTATATGAATATAAATATCATCAATAAGATAATAATTAGTTCACATCTTTAAATATTAAATGAAGTTATAA
>ML792180.1:8005-22688 GCA_009831015.1 Picea engelmannii
ATTACAATTCTTTCAAGTCAAAGCTTCAGTTACTTGGTTTTCAATTGCAATGAATTGAAAGGTTATACTTTCCTTTTCTAATGTGCATTGAAGAGACACTTCATTCCTAAATAATTTGCTAACCCCATGAATTACCTTGGTTCGATTAAATTATCTGGGGTCAACCAATTTACAACGGATTTTATATTTCTTAGGTCAATACACAATTCACATCCTCTAACTACAAAATCTATACACAACAATAATTGTTTTCCAAGCTCATATTTCTTCATGTTGGCTTGCAATTAATTATGTTGAAGGGTTAAAAATATCATCTCCAAAATTTTCAAATGATCTTCCCAAATCTTGCTAAAAGTCAAAATATCATCCAAGGAGGCTACAATAAACAAGTTCGAGAAATGGTCTTAATATATCATCCATCAATCTTAGAAGTGTTGTCATAATATTGTGTAATATAAATTGCATAATGACTCACTCATGCAATCCATGTGTTTTTTTGAAAGTAATATTCCAAATTATTCTTTGTGTATATTGTCATATTGATATCCTTACTTCTAATCCAACTTCATGATAACACATGCTTACAATATTTGGTTGATTAGTGCCTTGATTATTTGTAGGGGATATATATATTACAATATATTACAATATTACAATATTACAATGTAATAGTAATGCCACATTACAATGTAATATGGCATTACCATATTACATTGTAATATGGCATATACATTGTAATATGATATTACAATATTACATTGTAATATGGTATACCATATCTCATGTAATTTTGTTTTTAAACTTAAAGCCATCGTCGCAATATCGATGATAGTTTGTTGGAAACAAATTTGGTATTTTACCACAACCGTCGCTATAGCGACGAAAGTTCGTCACAATTTGCCACACATTTTCATCACACATAGAGCATTTGCGTCGTAAGTTTGGTTTTGAGATATATTTTTCATCAATATTTCCATGGATATTAGTCGCAACTTATGATGGTTTTGCGTCGCACATACAACATCTACGTCGTAAGTTATTGGCTTGGCATAAATTTTCATCCCAATTGCGACGAATGCTCGTCATAATTGCCACATTTCTTTGTTGTTATTGCGACGTTTTTTCGTCGTAATTGCGACGATGAAAAGGGTTAACCAATATTGAAGGTGGTGACATGTGGAGCACTTATTTCATCAATGTTTCCACGCACACCTGGATCGTGGATATAGCGATGAAATTATTCCGACGAAAAAAATTCTTGGCTGTCGTGGAAATTGCGACGGATAAGTGTGGCAATATCAACGAAAAACCATCGCAAATTTGGTCATATGTACTAGTGAGGTATACCATAAACGCTCATCACCCCACTTCATCTTTTGTCTGAAATTCGCGCCTTTTTCACTTTATCTTTCCTCTTATATCCGCACCTTCTTCACTTCTTCTTCCCTCTGATATTCGCACGGACCTCAGGTCCGCATCCCCTTCAATTTTCTCCACAGGATGCTCTTTCTTAGAGAGCCTATCTTTTCACCAACCCATCTTCTTTCACAAGCACTGCATCCAGTGAACCAATCATGCTTGTATTTATAGTTTCTTATGTTCAAAACTTGTTTAAGTTATTGGGCCTACTTGTGCAACAAGTTATAACTAACTTGTTCATTTACAATAACTTTTGGGACCACCAGAGATCATCATTCTGGGTCTTAAACCTGACACCTGGCATCCCCTTTACTTTCATAAATCGATCACAGGTATGGATCGATTTCCTTCGTCTCTATGATTACAGAAATTGACGCTTCCTTCAAACCATGTTCATATGATCATTGGCGTAGAACCACAAGCTTATCAATTTAAGTGATGCATTACATTCTTCCTTTTAAATATCTTTACCATATGACCAATGGCGTTATTTAGACGTTACGCGAGATGAGCACTTATCAATTCAATGTTCATGACTCAATATCTCGATGAGATGGACGATTGTCAGGACTTCGAGACTTGCAACATGTCAAATCTACCAGAGCAGATTTCGTCGAATAGATCTGACGGTTTTCATTTATATCACGGAACCAGATCAATGGTCATATTTGATCCTTGGACCTCTATTATGATCAACAGTTAAGAATGAACCCGAAGTGATCTTCTGATTGGACGACTTGTGTCCACTTCAGGACTTTGACATTTGGGACTTTGGAGGTTTCGAATAAACGCCGCTCCATTTTCCTCCAGAGTGATCACCTGCTGAGTAAGTCATAAGTGGTGGAGACCGCTTGCTGTCAGTTAATACTTCCACTTACACTATCCTTCCACTGGAGTAGATCGATGGTTGAGAATGCTCCCGAAGTGATCTTCAGATTGGACGTCTTGTGTCCACTTCGGGACTTCGGCATTCTGGACTCCGAGACTTTGGGCAAGTGCTGGTGGTAAAAATCCCGAAGTAAAACTCCCAGAGTGACGTAACTTACTTACATCACTTGATGACGTGTCACAAGTTGAGTAGCTGCCGCGTGTCACTCAGATTCATGATTTTCACATACCTGAAATGTCGATTCAACTTGACACTTGTCAATATCTGATTGCACCATGTGTCCTTGCTGACATGGATCTCCTCATGTGGCACATGTTCTTCTCTTGGATCTAACGGTCAGAATAGTATCCAAAGGGTATCTCAGATCGACGACTAAGAGTAACTTCAGAACTTCTTCCTTCGGGATTTTTGACATTTCTTGGTGGTGAAACTCCCGAAGTAATTCTCCCGGAGTGACGTAACTTATTGATGTCACGTGTTGATATGGCACGAGCCAATTTCCTCTTGACACTTGTCATCATCTGATTATGCCATGTGTATTTGTTGACATGGTCTGCCACATGTCCTTGCTGACGTGGTCTGCCACATGTCCTTGTAGACATGGTCTGTTGACGTGGTCTTCCACATGTCCTTGTAGACGTGGTCTACTGACGTTGTCTGCCATGTGTCCTTGCTGACGTGGTCTGCTGACCAACAACCCTAATCCAACGGTCATCATATGTACTCCCGATCCGATGGTCCTTATTCATTTCGGATTTTGTGCTTTAGGTATTTCAAATCTCAAACTGAAATTCTGAAGTGATATTTCTCCGAAGCGTAGCCTCCTCACATCTTTAGACCCAAATTGAATGATGTTCGTCGATCATGATCTTATATCGGTGGATCGATCTATCTACGATGTTTCTCTTCTAGCTTATCCTATCCTTCCACTTAAAGTGATCCAACGGTCATGAAGACCTTTGAAGTAGATCAACGATCAAGGATGATTGTGGAACCACAACTTGCGAGTGATTTAACTTGTCACCAAAACTCTGCAATTTGAAGTTGTGCATTGTTGGTGAGTCAACCACAATCGTCGATCTTCGAGGCTATAAGATCTAACGGTCCTAACTAATTGCGGGAATGGAATAGCATGATATTTAATTCTCCTTTCGATCTCCACAATCTATCCCTGCCGTTGATCTGGCAATTGTGCATCCGACGGTCACAACTTAATTCAACTTAAATTGATTATTTGTTAGATCAACCATAGTCGTCGATATTTGGGTTTATTAGATCTGAGGATCTAGACCGATTGCGGGATTAGAACTAGTGAGTTGTTTAATTCTTTTTTCTCTCTCTGCAATTCATCCCTGCCGTTGATCTAGCTTGCAGATCTGACGGTCACGATCCTCCAACGGTCCTCAAGCCCACAATCACTCATATGACCGATGTCCGTAATATGAGATGGTCAATTTCTTGATTGGATGACTACTGAGTCTTCTCACCCTGAGCTTACACTTTTCCTTCTGAGCTTTGATCTCTGCATACTGTTCGCTCCTCTTGAGATTACGCTTTTGATTCGAAGCTTTGATCTCTCCATATTGTTCGCTCCTCCTCCTGAGCTTATGCTTTCAATCTCTACATACTGTTTGACATTTTTTGCTAATTGATATACTATTGACATCAATGACAATCTCATTTATGGTAAATCACAATGATAATTCATCATAACAACAAATCATCACATCAACTGTTCACATCAATGACAATATGTAACACATCCATGTGACTAGATTCAGAAAATCTTCCAATGTTTGATTAGATTCTTCTTCCAAATCATTCATTTCATTTTCTTGTGTCCATATGGGAGAGGGTGGGTGAGCAACAGCATTTGAAGCATCAACAAAAACATATGAATGCACTCTTGGGATGAACTTTTCTGCAAATAAATCTTCTAACACATCCCAACTGGTAATGGAGTTAGGTATTAATGAGCTATAAAATTCAAGAGAATTCCCTCGCAGAGTCTATAAAAATAATCTACATGTAACATTGTCTTCAGTGAGGTTGAAATCATGACATGTACTTTTAAACTTAAACAAGTGTTTCTCTGCATTTTTTGAAGCATTCACAAAGAATGTAGAAAAAATTTCAATAGAAATATCAGGAATTTGAGAATCTACTTTTGGTAGATTTAAAGGGGTTTTACGAAATCACCTCCTTCTTTGGTTATTTCTCCCTTTTCCCAAGTCTTGTAAATCCATTGATGGGCTTGATGAAGAATTTAAAGGAACATCATGACATGAATGAAATTCATCATTTTGAGTCGTTCCAATGGAGTTTCCAAGGAGTTGGGTTCTTCTTAAGTCTTCTTGAAATTATAAAAAAGGTGAAACATATTTCAATAATCCTTTATAAATCCCTTGCATTTAAAACAAGCAACAATTTTCCTGAATCTTGTTTTCGAAACTTTGAGCTATGGAGATTCTGGTTCTTCAATCTGATCTGAAGCAGGGCCTCAAATATCTTGAAAATAAATTTCTCCCTAGTATGTTCGCCAAAAATGTTGACGCTTGAATCTGTCAGGACCAAAACGACAACCTCATGAGGATATGAATCCTCCTACGTTTTTAAAGAGGTGGTACTCCTCTTGGGCTAAAAGATATATTTCTGATATCTTGGATTAGGAGAGTGCTAGGAAACAAACGATAGATCTTTATTGGTTAAGATTATGAAATAAAATGGTTCTTTAATAACCTGATTTGATCTTTGTGATCAACAAGAAGTATTTTTACAATAAGGGAAGATTGAAGAAGGGATTCAACATCATAATTTCATTCTAATCAACATCACATTCACAACCTTCTTAGTCACATATAAATACATCCATATCTTATTCACAAGAAATAGGAGAGAATGATTTGATCATCTCAAAGAATTTTAACAGAGTACTTCTATAAGTAAGAAAGAGAATTAGTCCATAGTCAAGATCTTTTCAGACTCCTTAAAATTGAAAAGATTGCCAAGTGACCTTGCTCCTTTTACACTCATTAAACTTTTGTTCAACACAAGTTTACCCCTTTTTCTGAATGAATAGACTAATTATGAAAAATGTATACTCTAGCCTATGGACTAGATGAGTTCTCCTCAATTTTGTCTTATACTTTTTTGGGCTTAGGAGACTAAATTTACGAAAAAGGATGAGGGAGTCCATAATTAAGCTCTTTTCAGACTCCTCAAATATGAAAATATCATCGAGTGATCTTGTCTCTGTCACACTCATAAAATGCATTTGAAGAGATGTCTTTTCGATATAAGTTTAACCCTTTTCCGGACCGACTGGACTAGGTACGAAAAAGGAATACTATGGCCCCACAGTGACCATAAGAGTTATACTATTTTATTCTTTTTCAGGCCCTGGAGACTAAAATTACGAAAAATACCATATTAGGAGGTTTACTTCCTAAAGTTGAGTTGTAACTGCATTTCATTTTGAGTGCTCTCCCTTTTAGGCCTAATGTCGGATTCAACATGCTCTCGTTGAACCTATTTCTTATACATTCCTATTAGCCCCAGCCTTGCAATTTATGCCTTTGTGACTCGACACCTTTATCCCTGGGGGATACATTTCCCTGAGTGTCCTTATCCTGCACATGCTTTCCTTGCATTGAGTATAGGTATGCTCCTTGTGCTCTAGAACTAGTTTGCTTGTCCACGAAACTCGTTTCCTCCACTGCACTATAACACTCTTTTATTCCCTTTCAAGATTTTATAATATGAAAAAAAAGAAAAAAAAGAATGGGAAAGCATCTATCTCTTTTATTGGTAGTAGTCTTGTTTCCCTTGAACAAATCACAATATTGAGTCAAAATCTCATCGTTTTGGGTTTAGTATGGATTTATGAGACTTTTTCTCATTTTGAGTTTTTTCTCCCTCGGTTGGTTATTCTTATAAATATATGGAGCGTTTGTTGATGCCTCCTACGTCACAAATGTATCCCAGCTTATAGTCATGTTGCCCAAGTCACATAATGTGTCATGCTTATGTTCAAGGGAAAGTTTTCAACCTGTGTTGACCATTCTGCAGTTAGCCTTTGACCTTGCAAGTTGGCCTTCCCAATTCAGTCTTGTTATCATGAGTATCACTCTCTTTTTCCGATCTCTTCCAAATATTTGGCTTTCTGCCACCCCTCGTGCTGGATGATGGAGGATGCCTTAATTCCTTCGCTCCAACAGGTTCCCTCCCATCGATTTCGACACATCTTGCCTAGGAGAGGGATCTAGAGTTATGTATGGTACCTTGGGGCTTGCAGTCATTAGTGGTAGGTTCCCTCTCTATTGAAAATGGGAATACCTCAATGTCCCCTGTTCAATAGTTTCTACTAGGTGTTCTATGCCAACTCATTCATTCACACTTGTTAAATATTACCATGGTACCTTGACTTCCATTATCATTATCGATGGGTTGTCTCACATTTTTTAACGATATACCTCAATCATTGGTAATCAAACGATGTCTCACCGCATTCAAATTCGACTGATTTATTTGCATAGTGTACACTTGTACCATGATGGATCGTATTGAAGACTTTGGGTGAAGTACGAGCACCACATCCTTTGTGCTCCTTCCCGACTCATATGGTGCCACCTCATAGACTGGTCCTCACAAAGGATTTGATTGTTCATTGCTTTGATCCCAATTATCCTCTGTTATTGATTTTGAGACATATCTCCAATGTGTATCTATTCGTGGCTATGATCTACTTTGACATGGATCCACTGTGTATTCTTCATGGCCATGCTTGCTACTTTATTTATATCACATGGATCCACTATGTATTGTTCATGGCCATGGACTATAGCTATATTTTATATATGCCATGGATCGGCAGTGTGCTTACTTTGGCCACCATGCTTACATCACTCTTGAGCATGGGTATGCTCAAATAGGGAAACAAAACTCTTGCTTGGTCCTTGCTGACGGTTATTATTTTTGGATCAGTTGTTCGGGAACTTCCATGGATACTTCTATGCATCATTGCCTCTCAGAGTTCATAATGTATTTTGGCCATCATTTTTCCCTTCTGACCTCACACATTGGGGGGCATCTGTTATAGCACAAAATGCCACACCTATGCATTTGTGCCATGGCCCAACCCTTTCCCAATGCTTGCTAGAATTTCCCCCAAAAAGACCTCTCAAAAATCATTTAAAAAACATGCCCTAAGAGAATATCCATGGGTTTTCCTATTGCAACATGCGGACATCCATGACTTTCCACAATTCAATGCATGGATTCCCTTAGAATTTGTTAAAAATAAAATAATTTCATGTTTTTAGGTGGGTTTTTTCGGTTGGGCTCGTTTCCCAATGACCCTCACTCATACACAACGAAATACAACTCCCCAAACCTATTTGGGAAGATATAAAACAACCATGGAGGGCTAATAAGAAGAAAAAAGACCCTTTATGCAAAGTTATGCTCCCAACATCTAGAAAGCCTCCCTTCCCTATAATTCTCTGAGCAACATCCCCTTTCGTCTGGAAACTCCTTTTCCAGAACATCTTTCTCATTTTATGTGGTTATAAGGTGTCTCTTTATCCCTATCTAAGTCATTAAAGGAAGATCACATTGGTTGAGTTGATGCTTGAGTATTCCTGGAGGAACCTAGGCAATTGGCTTCAAGACGGTGCCTAAAGGCTGGACAAGGTTGTAACTTACCTTTTCCACTCGCTGATAATAAAAGAGTTTGTTTTCCCTTAGATTTTGTCTTCAATGTATGTTTATCTTTATTCTTACTTTGAATATGGCATATAATATGCGCATTATTTTTATTACATAACTACTTTTGTTGCATCCCTTGTTTTGTATCTATCTTACAAGATGGTTCCAATAGGATATTAGGAGTTTTTCAACGAATTGGAGTAGGGATCGACATCAAATGGAAGAACAAGGTGCATGCTCTTTTCACCTTTTTATCCCAACTTCCTCCTAGTTTAAGTAGTTATTTTTCTTTAGATTTTGTGTGCTTGTCTTTGAGGGGAGACTATTGTTTGTGCCACTTAGTCTTGCTCTGCTGTGATCCAGACCCAAGATCACAGGGAAAAATCCCTTAATCACTTCTTAGGAACATAATCCTCAAAGACAAACCCACTATATTTACGATTCAAGAAACAAAATATGCTAAGGAAATCATAAAATATATGGTTGCAAGGTGTTGGAAAGGATGTGTGATCTGATATGGATCTGATAAGAACAATTGGATTATCGACACATGCTATAGAATGATTAGCACAAGAAAAGTTTAAGGCTATGAAAAAAGAAGGAGATCAACTTTTTGGCATGAATGACCCTATGCCATCATGATTAATGTCTACCCTTGTATGTAATGTAGTCTAAAGTCAAACCTATGATATGTAAAGTCGGGCAGTATATTGTTGTACATAAATAAATAATATATTAAGAAAATAAGAGACTTTCATGAGACCATTTCCACCTAGGAGAAAATACAAACAAACAAAGAGAAAAATAAGAAATAATCTATATAGAAGATAAAGCACTGGGGATGCCTTACCTTCTAGCTATCCTCCCAGTTGACTTAGTCTCTTATATCATGTTTTCCCCATAATGAAAAATGGGTTCTTTGGCTTTGAATGATGTAAAGATGCTACCCAAATGTCACTGAGGAGCGTAGAGGTGAACCATAGAGCTTATAAATTTCCCATTTACGACTAATAACAAGCCTATCTAAAGACAAAATAATGTTGGTTTTCCCGTTTGGGTTTCTAGGGTAAACTTGAGTTTATGTGTGATTTTTGTTTGTGGATGCATTGTCTATGAATGGTAAATCATGTGCAATGTAATTTAAAGGTTGTCTTTATATTTTTTAGCAAATACAAATAGGTGCTAGTTATTTTTTGATCTTGTTCTATATGAATATGGTCCCCATCGGTGAGTAAACTAGTCCAATAGCTCTTTATCCATGCCCGCGCATCCATTTGGTAGTTGGAAATCAATGGCCCTCTTTTTTGAATCGTTGCTATTTATTTAGAACTTACTAATTTCATTTTTTAAGAGTCCCGGGGGAATTTCACTCACTCTCAGAGCCATCCATTACATTTTATTATTATTTCTAGGGTGTTTTCCTTTGCCCACGGACCATGAATACAGTTTCTACATTGTTGGCTGTCAAGGTCGCTACTCTAAACATGTCCCCATGTTGTTGGTTGTCAAATCCACCCCTTAGATGTTTTACTCAATTGTTGTTTACCCAATATGACTTGCATGAGATATTTTAATGCTATGGATTCCCAAATTATCCCCTAGATGTATTCTTTGTTGTTGAATATTAAATTTTCCCTCTAGATATTTGTTTTAACCATTGGTCGACTCATTCCACAAGGGTATTCCATTCCTGTATTTTTTTCTAGTCGATTTCTCTTGTAAACAAATTGATTATTCCTTAGTTTGATTGGGTTTTCATCTTGGTTGTTTTCCTCAATTATTCGATTCACAACAATTTCTAGTCCACCCGATTCTGCCTCTATTCGATTGAGTTTCATCTGGTTGAATCATTTCCCTTAGTTGACCATATCTCGACCGACTTGACTCGGGTCGATTTGCTTTCATCCAAATCAACTTGTCATTGAATTTCCTCTCATCCAAATCGACTTGTGGTTGACTTTCCTCTCATTCGACTCGAATTCTATTTTTACTTCCAACTCGACTTCCAGGAAGTCGACATCCTTTTCATTAGGTATAATTTACTTTGGCTAGGCTAGTTGAGTTTCTTCAAGTTGATGAGAGCTGAGATTATAGTGAATTGCAAAGGATTCTATGTTGGTAAGATAGAAATACTATTAGCCTTCCATTTATGGATCAAATGATATCAAAGAAGAAGTTTGAATGCACCTAGTAAGACCTATATGGTAAGTACCCACAATTATTACAAAAGAAGTGGATAGGAGTTGTTTCCGGGGCTAGAGTGAAGTAGAGCACCAAGAATGGAAGGGGAACATTATGGAGGAGATGAGGAAGAAGATCCCAAGATTAAGTTGGACCAATTTGAGAAAAGTTTGGCCACATTGACATCAACGATGTCACAACTATTGGCAGTGAAGTGCATGGAAATACCATCAAAACAATATTGTCATGAAGGCCCCAAGAAGGAAGAAAATAAGCCAGAGATAGAGTGTAAGATTGAGCCAGATATGGGAGAATGAAACTATAGTAAGAAACAAGTAAATTTTCATGTGGAGGCCAAGGTTGAAATCAAACCATATGCCAAGGAAGTGGATGATATCTTGCTGAACTAATGACTACAACAAATGGAAGTATATTTCAGCGTGCATGAAGTAACTGGTAAAAAAAATATTGTTTTTGCTTGGTTGAAGCTTGAAGGCATGCTTTGACATGGTGGGAGAGTGATGTAGTAAGCAGAGCACTAGAAAATGAGCCACCAACGACTAATTGGGAAGTGTTCAATGACATGATCAAATATTGATTTTACCCAATAGGATGTGAGGAACAAATAGTATGGCATTACTTTAGGCAAATACAAGGACAATGAATACAAGATTTCACAACAGAGTTCAGGAAGAAAACAATTGATATGCGAGTCTCTCTCAAAAGTACATACATGTTAGTCAAGTATTTGAGTGCATTGTTACCCTAGATTCATAGAAAAATGATGTTATTTAGACCAAAAATGATTGATGAGGCCAATATTCAAGAACAATACCTCGAGGGAGACAAGTGGAAGCAACAATCAATTATGCACAAGCAAGTGGAACCACAAGAGCAGTAGAGAAAGAAGAAAAACAAGAAAAAGTGGAATGAGAAGAATATTGTGGCTAAAACACAAGAAGAAACACCTTCCACCCAACCGTGTAAGGGATGTGATTGAACGGGACACATTAAGGATAATTGTTGGAAATTGCACCATGAGAAGTGCCCCAAATATTTCCAAAAAGAAAAAGAAATCATTGATATCAGTGGATGTTGAGGAACAAGTGGATAGAACATTAGACCCATAAAGGAATATTAATTGCACCAATCTTTAGAAAGAGACAACATTAGTTGGTTTCATTCAAGAGGAGGAGAAGGAGATGATATCACTCTTTTGCATTAAAATCCACATGAAACAAAGCAAGGTGGATTGTTTTTTTGATCTCAGTTCACAATCCAATTTGATGTCTATGAAACTGGTTGAGATTATTGGGATGGAGATTCAATATCATCCACATCCATACCCCCTGGGCTAGGTAAGAAAAGATGTGGAATTTAAAGTGAGCAAGTAGTGCAAATTTAAGTTTGCCATCAATCAAAACTTTGTTGATGAATTAGTTGTAGATGTGGTCACTCTGGACATATGTGGAGTCATATTGAAAAGTTCATACTTGTACATGAGGGATGCCATTTTCAGAAGAAGAGTGATTCAATATAGGCTAGTGAAGGATGGAAAATAATATGCCATAAATGAACACAAGGAAAAATATAAATTATCTCTTATTAGTGCTCATTAGGATAAAAGAAAAATGGTCAGTTCAACGAAGTTTGTCTTGTTGTTCTTGAGAGAAGGAAAACAATGAGGAGAAGGAAACGAGTTGGAGATGAAGGAATTCTTGGAAGGATGTAGTGGTGAGTAGCGCCAACAACTACAACAACTAATTGAAGTCTACAAGGAAGTGTTTCAAGAGCCTTAGAGACCGCCACCAAAGAGAAAGGTTGAACACGAGATTCAATTGGTGCTGGAGTTACCACTACCTAATGTTGGGATGTATAGGTAGTCCATCACTGAAGTAGATGATGTAAAGAATCAATTTAAGCAGTGGTTGGAGAAATGAGTGATTAGACCCAGTACATCATCACATGGTTCACCCATCATCATGGTGCCAAAGAAAGATGGAAGTTGGAGAATGTGCATTGAATACCATTCCCTGAATAAGATCAACATCAAGAATAGATATCCTTTTCCAAGGATTGATGATTTGTTGGGTCAAATGCATCAAGCCAAATTATTCACTAAGGTAGACCTCAAATCAGGATACCACCAAGTGAGGATCAAAGTAGAAGACATGTGGAAGACAACATTCAAAAGAAGACAAGGTTTGTACAAGTGGTTAGTAATGCGTTTTGGATTATACAATGCACCTACAACATTTATGAGACTCATGAATGATGTGCTATACCCCTTCATTGACTCTTTTGTAATAATATATTTGGATGACATACTAATCTTTAGCAATACTTGGAAATATCACTTCTCATATATAATGCAGGTACTAGAGACCTTGAGGAAGAATCAATTGATTTCCAAATTGTAGAAATGTGAGTTTGGGAAGACTTCCTTAGTAAATCTTGGACACATGATAGGAGGAGATATGAGGGTATATCCAGAGAAAATTTCATCCATCACCCAATGACATAATCCCACTAATGTGACAAAGGTTAGGAGTTTCATGGGAGAACTCAATATTTGAGGAAATTCACTGTAAACTTGTTTGCAATGGCACTACCATTGCACACCTTGAATACCAAAGGAAAGGGATTTAATTGGGGTAATATGAAAAAAAGAGAATTTAAAGACTTGAAAAATAAAATCATCGATGCTCTAGTCTTATCCATGCCAAATTTGTAGCGACCGTTTGAGTTAGAGATGGATGCCAACGGGTATGCATTAGGAGTAGTACTCATGTAGGGAGGAAGGCATGTGTGCTACCATTTAGAGTTATTTCATGGAGTAGTACTTGAATACCCCATGTATGATAAGGATATCTTTGCGAAAAGAGACCATCATACACATGGATCATCAATCCCTTCAATATTTACAAAGTTAGAGCAAGATGTAACAGGTGAGGCATTACAAGTGGTTAGGTTTCTTGCAAAATTTTCATTCACTGATTAAGTATAATAAATGAGCCACGAATAGGCTAGAAAACATGCTTTCTCAACTTCCACTGAAGATTAGGAAACAATTGGAATGATAATTAATCTTGAGCCTTTCACTCCTAAACTTTTAAGTAAAGATTATGAGGGAAATGAATATTTTAGAGGAGTCTACAAGCAGCTGAAGGAGAGGTTGGTTTATTTCATTGAAGGAAATGAATACCACCTCCAATATGGGTTGTTGTACAAGCTGGAAAAACTATGCATATCCCAAGATAGAAGAGTTTAGTTAATGAGAGAAGAACACACTTCTAGGGTTGCTGGGAATTTTGGTGTGACAAAGATAGTGGT
This sequence comes from Picea engelmannii, assembly GCA_009831015.1. Lineage (NCBI taxonomy): Eukaryota > Viridiplantae > Streptophyta > Pinopsida > Pinales > Pinaceae > Picea > Picea engelmannii. The sequence goes on from ML792180.1 coordinate 21,534, forward strand.
GAATTTGCAACGATATGTGTATTGGACAAATATGTAGGAGCATGTGGTAAATTTTGTTAGAGGTTGTGTTCATTGCAACACTAGCAAGCCAAGAAACCAATAACTTGGTGTAACACACCCACGACGGGGCATAAAAAAAATTCTCCTTGAGAGAACAATACCCTCATTAAGGGGTCTCTATTTCATTCCGCTCTTCCAGGGCTTTCTAGCCATGACCTCCATGCTTCGAACTGAGATCAAAACTGGAAAACATCCTCTTCTAAGTCCTTCAGGTTCTTCCATTCCCCTTATACTTGCATATGATCATGAGCTATGACCAGACACCAAAACAATAGGCGCCAAGATAACCACCACACGAATTCCCCGCAGAATGAAAATTCTTCAAAGTTCACAATCTGACACCGCGTGTCCTTGGGGATTTTGACAGTCCTGATTCACTTTGGGACTTCGGCATTCGGGAGTCTCGGAAGCTCACACAAAATTTCCTCCCGAAGTACTCCATACCTGGAGTTCTAGATCAAGTGCCACACGTCTGTTGTAAATCAACGACTTCGGGACTTCGACATTCGGGAGCTTTGGTCATTTCTGCATTCTTTTTCTCCTAGAACATTTTCTTCCGGAGTCAAGGATCATGCACCACGCGTCCTTCCAGATCAACGGTCCTGGTTTACCTCAGGACTTCTGCGTTTGGGAGTTTCTATCTCTCCACACTCAGTTTCTCCTAAAAGGGTTTCACCTGAATTTAACGATCTATCAACACGTGTCTCCCACGAATCGGTGACTACAGATCACTTCGGGGATTCGCGCTTTGAGATTTTCAAAGTAATCACCAACGCAAACCTCCGGAGTGCAATCCTTCCAGAGTGTCAGATCTCCAGACACAGATCCCCTACTATCAACAGTCAGGATGAACTCCGACACTTTGGCCTTCGAGAGTTCTCTGTTGGAAATACTAATACAACTGAGAGGGGGGGGGGGTGAATCAGTTGTATATAAGCTTAAACAATTTTAAACCTTCTTAACAATTATTAATATTTCTTCATGAGTCATCAAGCAACATACAACATATGGATAGTAAGAGTAAAGATCATCAGTCACACATAAAATACACACAGAGACAGATTTTCACGAGGAAACCCATAAAGGGAGAAAACC
>ML792180.1:22788-39239 GCA_009831015.1 Picea engelmannii
ACTTCTGTATCTCGAGCTTTTGTGGGCATCTTCTTCCATGCTGTTCCTCCTGAGCTTTACATTCAAATTTCTTATTCTGCTATCCTCACTGTTGTCATCAATGACAAGCATTTACTGCATTCTGTCCACTAAATTTGCCAACATTCTCGCCTCTTACCACAAGCTTTCCTATGGAGTGACTTTTCTCCGAAGTGTCAGATATTCTGACACATGTCCTCTGAGATCGACAACTCAGGTGAACTCTGGCCTCCGAGCCTTTGGGATTTCTCACTTCACACAATCCATTTTCCTTTGGAACAGTAAACCTCCGAAGTGAAGATTCTGGTGCCAAGTGTCTCCTGGCACCAATGGCTAGGATGGACTTCGACACTTCTGAACTTCGGGAGGTTGACTCACCCCTTGACTGAAATCTCTCGGAGTTGATCAGTATCGGGATAACCACGACCTAGATCTGATGGTCCTAATATATCCATGTAGACCCCAGATCGATGGTTCACAACCTCCTCTCAGGGTCTCACTGTTGTGCCACTCTTGGCAACACCATCACTCGAAAAGTGCCTTCCCACATGCTCTTGATATGATACCCACCTTCCCTCGATTGAACGGTCGAGAGGGGTCCCGAAGGATCCATAGATCCATGGTCCATATTACTTCACTACTTCATTCTTCGGGGGGTTTTGCATTATTAAGCCTCTATTCTCCCGAAGCAGTTAACGCTGGACTAACTACCTCCTAGACCTGACGGTTGGGATGGCTCTCGGGCATCCTAATATCTAAGGCCTAGATTAACTTTGGGACTTTGGGACTTCAGGGATTTTACCTCCCTTACGATGAGCTCGCTCAATTCGCCGAACTAACGAAGTCTGAAGGACTCAAGGGGTTAACTCCCACGCTCTTTCCCGTATTCAATGGTCACAACAAACCTTGGCTCTTCCCGAAAATATCTCGTTCGTTCGTCTTCCATATGAAGGAACCTTCCCTTTTGATACTTCAATATCGCTATCCTTCCTAAGCTTTGTTAGCTCTGAAAGGCTTAAGAGCTTTGCGCTCTTTCTCCTGAACTTAACACTTAAAAAAATTCTTCCGTGCACCTCTTGCGCTCATTCATCAACTTTAGAAATTAAGTGATTCTCGGTCTCTTCCTGCCTCGTAAAGAGCCTATGCATACGTGCAATATCTCTCCCGAGCTTTAACCGACTCCTTTCTCCAAGGGACTCAAAATGACTAGGAGTGTCGACATGCATACGTTAACCTGTGCCCAAGGTCGACGAGCTCACAATTATGGGCAATTTAACAATAATACATTTACATCATCCACATGCCTTAGCATGGTAATCCTATTTTATGATTAATTACAATTTGGGGGAAACAGAGGGTGTTACAATCCCCTCCCCCTTAAAAGGGAACACCGTCCTCAGTGTTCTTTCTCAATAACACCTATTATGAATTCCTCATCCAGCTGCTTCAGAAATATCGATCCTCTTTCATGGTAAGGTCCTTTCTAGAATCTTGGCCTTCATCACCTATCTTCAATAAATTCTTGTAAAAAAATCACATTAATCATAGTCTCATGCGAAAACATTTTACTGTTGCATAAAATTTCTAGGAAAATTTCATAATCTAGCACAATAATTATCTGCACAGTTTGTGGATTTGTATCCACATGGTTGTCTTGTTATCCGGGCTCACCGTTTTTCCCTGACATACCCATTGTGTGTATGATCCCAATATTTTACAAGAACTATCAAGGTCTCCTCTTCCTTTTGGTCACTCATCCTCCAGGCCCAGGCTCAGGCATCCCTTTCTCTGCTATACAGTCCCTCGGGTGATCCATCTTGCCTTGCCAAGGTTTTCTCGCACAGGAAGAACTACCCATCGTGTGCATGATCCCAATCAATAGTTTACAAGAACTATCAAGGTCTCCTCTTCCTTGCGATCACTCACTCTCCAAGCCCAGGCTCAAGCATCCCTTTCTCTACTATGCAGTTCCTCAGGTGATCCATCTTGCCTTCCCAAGGTTTTCTCGCACAGGAAGAATTCCAGAGACTTTATCGAGCCTTACAGTTGAGGCGTCCCTCAGACTTGATCTACCGAGGCGTCCCTCCGGCTTGTGTTACCTCAACAAAACTTATTCTAGGCAAACATGGCTTACCACGGGGTTCTCATGGCTCAGTAGTAGCCATTTTTCATGCTTTTACATCTTGAAAACCTTCATCTGTCCTTTCTGGACATATCTTTTCTTCTCACCTGTATCAAATGCATACATAAATTCATGAAACATCATCATAAATTTTTAAATTCAAATTTTTCTTGTAAATCTTTCACCCACAGATTTCCAAATTCCACATTTTGTTTTCATATTTGTTCCGCATAGGAACCAGATTCATAATTATGGGACTTTCCTTCCCATATCGGTTTGGCTCAACAAGAAATTGGTCTTCCTTATGGGCTTACAACGCTTCCATATCCAACAAGGCATTTAAGTTGCCTATCAGACAAGGATTTGTTTAATGATGAAGAGAAGAATAAAGGAATTGACATACAGATGAACATTCGCTAAGCAAAGATCCTCTCTGCAAAGAGAATTTAGATGTGTTTGAACAGTAAACAATGATAGATAGGCAAGTTTACAGTAGATCTTCTGCTGCATCAAGAATCCATAAATAAAATACAATACATTCAAACAAGATAAAGAATAAAACAGAAAACATAAAGGACAAATCTGATGAAACAACTCTTATGAATCTTCAATAACATACAAGTTTACAACAACATGCTCCTCCGGCTTACAAACTAACATATACAGTCATTCATACTTCTAAAGCCCTCTCGGGTCTTTTAAAAAAACTGAACCTCCTTTCCTCTTTACAAATCATTAGCTATATAGATAATTACTTTAACAATCTGTTTCTATCTTATGGGATACAAATCTAATCTACATAATAAACTAAGAATATGTTGCAGGAAAACTGGAAAGAATTGCCCAAAATCTCGAGCAAATGAAGTTGAAGTCTCGAATTTGTTTTGAATCTGGAAACACCCGTCACTTTCATGCTAAAAAATGAGGATAAAGCTGCTAGTGGTGCCATGATTTTATCCTCGAGCTGTTGATAGATGCTTAACTGATGCCTAAAAGGCAGGGATACTCTTCCACTTGTCCTCTTTGGATGCCCCTGACTGCTGAGTGTACACTTCTTAATGGAAGATTTAAACCACAGCTTGTTGTGCTCTCTCCTTGAAGGAAACATCTTCATCAAACTTCTTCTTTGAAGCCTTGTAGAATACCTGTAAATCTCCAATCGCTTGTTCACCAACTTCCTCAAGTGGTAACCTAGTTCGATCCAATTATGTCCCTTCTTTGGCGTAATTGAATTCTGGTAACCTCTGGATTAGAATTGTTGCCATGGGTTCCTGCTGGTAGCTACCAAAGATCTAATTACTTAATGAAATTTCAGACTTCGAACATATCAACAACTTGCATAGTGAGAAACGGATCACCTCAGAAGATCATTCCACCTCCAGGTATTAATCAACACAGCATACCCTTTCCTGGATCTCGACTGGGGAGAGTGGTGATGCCATCCCATGAATGAAGCAACTCGGCCAGCAATAACAATAAGCCATAAAAATAAGGCAAAAGGGCAGCAATATCTTGATCTTAACTGACCCAATATTAATTGACAATTGCCTTAGCCTCTGAGCCAACAATATTTTGTGGGAGCCTCTCATTCCAGCTTTTCCTTAGAAGAAGAATAAACCCCACAGTTCACAGGGGCGCCGCCCATGCCCAATCCCATGCTACTCGATATGGCAATCCCATAATACTCTCATGGCAGCGAATCCATGATGTAAAATTAGATCTTTAAGAGGAAAACTAGAAACCAAAAAGCTTCAGGGCGAGGCTATTGAGAATCGAACACGCCAGCTCTTTTCTTACCTGATGTATGTGATAAATAGAATCTAAAAATCTTGGGTGATTGCTTGAATTCTTGTCGACATCTGTGAAAATTATTCAAAAATTTGATTTTCTGTGATGGGATATATCCCATATTGTTGGCACAAACAAACAGTTTGGTATTTATATATGCCAACAATTCCATTTTGTATTTCTGCGTCGAGTAAATTGTAGACTCCTAGCTGGTGCAGGACACTTATGCACTTAGTTTGTGATGTGGATTGTGGACGAAATAAATTAATTAGAGATTGCACCTGTGGGCCCAAGCCTTTTGGCGAAAATTATAAGCCCGATAAAGCAAATTGGCTCCCGAAAATACTGCCCAAATCTCTTCTTTCAATATGGACTTTGTCTTTAAGTGGACTTTGGATAACATATCCAATGTATTTGTTTTGCTTGCCAAAATAATGATGATAACAACAAAAATCAATTATAAAAATTACTATGAAATAAAAAACACAATAATTTTATAATTAGGCTTTGGTAAACAAAACAAATGTGAACCCATTAAATAAATACAAAATAAAGGAACGTGACAGGGTTGACCTCACTATCATAGGTATATTGATAAAAATGATAGGCCTATTACCAAATTGAGGTTTTAAGAGGATAAGAAAGGCTTTGGAATGCATATTAGAGGACAAATATTACAATTGAGGTTTTAGGAGGATAAGAAAGGCTTTGGAATGCATATTAGAGGACAAATATTACAATTGAGGTTTTAGGAGGATAAGAAAGGATTTGGAATGCATATTAGAGGACAAATATTACAGGATTTTTGGTAAAGAGATTAGTGAGAGCTCATCAAGAATCTTATAGGAAAATTTGGAGGTGATGGGAAATAGCGGCAGATGGAGGTTTCTACAAAATTGGCACAAATTTTAGCTAAGGAAGTAAAATTTATGACGTGCATGTTTGAGCGCTAAAAGAGGGCATGCTGGAGAGAGGAGGGCACGCGAGGAGAATGAGAGGAGGGAACACCGGATAAAAGAGGGCACACTAGAGAAGGAGATCGAGGGCACACCGTGAGAACTAACAATTCGACAGTCAATTCAACATGGTTGTAAGTCTCCCTGCCAAGCCTTGAGAATTTTCATTTTGTGTGTCTTTAATTATCACATGGATGGTTTTAAGAAACTATGAGCTGAGGTCCCATCTTCATTTTTGTTTTCCAAATTTTATTTACAGTTTTCTTGTGATTGGCACATTGGTGGAATTATTTTGTGTTCTCATCTCTATTGAGAGCCATGTTTCTCTTCTTTTAATTCTTCTGGTATTTTCCTCATCAAAAACCAACTTATTTTTTTTTATCTTTTCCAATTCTCTAATTTGACCCTTAAGAAAATCATTGGAAACCCATCTATCTCAGTACAAATTAGGGCCTCAACCTTGATTTCAACAAAATATAGTTCTATATCACCCTGAACCTTTTTTTGATGGGACCAAGTTGTAATTACCTTTTTCATGGACTTCAAATTTGATTCAAATTGAATACGTTTTGCCTCCCTAAGAGTGGCATCAAAAACTCTTCCTCCTCCAAGTTGGAGTGAGTTGGATGGACTCAATATCAACTATCCCAACATCTTCCATTTTCCTTTTGAAAAAAATCAAACAGAGGATCTGGGTGTGCTACATTCCCCTAAAACTCCACTCTACTTAAAGTGAAATTCAAACCCCCTCCTAGAATTATGATCCCTTGCTTCAAAATTCTTGATCATAGAGAGCTTTCCAAAAAGACTCTCTATATTCATAGGGTCCATATATATTCAAAACTATGAACAAATCCCCTAGCTCCTAGGAGAAGAGGTCCACACCTATACCATAGTCAAGTAAAATAGAGCTAAATAGACTTAAATATATTTTCCTCCACTTAGTAATAAGCCCCCTAATCTGTCTACTGAATCAATGAAGATAAATTCCAACCCCCTAATAGCTAAGCCAATTTACTTGATATCCTTTCCCCATCACCCAGTTTTTCCTAATTTATAATAATAATACTAATTAATGGTAGCTACCTGACCTAAAATCAAAGAACAACAAAAACAATAGGGTGTTCTCTAACCCATCATTTCCCTACATGTAGACATATCTATCTTGAGTGAGGTATGTATTCCCACCCCCCCTCTTAAACACACAGTTTTTGCATTAGAGGAAAAAATGGACAAGTTCAATGAATATGTACTTCAATTAGAAATTAAACGATATATTAATATTGATTTAATACAATATAGTATATTCGTCGAGGATTTCAATTGCAAAATGTACAATGATAGGAATCTTTAACAACCACACCCCCTTCTAGTCACATTCCATTGCTATGGAGAATTGATGCCATAAGATTTCAAATATCGAGTAGTGCTTGACTACAAAATAAGAGCACGCTTAGCTAAATTTGAAGGAAATGTACAATAATGGCAATATCAATAGTAGCATGTAACCTTGAAATTGCTAAAATAAAATATGAATTGTCTAGAAGTTTAATTATATAGAAACTTCTACCACTTTCTTAGCAAATTTTATTGAAAAGATATTCTCTCTGTCAAAAATTGAAAAACAAAATGCCCCCTATGAAAACCAAAAGAACACAACACAAAAATTTCTTGATATAATGTAGAATAATTGATAGGTGCTAAAAAGTAAATTGGAAGCTAAAGATACAAAAATTTAGAGTTTGATTTTAGTTTGATTATCCATTTAGCAACAACTATAGAATTTAAGAAAATGGAAATTCAATACACTCCCTCATAGGAAGAAAACAAAAACTAAAAGGGAAACTTGCAAAAACAAGGGTAGCACAAAAAAAACTTAAAGAAATTAAAGGTAAAAAGAAAAGTAGAAAGTGATCATCATTATGACACTAAGTACAAAATTACATCAAGACACTAGACAACATTAAAAAATATTCCAATACCCTCAACAATGTAAGGAGACATTTGACTTAATCATAAGACCTTGAAAAATGTGTTAGGGATGCATGCTCCCTAGCCATTCCCATGTGTTGGGGAGCATATTTAGATTGTTGCAACCCTTGCATCTTAGTTAGATTTTTGACAACCCCAACATCTTAGTTAGGATCATATTTAGATTGTTGCAACCCCTACATATTATATTGTGATTTAGTTAATATTTTTAAGGAGCATCGCCCTCCACTGCTAGTAATTTGAAGTTTCTATTGAAACACATAATCATAGTCGATGCAAAGAAAAAAACAATGTCATGAATCTTCATACAATATTAAACCTTATGTTTTCTATAATGAAAATTCTTAACTAGTGCCCTCCCAAGATGGAGGGGGAAAAGATCCTAATTAGACAAGAGCCTTATGGTTTTATCCTCATGACTATTGTTTACTTTCAATGCGAATTTCCATTTTAATTTTTAATATTTTAATGGTATTTTTATTTCTCTGAATCAAAATGAAATGGGTTGAAATATCTTCTGAGACTGCTTCCATTTATTTGGATAATTAGCTCATACCTTTTGTCATTAGTAGTGAAAACACAATAATCAATCAAGAAATTATTTCTTTGTTTGAAACCTCTTTCTCCTTCCCATAACTAGTTTTCATCGAAGTTGAAATTATTGCATTTAATTTTCCTCTTGCATGGTTTAAAGAGTCGAGTCGAAACTCCATCAATTTCATGACCACTCCTTTGGGTAACACCAACCTAAAATCAAGCGCTAATTAAAATCTATCTAGGAACTTTTCTAGGGCTATTCAAACCCATCTTAGCTTAGGTGTAAAGCTTTGGAATAGGATTGTCAGAATAACTTTCCAAAGCTGCTAAACAAACATAGAGCTTTGAGGTATGGAGCGAAATCTAGTTGCTATATCACTGACTTTGGGAAACCCTTCTAATACAAGGGTCAAGCACGAGGTCGCATTAGGGCCGGTAGAGTAATCAACCCTGCTTTCTTGGTCTTGGTGTAGTGGTTGCACGTATTACGGGGATCACTTGGGAGCAACCCATCTCTATGAGGAATCTCTCAAAGTGGTTTTGGGCTTAGCTACCCTGCCCTTGCGTGTAAACCAAATTGTCCACTGTCCCCCCTCTACTTTGGTATAATAAGTGGTAACATAGAGGCCATCATATTTTATACTTCCTACCCAAGGTGACAACAAAGGGAAGGTGTTATTGTACCTGGGATCGACGTTGGCTAGACTCACTCGAACTCCTTGGAGGGTTTCCCACTGCTCGGTGAGGTAGCTTACACTAGGGCGTTATTTCGTTAAGCAGGTTGTCAATGTAACTTTCCCACCCACTGAAACTCAACCCCTTTGTGCATCGATCCTACGATGTTGGATTCCATCACGAACTAGTGCTTCTTTGTGAGAAGGTTTGTTTGCATGCTTGACTCCTAGATTAATTAGCGTGTGTTGTTTTTTCTCCTTAGTAGGCCTTAGGATTGAGTCTGTGTCTAATGACATCACATATTCTATGTCTCAGGATTATGTATTTTGGTTGTCTTAACATCTACTAATACATACTATGTTTCTAGGCATATCTATTACTTCTCTTTCTATTTTATGATATATCACCTTGTTTACACTTTTGTTTTCAGAAGCTTTCATTTTTTATGATTATTTTACTTCAATTTATTTATACAAAGCTTGCCTTGGATAATTATTGTGAATAATGTACAACTACATTTTTTTTTTCACATTGTTTGCTTTTATTAGTTTTTTTAACTTAAATTTATTATTTGTAACAACTTGTAACCTAGTTTTTAATTTATGATAGAAACTTGTATCTTAGGTTTTTATTCAAAATAACATATTTTATCTCAATCACCTAATGATATTTTCATTAAAATGAAACTCATATTAAAACTGATCTCGTAACATTAAGGAGATCTAACACCCCTAAGGCAGAAGAGCTCAATTAACTATATCAATAAATTTATTTTCCAATGAATAGTTGGTTTTAGGGATTATAGAAACATAGATTTCATTCCCTTTTATAGAAATATGGATTTTGTTCCCTTGTTCCTCTTAACCAACCCTACAAGAGTGTTTTTGTCACATGTTACTTCTAGGCTAGAATCTCCTCCAAAAGTGGATTTGGATGCCAAGATTGTGGGGTGCTCATTAATACATGCAATGATTCTTCTCCATGAGAACCAAATAATATCCTTTCAAGCAAGGGAGTTACACCAGCAAAATCATGCTTGGACACTTCTCAAGGTAATTGGACCTTGTTTATGTGTTGTTGGATCGTCACCCAATGTATTAATGACAACCATTGCTTCCTGCATGTTGCTCCCATTATTTATGTCCTAAATATGCTACAAGAAATGTGGAATGGTGATATAAATATACTAAGGGTATCAAACAATGGATAGGGGAGAAATTGATGGAATTAGTCCATAATTAAGGTTCTTAACCTAATGAGCCATTATCAAGACCTGTAACCATAACATTGAACATTTGAAGTGTATATTTGGCATATAAGAGCGATATGGATGCAATCAAGAGTTTTTGTATAGTATGGATGGGTCTCAATTTATTAACCGTAGCCAAGGGACGAAAATAGGTTCCTTACACCATAAAGGGATCTATGTGGGTCATTGTCCATGAACATGAGTGAAAACCATGACAAAGGACCTTTAGAGGTGATATTTATCCCCCAAGTGGAATATAGGTACCATTATGAGGTCTTACATGCTAGGGATGGGTCTTAAGATGGTATTGGTCATGGTTGAGGGAGGAAAATAATGCCCTTTCACCCTAGATGAATCCTTTAGGGATCAAGGGCCATAAAAAACACCATAATCCATATAGCATTTTGTGTATAGGTCATCATCGTCCTCTAGGTGAGATATGAGAATCATTATGAAATTTGTGCATCAATTATGGGTTTCAAGGACTTAGCCATAGTTGGGGGAGAAATATTGGGAATTAAACCCTAAAATAATATTTTTGGGCTACTAGGCAATGATCAAGGCCTTGAATTATAACACAAGTCATCTAAAATGTATCTTTTGCATATGAGTGGGATAAGGGTGCCATTAGGATTTTTTGTGTAATAGGGATAGGTATCAAGAAATTAACCATGATTGGGGAAGGAAAACAAGGTCATTAATTCCTAAATGAATCTTATATTTCTTATAGGAAATATTCCTCAAACCCACAAAAACCTTTAGAAAGTACCTTTGTCCTTCAATAGGATATGGAGTAATTTTAGCTTACCTTTGGCCACCATTTATGATCACAACTCTCAATTTTCCTTATAGTGAGATATGGGTATTGTTGGCACATGGGTAGACCCAGGGTTCAACGCTACAACAACGCACCAACAAAACCCTAACTACCAGCCCTTTCGGCAACACCTGTGAAGCAGATGAAGTCTCATCCGGGGTAGAGGCAGGGGTGGCTGCAAGACTCCAGTGTATGCAACCTTAGCTGGGACATAGATATGTGATTGTAACACCTTAACATAGCACTTAGCAGTTACAGTTCATTAATATTTAACCTTAGTTTACAATGCAACTAAACCCTAACAACAAATCAACGCAGTATTTATACAGATCCAATAGATTCAAGTACTAAGCATACCAACATAGATCAGATCTAACATTCATTCACATTATTCAGTACTAAGATACCATATTAGATCCTTCTAAGCATACATTAGGGCACTAAGCATTCAATCACATAGATAATAGAACAACCATAAAGCACATAGAAATCACAACACATGATATACGTGGTTCACCCCCACCCTAGGGCTACGTCCACCAACTCTTTTTCTCTTTTATTATCTTCAATCATTAAGCTACATGCACAGAGCCTAGAGATATTACTCCGCAGGGGACAAGAGATCTACTCACCTCGCTAGATCCTCCTTCCCTGAGTTACAGCAAAAAGCCTTCCACAGTCTCTTACAATCACTTGCACTTAGCTCTGCAAGTCTCACATAGTATGCAAAAAGCATTTACAATCACCAACTGCACTTAGCACTTAGCACTTAGCTCAAAATCCTTTCTTCGATCACATAGATCGAAATTACTTTCTTCCTACATCATCTAGATTTCTATTTATATATTACAAAATGGGCCTAAACATGGGTAAACCCATGGGCCAATATCCCAATTCCCATTACACAAGCCCAAAACCCAAAAATCCCTAAAAAGGGGTCGAGATCCCGTGATCTCTGCTTCGACTTGCCCTCCGTATTTGAAAACCTGTCAAATTCCCAAAAGTAGGTCAAACATGACCAAGGATCCTCAAAACTTGGTCAAGGGCCAACAGGGCCCCAACACTCACATGTGACTCGTCCCAAGTCACTCTGGTCTGGGTAGCTATGCTTCAAAATCCTCGAGCTTGGCTCGAGCTGTTTCGACCTATTTCTGCGCCAGGGCCTCCTGCTTGGTGAACTCTTGGATGACTGCTTCATTGACAGGTCCCTCTAAACGTTGTTCGACTGCAACAACTACTTGTTCCAACTCTGTGCCTCGACCTTCAATCGCCTCAAACAGTTGGTAAGCTTTGTCCTAGACTGGTTGGAGCCTTTGAGTCACTTCCATGACTTTGCTCTAAATGGTGTGGACCTATTGTTGAGCAGTGCACTGTTCTTGGGATCGCTTCATCCTTTCAACTGCTGACAGGAGCTTCAACTATGATTGTATTGTTGCTTTTTTCTTCTTTGCCTCCTGGAGCTGTGATTCTAGTACATTTAGCTCAGTATCTTTAGTGATTCTCTCATAATTCTGTGTGTTGCGAGCACTTACCTATTTGCATTCAAGAGTGAATTCTCTGATCCTCTCGACTACGCTCCAGGAAGTGGCTTCTCTTTGATCTCGCACATCCTGTGGGGTACTTGGCACTGTTCATAGCTCGAGGTCTGTGATTCTCTGTTGAAGCTGTTGGATAGCTTCCACAAGATGATCTACTTGATGTTCCACTGGGTCTTCCTCTTTTTTCTCTAAGCCTGTCACAGAGCGAAGTTCTCTGCTGACTGCTTCTTTTACTCCCACCCGCGCTGCGAGCAACTGCTCTTTATCTTGCTAGATTTGCGCTTTCTCTTCTTCAAACTTAGTTTGGAGGGCAACCTTCTCTTACTGCGCAACTTGGCATTTCTCTATGAATACTTTTTGTACTTGCTTTAGGGCCTCTGTGGCCTTTTATATTTCTTCCTATGTGCGACAAAGCCAAGCTTCGATTGCATCAGCTAGTCTATGGAGTTGGGCAGGATCATCTACCAACTCAAGTGCTTCTGATGGTGGGGGTGTAGTGGATACTGCGCGGCTGGATTGAAGGGCCTGCTGTACCCCTTTGAGTTCAACCTCAATTCTATCATACATCTCCTCCTGCTTGGCTTCATGTTTCTGCAAGATGTCCTGCGAGGCATCTGCTACAGCTATGATGATAAAGTTGAAGTCATCTACAATGAGCATAGTCTGCATCCTAGTCAAGGTTTCTTTGGATTTCTTTTGGGAAGTGGGTTTCGTGGGAGAAACCTTCCTTTTCTTCAGGGGATCAGCCTCATTAGTAGGGTCCCTAGGTGGTGTTACTTTTCCTTACTTCTGCTAGTCTTCTTTTCTCTTTGTTTCTTCTACCTCATCATCATCCCCTTGTCCAGGCGATATTGAAGCAATTCCTTTCGATGCGTTGCTCAAGTTCTGGACCTCCTCGGTCTTCTTCCTTTTGTTGGGTCCAGGAAGATCCTTTGCTTCATGAGTGGTCTCAGGGTTGCCGATTAGTTCAAGGTCTGACATTTTTGCGGAGTCTGCCAGGATGAAAAGTTCTGCAGACCAGTCCTTGGTGATATCTTCAAGGTCCTCCTCTGTGAGTTTGTAGTATGATTGAATCTCTTCTTTGTGCTCATCTGCGCGTGCGGTGATATAAGTGAAGTGTCGATCTGCGCGGAACTTCATGAGGGGTCATAACCGATGCAGGGTGTTCAAAATCATGCGAGGGAAAACTTCGATAGCCCTCTTCAGCTGGAGATAATAGGTATGAAAGACCGCGTTTGAATGCCATTGTTTTCCCATGTCGCTCGAGTACCAAAGCGTGGTGAACTTCGTAGTGAGCGGCTCAAACAGATTAATGTCTGGGAAGGTCGCACCTTCTGGCATTTCCCAAGTGGTAAATGCGATGAGGATCAGGAGCCAGCTAAAGTGGAACTCATAGCCCTGATCTTGAGCTTCGCGGCAGTCTAATTCTAGTTGGTTGACCAAGTACTTCACCCAGTTCATCTGGAGTCCTTCTACAAATTTGCCGGCTAGGTCAACAACAAATCCTATGACTTGTGTAGGTCGGTTCTTCCTTACTAGCTTCCTTGTGATCAGCTGATAGGCCAAGCATACTGCGACATTCTGGATGGAAGCTACCTTGTAGCCTCGCATTCCATTTTCTACATCACTGTAAGTGTCCTTAATTTTCTGTGCCAGGGCGCGGTCATAAGCCTTCCCTGGGTAGAAGTCTTGCAGGTCAGGTCCTTTCATGCTCAATCCGGTGATCTTATGGATCAACGTCAGATTGACTGTGATGCTTCTATCTAACCATAGATATCTGCCATGGTAACATGAGAGCAGGAGCTTAACACACGCGTTAACCTCCTGGTGCCTTCGAAAGTGTGGGATCTTCATCACATTCAAGAGGGTGGACTACGCAAGGTTCATACTCCATGGCTGGGGGATTATTTTCAAGTTCTTCCCCTTCATCTTAGTCAGATACTTGTAAGGAGAAAGCATGATGTAATTCTTTCAGTCACCTAGGTTGAAGTCGTTGAACTTCAATGTCACGATCTTGTCTTGGTGCATCTTGACTGCACGTATCCCCTTCGGGAGGTACGCAATAACCATGGTGTAATCAAATTCCCTCAGGACACTATCACAACTCACCGCGTCAGCTAGAGGTGGGATGTAGTCGGGAAAGATGGTCAGGATTAACTTCGCGTTTGATAGATCATCTCTGTGCTTGGTTCTCTTTCCCGCTACCGGTCGGGATGGTCCGGATCCGTGAGCAGTCGATGGAGAGGATTTCACCCCTCACATTGATGAAGCCTGAAATCATGTGGACATCACTCTCTCAGCGATCAAATCAATTAAAACTTCCTCCACTGACTTCTCCACAACGCTGAGCTTGTCCGACATGCACGCTCTCAATCGAAAAACTTGGGTGGATGGATGAGTGATCAAAGCAATAGAATCGGTGTCGATCTTACTAAGCACAGTGTGGTATAAATGGGTTCTCTTGTTAGCTCTGATACAATTCACAAAAGTGTTCTCATTGCAACATTCGACAGACTAAGTAGACATGATGTAACGGATCTCTCCAACGGATAAGAAGTTTTCCATCAATGCAGTTCTTTCTGTTGCGACATGGTCCCAACGGTCTGATGGAGAACTTTTTGGTCCTAACTATTGTTCTAACCGTTTTGGAACATCGGTCCAACAATTATAATGCTTCCAATGGTCATATCACTTCATCATGGTGAAGTTCCATGGGGTGTTGTTATGATATCCCAACGAAGTTCCAATTTTGCAAATCTTCCGTCCACGAAGTTCCCGCTGGACCCTTCTGTAATTTTTTGATCTTTGCTCTCTTCTTACTAAGTTTTCTAGCCTTCTTCTCGGTGATCTTTGTCTTGAAATTCCTCTTTCCATTCTGATTCTTGTCTTCTTTTGGCATTGCAGCTTTGCATTGTTGAGATTCTTTTGTAGGATTAGAGAGTAATACTACTTCTTTATATGGGGTAGGTGCTCTACTCGTCTGTGAGTCTTATTGTGTTCTTTCAACTTCGTGATCCGAGTTTCTAGTTCTAAGTAGCTTCGATCTGTTCTCTTGTTCTGCAATTAAGTGTGCTATCTTCCTGGTCATGAAATCTTTTAATTCCTTCTTTTTTTGTTCTCAGGCCTCATATTTTCTTCTGGTCTGATATTTCTCGATCCAGGTTTGGTCTGATATTTCTCGATCCAGGTTTTTCCTAATAATATAGTAAATGGAGCGTTGCTCTCAATGAATCTAACAACCTCAAAATCTTCCTCTGTCAAAGCTCCATGAGCACTCATAGATACCTGGGTGAGCCTTCCACATAGGGTTATCAACTTTCCCCTGAATAGTCCTATTCCTCCCAATGAAGGAGTCGTATTAGGCTTTCCTAAAGCTTCCCAAGTTCTTTTTGTCATGATATTTACCTATGTTTCCTCATCCAAAATACAGTCTACGTCGAAGTCTCCTATTCTTGCTTCTATGCATTCTTTTTTTTGAAGATCTCTGATACATTAATATCTCTATGATCATTTAGGGTTTCTTTCATTTGTAGTAGTACAATCTTTGATTCTATCTGGGGTTCTTCAATGGTCTTAGTTTCGTGACCTTCCTCAAGGTTTTCTTGTCTCATATTCATTATGTCAAGCTTAGCAATCATTCTAGGGCAATCTAAAACTTCATGGTCCATAGCTTTACAACAAAGACAGCTAGGTCTTCTTCCAGGGCATTCCTTAGCAAGATGTCCCTGTCTTCTGCAACTGTAACAAAGGGTTAATCCTCTTTTTTTCTTAAACAATCCCCAGCCTTTCATGTACTGCGCACTAGGATCATAGTAGCTAACCTACAAAAAATGCTTTCTAGGATCCTTCATCCATTTGTTAGTCCAAAGATTCTTTCTATGCATAGGAATAACATATCTTTCATTATTTCTATCAGATCTTCTCATATCAAACCTTCTCTCTTCTAGCTGTGCCTTAGTTTTCAGACTAGGATAACATTTATCAAACATACCTAGATCCATACTCTTGATTTTTTTTTTTCCACTAATCTTACTTTCAGCAAAGCACAAAGCTTCCAGATCTAAAACTTTTCACTCTTCTTACCTTTATCAGAGCACAAAGCTTCGAGATCTTACCTATTTTCTTTGGATCTGGCTTGTCTTCTTAGCACAGAGCTTCACAGGTCAAGTATAATACTGCACACTCAAGAAACAAATCCACACACAGAGATTTCTTTCTTTCCTTTAGTTCCCAACAATTACAGTTTCAGGTCGGATACTGCGCACTTCAGCAGCAGATCTACGCATAGGGCCTTTTGTTGAAATAATGTAACTGCGAAGAGCATTCTTATTATTATTATTATTATTTTATTATTAGGATTAATCCCCATTGTGGATTAATCATGTTGGTAATTGTATTAGGACCAAATCCCCTTTTGCGGATTGGTCATCGAACAATTATAATGGGAAGCATAAGAAGTCAGCCCCAACAGTTATTATTGAGACCCAGAATTAATTTAAAGGTGGGTTTACCCACCCAGAGTGAGAGTTCGGCCCTGCTAGTGAAACCCTTTCACACGTGCCAGTCTTGTATATATAGAAGGCTAGCGCCTCACTTCTAACACACAACTCACTTGTTCATTCTCTTATGAGGCAAGCTGCAATTACCAGTTGGAGAGAGGGAGAAGAGTGGCGCATCTCTTGGAGAGGACTATCTGTATTGGTTTGAGTTATCTCTTGAACATTGTATTGGCAATTTATGATAAGGAAGTTTTTGCTGG
>ML792180.1:48792-74687 GCA_009831015.1 Picea engelmannii
CTGATGAAGAATACCCTTCTTGTTAAGGGGGAGTGTTGAAATAATGTAACTGCCAAGAGCATTCTTATTATTATTGTTATTTTATTATTAGGATTAATCCCCATTGTGGATTAATCATGTCGGTAATTGTATTAGGACCAAATCCCCTTTGCGGATTGGTCATCGGACAATTATAATGGGCAGAATATGAAGTTAGCCCCAACAGTTATTATTGAGACCCAGAATTAATTTAAAGGTGGGTTTACCCACCCAGAGCGAGAGGTCGACACTACCAGTGAAACCCTTTCACACGTGCCAGTCTTGTATATATAGGAGGCTAGCGCCTCACTTCTAACACACAACTCACTTGCTCATTCTCTTATGAGGCAAGCTGCAATTACCAGTTGGAGAGAGGGAGAAGAGTGGCACATCTCTTGGAGAGGACTATCTAAATTGGTTTGAGTTATCTCTTGAACATTGTATTGGCAATTTATGATAAGGAAGTTTTTGCTGGGTTTTCTTCCCCTAGAGGGTTTCCCAGGATAAATGCTGCGTCTCTTGTGAATGTGTATTTCTCAGTGATCTTGTTCTTATGATGCTCTTATATATTGAAATGCAAAGAACTATAACAATGGCATAAACATTAACACCTTTATTTTTCTTTACCTCAGTTCCCAACAATCACAGTTTCAGGTCGGATACTGCGCACTTCAGCAACAGATCTATGCACAGGGCCTTTCTTTTTTCTTTACCTCAGTTCCCAGCAATCACAGTTTCAGGTCTCGAAAATGGAACCATTTGTTGGCACATGGGCAGACCCAGGGTTCAATGCTACAACATCACACCAAAAAAACCCTAACTACTGACCCTTTTGGCAACACCTACGAAGCAGATGAAGTCTCACCCGAGGTAGAGGCAGGGGTGGCTGCAGGACTCCAGTGTCTGCAACCTTAGCTAGGACACAGATATGTGATTGTAACACCTTAACATAGCACTTAGCAGTTACAGTTCATTAATATTCATCCTTAGCTTACAACGCAATGAAACCCTAACAACAGATCAATGAAGTATTTATACAGATCCAATAGATTCAAGTACTAAGCATACCAACATAGATCAGATCTAACATTCATTCACATTATTCAGTACTAAGCTACCATATTAGATCCTTCTAAGCATACATCAAGGCACTAAGCATTCAATCACATAGACAATATAAAAACCATAAAGCACATAGCAATCACAACACAGGATATACGTGGTTCACCCCCACCCTGGGGCTACATCCACCAACTCTTCTTCTCTTTTATTATCTTCAATCAATTAGCTACATGCACAGAGCCTAGACATCTTACTCTGCAGGGGACAGGATATCTTCACACCTCATCAGATCCTCCTTCCCTGAGTTACAACACAAAGCCTTCCATAGTCTCTTACAATCACTTGCACTTATCTCTGCAAGTCTCACACAGTATGCACAAAGCATTTACAATCACCAACTACACTTAGCACTTAGCACTTAGCACTTAGCTCAAAAGCCTTTCTTTGATCACATAGATCGAACTTACTTTCTTCCTACATCGTCTAACTTTCTATTTATACATTACAAAATGGGCCTAAAAATGGGTAAACCCATGGGCTGATATCCCCATTCCCCTTACATAAGCCCAAAACCCAAAAATCCCTAAAAGGGGGCCAAGATCCCACGATATCTACTTCGACTTGTGCTCCGTCTTTGACAGCCTATCGAAGTCCCAAAAGTAGGTCAAACATGACCAAGGATCCTCAAAACTTGGTCAAGGGCCAACATGTGTCAATATGAGGTTTTATGCACTAGGGATGGGTCTCAAACAATGGATAGTGGAGAAATTGATGGAATTAGACCGTCATGGTTAAGGCCATCATGATTAACTATATCTTGCATCTAAATTCCATATAGAAGAGGATTTTTGTAAATCAATCTCAATAGAATTTATTCTGTAGGAAGCTATGTTGCACAACTGAGAGGGGGGGTGAATCAGTTGTTCCCGTGCTTAAAAAATTATGCTTCTTTTAAAATTCTTTACAAGGGACTCAATGATGATCACAATAATGTAGGGAAATAAGCAATGGCACATTCAACATCAGTCACATATATGAGAAACACTGAAATAGATATTTCCCCGAGGAAACCCATACAGGGTAAAAACCTCTTCTTCTTTATATGATAAGTATTATTTACATTCTTTACATTATCATACATATGAGCACCAACTCATTATGAGGCTACAACCTCTGTTTTGCAAGATCCAACTTGCTGAGAGCACCAACTAGAAGGAAGCACCAACTCCCTGTGTTCAAGCTCCCACTTGAATCTCTGAGGAGACCAGTCCTCCCTTGCACCTCCATACCACCCAGAAATATAAATCTTTGCTCATGAAACTTATCACAGTGATACAATATTTATCATTGGCTTACCAGACTTATCACTGTTCTGCTATACTGCGCTGCTTTGTCTACATTAGTGTCTTCTGCACACTCCTCTATGCTTTATGTTCTTCTCACGTTACGCACTGTGTGCCATCTCCATTTGATCCACCATTCTTCTGCTCTGCATTTCAGCTACTGTACTCTCCTCCTTCTGCCCTCCTGAATCCCTCATCATGAATGCAACCCCATCTCTTCTCTATACCATGTACTTATAGCTTCTGTGCACCTTGTGCATGCAATGTGTGCAATTCCTCTGCATGCTCCCACTGCGGCGATCTACTCCATATCTTGAGTGCTCTGCCTGATCATCACAACTCTTCAGCTTCTCTGGTGGTTCCCACTACACGTCCAACATCACTGGGTGTTCAGCTGAGATTCCTTAGCCTCTCTGATAGTTGAGACTCCTCGTCTTCTCTGGCACAGTCGAGCTTATCCTTTCTGTTTCAGTTACAGACTTCAACGCTCATCCATCTATCAATCCCCTCTAAGAATAGTCTTCATTCACTGGAAGAAGCTTGGAGACTCTTCAGCTCCTCACATAGAAGTCTCTTCTAATCTTCTGGTAGAAACCATCAATGGTTTCTAGCAGTTACAATGTGAAGAGCAACATTAGCCCTCCGATCATACTCAAATTCACCTGCACCGTTGGATTGGCTCCATGGGATCTTGCATTCATTTCGGCATTTCAACATTCGACAATTCAACATTAGTGTGACCAAGTGTCTCGACACTCCCATTCGTGATCCCCGAAACTCCAAAAAGGGGCTTGTCCGCACTAGCTCCTTCCCCCATCTTCCATCGATGTGACCACAGGCTACATCCATTTCACCTTTTTGGTATTTTCGCGACCTTATGACCTTCATCGACCCTGATCGATGGTCCACGATCTCGATGAATCGATGGTCCAGATCTCATCATGAATTCACATCTCATTGTTCCTTAGATGGAGGTTCTCGTCACTCCAAATCGCGAAAGGTGAAACTCTGAAATGGAGCTCAGATCAACGGTCCACGTTCTTGGTGATCCAATGGTCCTGATCTTTTCACGATCTCGCATCTAGCGAGTTTCCACACCATGCTCTGTTGACTCCAAGTCAGCGAAATTCCAATCGCTTGCCACTTGTCCTATGATTCGACGGTCCATATCAGATCTTGAATCAACAACTCTGATCATATCGCGATTTCGGCATTCTTATTGCAAAGTGTTTCGACACTCCAATTTTCAGTATCCAAAACCCTGAAATGGGGTTGGATCAATGGTCCACATCAAACCTTGATCTGATGGCTCAGATCATTTCACGATTTTAGCATTCCTGTGGTATTGTTTCTTGACTCTCCAAGTTGTGATTCACGAAACCCCAAAATGGAGTCTTTGACATGCTCTGATCTTCTGCCACGCGTCCCTCTTGGATCAACGGTCAAGACTTTATCGAGGCTTCGCAACTCTACAAGCCTTCATTGTGCCTGATCAACGGTTCATATCAGTCCTCGATCCGATGGTTAGGATTAATTCGTGATTTCGCATATCGCGATTTCGAGACTCCTATGGTAGGAGTTCTTGACATCTCCATCTCCCGATTTCTGAAATCCCGATAGCCAAAACTCTGAAATGGAGTTGGACCACCGCTTTGATCTTGCACTTTAAAGAACATGCAGGTTCTTCCTGATCCAATGATGGTCGAAACTTATGCTCAGATCTGACGCCTGAGATTTTTCCTCCTCTTCTGCGCGTTCTTCTTGTCTACAATCAGATCTGACAGTCCTCCTTCTTTAGAGAATTTAACTAGGATTCAACGATCACTGACGCTTCTCCTCCCGAGCTTAGACACTGTGATCGACTTTGCGCTAATTACTCCTGATCTTACTTTGTTCATGTTTTTCATCGATGCTTACTCTGATCTTGTCATCAATGACCTACCTACAATCCTTTGCACGTTTGCTTCCATCTTTGTTGTTGTACTTGCCATCAATGACAAGAATACACTGTTTGTAAAACATGCCAACAAGCTATTTAGAAAATTTCCTCTTCTTGATTGAAATTTTGTAGATATTTTTCCATAGATGTCCCTTGTAAACCAAAAGAGGTCCTCTTCCCACCACTCCAATGAAATTCTAATCTAACCCAATCTCATGTTATTGAAATAAGTTGGGTTTGGAACATGTTAAAACCCACATCCCATTATTTCATAAAAAGAACCTATCCTATTAAAGAAATAAGGACCCACAGTAAAATATCCTCTATTTAATATTTGAACTTGACTACAAATTATCCCCACCACATCAATTTATTTCATATCATTCTGATCTCAAATAGAGCTAGTTTCAAATGAAATTCAGTGACCTATATTCTCCCTTTCCAAAAAGTTGTAAGAATTTTCAGTACAACTTTCTTTTCAAAGAGGATTTTAACTTTCTGTTTATGACTTCCAAAATAGGCTCTCAATTGTCACTACATAAGAAATAATAGGGGTCTTGGTATGCCTGGCATCAAAATGGACTACCAAAGAGACACCCTTGGTTTCACCCTTAGGTAAACCAACTAGTTCTTGGATCTCACACTTTCCCCTACTTCCATCCTTTGGAGTAGGAATTCGTAAATATGGAATATTGTAGATTGGGCCAACTAGTGCATATGATAGAATGCATAGATCACCCTATTGGCATATGAGAATATTTGGTTGCATTTAAAAGGACATGTAGGGATAGAAGTAAGGTCAATAGTATTAATTTGCAACAACAATTCAAAATTTTAGGAAGCTCTAAAGATATCATTCCCAGATCAGTAGAATCGCCAAAGCTCACTTGGAGTTTCTTTGTGTTTCCAACTATTTTAAGTTCTTTTGAAATCAAAGTACAATTATGGTTTATAAAGGATTTTTCTGCAATGTCAACTAGTGGTGTTGGATGACCATGAACTTGACCGTGAAATTAGTTTTCTATATTTAAAACCCAGAATATGAAGTGGAATTACACACATGTCACTTACTTCCTTGAGCCCATACAACCCCTAGTGTTGTAATCGAGCTCTGATACCATATGTAATATACCCATAAATTACTTATATCTTAATTATTTAATAAGTATCTTCCAACTCGACTTATTTTCTTCAATGAGTTCATGAGAAGAATCTGAATTCTTTGCAAGGCTTCATCCCAAAATGTATAATTTTTTGCAAAGAATGCCCTTGAAATCAGTTCTTCATCTCTATCTTTAAGAGACCTTTTCATTTACCACCAAAATAGGGAACAAAGTGTTCCAGGAATAGTTCTCACTCACACTTCCCTTGATTTCTCTAATAAACCAATGTGTCCATGAGTGCCCACGATCATGGAATGTTCAACAAGGATCTTGTATATAAGGAAAAACAATATATTGACTATTTAATTAAAAAAACATGCTTTGACATCCCTCAGTGGTAGAATTAATGATCAATAGGCTAGGGTTAATTTCTTGGCCACTAGCAAGGGATGAGAAATCTTCAATCATAATTTCATAATCATCAAATCTATGTATATAGTGAATGTGCACAACCCACGAATACGATTCTTACCGTAAAGAAAAAAACATGAGTTTGTAATTCTATCATTTTGGATAGTAACTCTCCGAAAATTATGTGTTCATACCATGAATGAATTCATTTGCACATATAACATATCGATCTATTTCTGGGGAGTAAATGGAACCCAAATATACCCAAGTTTTGCAGAGAAAGAAATTTACACTATCACCAGATATGCAATCTTTAAAAGGTGAATCGAACCCCTTCGAACAACAAATAAAATGTAATATTTTTCTACTTAGGTATGATCGTTGTACCCCGTATTTGCAACTATATGTTCATTGAGACAAACTAGGGCAAGGATCACTCAAATTCTTGTAAAGTGATAGGTATCAATGCCTTAACCATGATTGGGGATTGAAAACAAGGTCATTAATTCCTAAATGAATCTTATATTTCTTATGGGAAATTTTAGAGGAAATCTGAAGTAAAGAAGGCCAGATTTCAAGGGAGGATGAAGTCTTTTGGTGATGTGTTCTAAGGTATGTTATTTACAGGTCATCTTACCATTTTCACTATAAATTGTTTTCTAGAATGATTCAGATGGTGAAATTGATATGGTATTTATAAGACATATCTAGGTACCTGTGGTAAAATTTCCATCTCCTTATTTGCTATAAATCTGGAGATACACTCTGTGGAAGATAGGGTTGTTTGACTAGTCTTGAAGCTAGTCATAAATAGGTGTTCCGAGTAAAAAAATCATAACTTCTTCATAGAGAATCCAAATGAAGTGAGAACAATTTCATTGGAAATAGTACGGGTTGTAGTTTCTTGTGTGCGAGTTTTAGAATCTGATGTTAAATATTGAGCGTGGGGCATTCTATACAATTTCTCTCTCATGAATAAACCAGAATTGAATAAGGTTTACCATTCTCTCTATAACTTCTTTTTTGGGAGGATTCAAGGAGTGCAACTTGGAGGTGTTTCAAAGAATACATTGAGTAATATTATCGATAGGATCAGAGTATTCCAAGAATAGAATAATTTTAGAAGTTGAAGAAGTCTCAAGAAGCATTATCAGGTTCTATGTGATGGTTGGTTGATGGTGATGATTTAATGTAAAGTTTTATTATCTCTCATATATTCTTGGGTGGAAGGAAGGGGAAAGGATGGAGAGGTCAAACCTTTCTTGATATTGGAGGATTGTATATTCTTCTTGGAGGTTTATCCTTCCCTTTATATTTTTAAGTTGTAGCTACCTTTGGAAGTCATTACTTCCCTTGAACAATAACTATTGATTATTTCTCATATATTGTGCATTGTGTATTGTGGTGTATTGGTGTAACTCTTATACTATTGTTCATTGCTCATTGGATATAATTGAATGGTTTAAGTATCAGTTGAAAAATTTCTTAAATTGTACTTGATACTGATTCACCCCCCTCTCAGTATCAACACAGGTCTCAAGGTCTTGACCATGGTAATAGGAGGAAATAATGGGCCTCAATTACTATATAAATATTTCAATATCTATTCCATGAACAGTGACTCAAAGCACCAAGGATAAAGACCAATCATGTCTTAGGTACTAAAATATGCATTTATGGTTCATGGACCATGCATAGGATCTAAAACCATCACACAAGACATGTAGTTTTAATTTATACCCCACAAGCACATATGGATGCCATTAAGAGGTTTTGCACACTAGGGATTGGTATTAGGGACGTCACTATGGTCCAAGGATAACCATTAGGTCCTAAAAAATACTTTTAGGTCTCATTCTAAGGTTTCCCACCTCATCATTTTAGGCTATCAATCCAAGTGATAAAAATGTTGTTATCATCCAACTTACTCATAATTGTGAATGAACTATTTACAAGAATATTCACCTTCTCCTTGCATATTACATAGATAGATTAATACTTCAATTTTTAATTGTAAAATCCTCCGATCTTGGAATAGTTTAATCCTTTAATAATTGTATTATATTCATCTATTAAGAAAGTGATTTTCACTTGGACTCTTCCACACCCACTTAGGGGATTCTGAACCCAATTTTTGTCACTCAAAAATAGCATAAAACTAAGTTTGAAATAGAGGATATTTTATAGAAAACAAAAAATAACTTCTTTAATTTCTTAGTACAGTTCCAATGTGGTTAATTCAATTAGGAGAGGTGATGATTTCATTGTATCGTTTTAGATATCTCACTATATTCTTACAATCCTGGCCAACTATATATCTGATTTGATTGACTGAAGGTACAACCAAACAAGTACCTATCATATATTTCTTCCTAAAGTGAGGGAATCTCATGACTAATAGTCGAGGGAAATGCGACTGCATCTAGTAGATCATATGATACGTGAACAAAGACCACTAGAGGTGAAAAGGTCAAAAGAAAATTTCGTAGATGCATGGAATCATTTCTTTCCAAAGGAGGATCCTACTCTTATGATGATGAGAGCATATAAGACATAGAGATGCCACTCATGTATAAGAATCTGGTGAAACAATGAGTACCTAAGGAACTTCCTCCATTAGAAACTGACTTCATTATCAACAATAAGACGTATCGCATTGCACCATCCTCCCTGCATGGCCTAGGGCTATTTTCCATGGGTGGAATAATTGTAAAATACAATACAATAACTGAATTGATGGACTATGTCGAACCGTGTTACAATTATGATGATTGGATGCGGGTGGTACACTACATGCGAAGTATGCGAAGATATGCACTCGCCACAAATTATATGTAGCTAATAAACAACGATAAAAATAAGGGAGCCACTATGTATATTGATGGAAGGCCTAAAGCTTCCGACAATATCGCAAGGTTTATAAACAACACATGACCCGGGACAACAAACAAGCAACCAAATTGCATATATGAGGGAAAGAAAGGGAATCGGGTAGTTGTGTGCTCGATAAAAAAGATAGCTCTCGGGGAAGAGTTATTAGCAGATTACCATTTTAATCGAATGGAAACATCGACTAATAGTGTGCAGGTACTTATCCAAAACCTCTTTATGAAACCTATACTTATTGCATTATATTTTTTTGTATCTTTAACAATGTCTAAAATATTTTGTGGTCCCAATTTTATAATAATGTGAGAGGTTGATCATGGAAAAGTGTCATCCGCAGAACATGTAAACAATTAACAATTTTGATTTACACTTAATGCAAATTTTATTATTTATTTATATAATTTTATTTTTGTGGCAATCAATTTTTTGTTATCGTTAACAATTTTTTAAATGTTTTGGGGTTCTAATTATATTATAACGTGGCAAGATGGTCGTAGAAAAGGGGAAACCACAGAACACGTAAACGATTAACAAATTCGACTTTGATTCTACGTGAATTTTATTATTTGTTTATATAATTTTATTTTTGTGACGATTAGTTATTTCATTGATTTATATAACTGAAATAACATTGATTTTTTTGAAATATGTAGTCTACAGGCCATGATGATCATGATTCCCCCAACGGGGAGGATTTGTATTCATCCCCTGATCCAATGGTAATGATTAAAAAGAAGATCATTAAAGCGAACAAGGAACTTGCTCGCTTGTTAGACCGTGCAGATCAAACTCCAGACATCATAGAAAGGACCAATCTGGTTATGACACAACTTAGGACATATCAGGTAATAACCATAATTTAAAGTGATTTTTTTTTATGTACTGATAAGTTCAATTATGATAGTTTGTTTTTTTAATTTTACATTATATAATGAAAAAACATTTTCTTTCTTATATAGAGATATTTAGAGCCTGTTTAGCCCAATGTCGGTAGTAGTGGCACTACAGAGACATCAAAGAGTCCTGACATGAGCCATCATATATATGCTAGACTATTTACTTCTCCATATTCCACACCATTAGATGGAATCCATGACATGCACCGCCAAACATCCACACAACATCCAATCTATAGTAGAGATGGTGAAAGAGATGAGGCTGATGATGTAGTTGATATGGGTGCATTTCCTGGAGCTAGATGTGTGACCAGCACGGGGACCCTTCCATGCACATTTTTGGTCGATGATAACGGACTTCCAATAAAACAAGTAAGACTCCCAAGTAGTTTTTCATATTTTAACTATTCCATGTTGTCCATCTCAAACATAAATCATCGAGATTATTATTTTTAAATTAATGATCATATATTTTTGCGTGTAGGAAACGAACATTTTTATAGGCACCTGGAAAGAAAGGCCTTGTTTATTATTGGGTTAACCATATGCTCCATGTGGAATTTCTAGAATTACAACCTCAAAAATCAAATTTTGGATTATCTTGAAGGTCTCTTTAGAGTAGAGAACTTTAATAAAAAAGTGGTCACCTCTGTAGCGGGAGAATATTTAAAATATACGAGGGATGTGTATAGAAGAAAATTGAAAGTCAACTCTAGGTATGAGAACCCTCCATTGATTCCAGATAGGGAGTGGAAGGCGCTCATTGATGATGCAAAAGAAAAGAAATTAAGAAAAATAGGAGAACAAATAACTGGTACCCTGAGGTAAATTACAATATTTTGATTTCAATACCTTTAATTTTATTTAGATATAAATATAAGTGTGGTATATAACATACTTGAAACTTCTGATGATATGTTTTCTAACAATTCAAAGGCAACCAGAGAAAAGATTTCCAATCCTGGCTAGCACAGGCTAGGCCAGGGTGGCTACTTGAGGTTACAGTCACGAATCGTAATATCCCAAACATATTAACGATATTATTTATATCGCCTTACAACTTTCAGGTAATTGCATCCAATAACATTAAAAATACATAATCTTATGCAATGCAGTGTGATGACTTTGGAACTGAAACCATGGAGGAAGACCTACGAATTGGTTACAAGTATGGCTATAAAGTTTTCGTTGATCATAGGAAAAGCATGGGGCATACCCATAGATCCATTTTGAAAGATAAGGTAAATACAAATCAGCCCACATTAACCTTTCATTACTTATAAAATACATAAATGTTTGATATCGTCCATAACTTTAATGTCTTACTTTGTTTTAATCCGGGGAGCAACACTATCAACGAAAACATTAGTATTAGACAACAATGCATTGATAGTGTAGCGTATCCAAAAGATCATGGTTCTCCCAAGAATCCCCATCCCAATGGGGTGAAGCCCGACGATGTTCCTGTGATTGAGGCCCACGATAGTAAAATGACTTTATATTAATCACATACTTAAAAATTTCGTACTTCTAATTTTTATTACTTATACATTTATGGTTTTGTCCTTATAGATTTTTCCATTTCAATGTCAAAGAATGTCATAGTTGAGCCTCCTAGACCTAAAGATCAAGAGTACACAGAAGCCATTCCAACGGTGCCCACTAGTGGGCCAGGTAAATAATTACATTGTAGATGTTTTTTTTTTTTAATATTAATGAACTAATTCAATGATATTTAAAAATTATCCATATAAATTTGATATTTTTTGTTTTTGTAGGCGATGGCCCCTCAAATCAACCTCCACGTCATGGGTACAAGACTAGGTGTGCTCGACGTGAGAGGACTGAAGCAACATTAGCTGTTGAAGAGCCCCTAGAAAACGAAGACATGGAGGTTGATGACTTACTTAAGAACTGGACGAGAAAACTAAAGAAGACTAAAATAAATTTATGATGTATAATAATTTTATAAGATAGATCGATGTATATTATATAGCTAGTATATTTGGAACATATTTTGGATGATAAATATCATTTATAAAAACTCTTTTTTACGACATATGCATTTGAATGATAAACCTCATTTATAGCTTTACAATCACTTTTTATCACTTTTGAATATTTTTAATGCACATTTGTTATTAGAACATAGATTGGGTATTGGGGGATTGAGAGCAATGTGAGGGGGGGAGGGGTCATAGGAGCTTCCACCTTCACGTGGTTGGCCCTATTCAGTGGATTAAAAATTATTGGAGTCATTTATTCTTGGAGAAAACCTCTCTCGATCCAATGGAGCAACAACATAGTCAATGTTGACTTCATTCTTGTTCCTTTAGATCAAGGGAGGTTTGCTCCAAGATCAAACGGATCCAATAAATTATTCTCGAAACCAAGAGAAGCTTATTTAGGACGTCACATATGAGATATACATTCCTTCGATATATAGTGTTAGTGATATGTGATTCATCATTTTTGAATGCTTACATGTTTAGAATACTAATCGCAATGAATCTTTCTACATTTGATCAAGTTAATTAGTTAGTTATCAATATAACTAATTTTTCTTGTAGTCTTGTGTGCACAAGTTTTTGCAGGTTTCAGAAGAAGCAATCGAGAATAAGTGAAAGCACTTCAAGCTGTGGATCTATGATGTAGGAGCATCGCTCCACCTCATCACGCACCGGCTGATTAGCACGATTGGTGTGCATTCAAAGGAAGGGAGAGGTGCCTCCCTCCCATTTTTCTTCGAAATCTAAATCGTGATTAAGAAAATTAATGTTGTTAGGCTGGTAGATCCAAGTTTTTCCTTTACACAAGCTATAGATGAGGTCGCCATTAAGTGGTTGACGGTAGGAGGGATCTGCATCTGATTCAGATCAGATTTCCATCATTGTAATCTGCCTCATTAGTTAGGTGTTTTGAATGGTGATTAAACACCACTAGCTTAGCTTGGAGGGAAGCTCATCAAGCCCCTCTTGTATAAATCTTTGTATTGTTACCCAATAGACAAATAGAGAGGTTGAAAGGAGGAGAGTTGAGAGATGAGACTTAGCCATAGTCCAGACTCACACATTGTAATGCACATTCCACCACTAACAGAAAGTAACAGATTTTCCTTTTTGTCAATTTCTGTATAATGGATGTTTAGTTGTGAATGTCGTTCATATGCATTTTTTTTGTAGATGTATGTTAGAAATAGTCTGCAGGGATAGAATTACAATCTTCTATCTGTGAGTGTGTTGGATGAGTTCTGTTTCTTTAGGATAAGTGCAAGGAGTGCATGACAGAGAGTTGAGACTCTGTGAGCCAACGCACGGAGTGTGTGTCTGAACTCATTCGAGTCAGAAGAGAGGTTTCCAAGAGGGCACACCAGGATAATTTACAGACTCAGTGAGGAATTTCAAGGTTGTTGAATACCTTGGAAAGAAAGGCTGTGTGGGAGAAAGCGCAACACAAAGTTACTGAACACTCTGTAATACTCTTCCAGGAGGGCATTGAACTAGTGAGAGTGGGCACAGGAGAAACACATTCTGGAGTGGTGGAGACGTAGAGAGAACCCCAGGGTTGTTGAACAATCTAAGGAAGGATGGCTTTACAAGTGTGCATCATCCAAGGAAAGGAGATGCCTTAATACTTCTAGAAGGGCTCAGGGAGAAGCTGTAAGAAGGTTGAAGCGAGCGTAAGGAGTGTGCCAAGGATAAAGTAAGTTCATATTACAAGCTCAGGAGGGAGAGCATTAAGTCTGCCAGGAGGGCACTGGAAAGTCTGCAAAAGGGAGTAGGAGAACCAATAGTCTTGAAGGTTTCAAGCCGAGAAAAATCTCTGAATAACTAGCGCAAAAAATAACCGAGAATAATCTAAGTCTTAGAAAGAAATTGTGCTAAGTGCTCAAGAGGGTTGAGGAATTGTCAAAGTCCCGAAGGTAGTGAAATCGTCCATTTGAAGGAGGAGATAGGTGGTGAAAGATCAGGAGATCTGAGAGTTGGAGCTCTAGGAGGTTTTCCAAGAACAAACAAAAGTCTTTTCGAAGTCATGAAGAGCGGTCTGAATCCAGACCATTGGATCTTGAAGGGACGCGTGGAAGCGATCCACACATTTCAGAGGAGTATCACTCCATGAAATATCTGAGGAGGATAACAAGAGACTCCCGAAGGTCAGAGTCTAAATAGATCGCAACCATCGATTTAAAGGAGGAGCGAGGACCATTGATCCTTGCGCCATTTGAGTTCATCGATTTGGAGTTCGAGAATGCAGGAGGTGGATGTTGTGCAACAAGCTGAATCCTGAAGCCCAAAGAGTGTTTGTGATTGAGCTCGAGACACAGCCTAAGTCCATATGATAGAAAGGGCTTGACACGAAGAGCTAGTGCCTCCATCAACTTTCTTCGAAGGGAAAAGAAGAGAGTCGCGGGGTTAAGAGAACCCGCACTTTGGAGAAAGAAGGACCTGTGTATAAAGTATATTAGGTTCCAGTAGGGAGCCGAAGAGTTGATCTGAATCAACATCTCGAACGATCCTAGACCGAGAGGTCGAGCAACCCCGAAGGAGAGAAGAAAATGGGAGGGGGTCTGCGCCAGAGTGGTATCATAGCTTGAATTTCTCTCATGTAGAGGAGAGTGGACAAAAGTAGATACTCTGATACCATAGTGGTATAAAATCTTGAATTCACCTGTAGACAACAAGTGAAGAGAGACATAGTGAGATGATCTGTAGAAACTGTTGCAAGGTGAGTAGCAGATGGTAAACAACCAGGTAAGCTGCAAGATAATAAATATGGCCACTGGAGGTCATAATCATGGTCAAGGGGAAGACTGCCCATAGAGAATAAAAGTGGAGATGGACAAGGAGCTCAGTGAAATCCGAACATAGATGGAGAAGCTAGCATTTAAAATGCAGAAGGAGGAAAG
This sequence comes from Picea engelmannii, assembly GCA_009831015.1. Taxonomy (NCBI): domain Eukaryota; kingdom Viridiplantae; phylum Streptophyta; class Pinopsida; order Pinales; family Pinaceae; genus Picea; species Picea engelmannii. Next base: position 63,360 of record ML792180.1, read on the forward strand.
AGTGCATTGGAAATATGAGTGGCCTTTGAAAAGGATAGCTAAGTGGCCTATTCAGAAGTTGTTGGCCAGGGGGAAGAAACAGGTGTTAAAAAGGTGGTTGAGATATGCTGAAAACCTCAATGGAGAAGGAAAGAGATCTGTAAGAGGTCTCGTAGGTTTCCACATGGGCAATGAGAAGGGATCATTTGATCTCGTAAATTTCCAGGAGGGCAACGGAGACATCCTGATTTTCCAAGAGGACAAGGGAGGAGAGATGGGCTCAATTGAGAGTTCATGTCAGCAGGGGGTGTTGACAGATGGAGAGGAGGAGGAAGAAAGGCCTCATCCAGATGAGGATGCATGCAGAACTGCGAGCTGTGTGAATGAAGATGATGAGAAGTTGAAAACTTCTATCACAAAGGAGAAGGATCAGAGGAGCGTTCTAGTCATTGGGGGAATCCATACATTCCTACCAAGCAGCCAAGGAGAGGCAAGCACAGGTGTTGCAGATGCAATAAAAGGACAATGAGCTGAGACTGTCATGGAGGAGAAGGAGCATAAACTGAAGTCTGCCCCAATAGAAGAGGGGCACACAGTTGAGTTACTCACCCATTGGAAGATAGAGTTGAAGATGTTGGAGGATTGGTTGGACAATCCAGAACCATAAGATGGCTGCCATGAGATAGCCATGCCAGAAGAGATATGCTAGCACGAGTTACAGTTGGAGGAAGTTGGAATGGGACCAGCCGAAGAACTGAGGGGAGTTAGTATGTTAGAGGAGGTAGATGAACAACAGTTCAGTAATGAGACTGTGGAATGGGAGTCTGTAGCAGAGTGGCTAGTAAGCATCACAAGGGATGAAAGTAGCGTGGGAGGTCAAGATGATATACCCATAGAACAACATGAAGAGTTGCATTCGAGCAGACAGCACAAGGAGAACCAGTCGATGAAGAAACTGGAAGAGGTAATACAAGAGATAAGGGAGCTAATGTTGAGGTCAGCAGAAGAAGCGGTCAGCAAGGAGAATTTGGACAAAGGAGAACCTACACGAGCAATGGGGAAGATACAAAAGAAACAACAACAACAAAGCAGAGGAGTAGAAGGACAACTCTAGGATAAAGTTTTGGATCCAAGGGGATTTCAATAGAGCTGAGAAGATCATGAGCAGGAGCTCATGAATTTTTGTAGCTGTGGAGTATGATGCAGGAGCATCGCTCCACTTCAACACATTCTAGCTGATTAGCACGATTGGTGCACATTAAAGGAAGGGAGAGACGTCGCCTTCCCATTTTTCCTTCAAAATCTAAATCGTGACTAAGGAAATTAATGTTGTCAGACTGGTAGAGCCAAGTTGTGCCTTCGCACAAGCTGTAGATGAGGCCACCATTAAGTGGCTGATGGTATGAGGGATATGCATCCGATTCAGATAAGATTTCCATCATTGTAATCTGCCTCATTAGTCAGGAATTTTGAATGGTGATTAGACACCACTACCTTATCTTGGAGGGAAGCTCATCGAGCCCCTCTTGTATAAATCTTTGTATTGTTACCCAATAGACTGATAAAAAGGTCAAAAGGAGGATAATTGAGAGTCGAGACTCAATCATAGTCTGGACTCACATATTGTAATGGACATTCCACCATTAATAGAAAGTAACAGATTTTCTTGTTTTTCAATTTCTGTATAATGGATGTTTAGTTGTGAATGTCATTCGTATGTGTTTTTGCTGTAGATGTATGTTAGAAATCATCTACAGGGATAGAATTATAATCTTCTATCTGTGATTTTGTTTTATTAGTTCTGGTTCTTTAGGATAAGTGTAAGGAGTGCACGACAAAGAGTTGAGACTCTGTGAGCCAACACAAAGAGTGCACATATGAACTCATTCGAGTCAGAAGAGAAGTTGTCAGGAGGGCACACCAAGATAATTCATAGACTCGGAGAGGAATTTCAAGGTTGATGAATACCTTGGAAAGAAAGGCTGTGTGGGAGAAAGTGCAATATGGAGTTATTGAACACTCTGTAAGACTCTGTCAGGAGGGCATTGAGCTAGTGAGAGTGCACATAGGAGTAACACATTCTGGAGTGGTGGAGACGTTGAAATTTCTGAGAATTTCTAAACACTGTGAGGAAGGAAGGCTTTGCAAGTGTGCATCATCCAAGGAAAGGAGATGCCTTAATGCTTCTGGAAGGGCTCAGGGAGAAGCCGTCAAAAGGCTGAAGCGAGTGTAAGGAGTGTGCCAAGGATAAAGTAAGTTCATCTTACAAGATTAGGAGGGAGAGCAATAAGTCTTCCAGGAGGGCACTGGAAAGTCCGCAGAAGGGCACAAGAGAACCGAGAGTCTTGAAGGTTTCAAGCCAAGCAAAATATCGGGAGAACTAGTGCAGAAAAGAACTGAGAACAATCTAAGTCTCAGAAAGAAATTGTGCTAAGTGTGCAAGAGGGTCAAGGACTTGCCGAAGTCTTGAAGATAGTGAAATCGTCCATCAGGAGATCCAAGAGTTGGATCTCAGGGAGGTTTTCCAAGAGCAAATAGAAGTCTTCGCGAAGTCGTAAAGAGCGGTTTGAATCCAGAATGTTGGATCTGGAAGGGACACATGAAATAGATCCACACATTTCGGAGGAGTATCACTTCGATAAATATTCGAGGAGGATAACGAGAGACTTCTGAAGTCCAAAGTTCGAATAGATCCCAACCATCGATCTAAAGGAGGAATGGGGACCGTTGATCCTCGCGCCATTTGAGTTCGCCAATTCAGATTTTGGGAATGCAGGAGGTGGATGTTGTGGAACAAGTTGAAGCCCTAAGATCGAAGCGCTTTTGTGATTGAGCCTGAGACACAGCCCGAGGCCATACGATAGAAAGGGCCTCGCACGAAGAGCTAGTGTTGCCACCAACTTTCTTCAAAGGGCCAAGAAGAGATTACCGGGGTTAAGAGGACCCACACTTTGGAGAAAGAAGGATCTGTTTATAAAGTATATTAGGTTCCAACAGGGAGCCGAAGAGTCGATCTGACTCAACATCTCGAACGATCCTAGACCGGGAGGTTGAGCAGCCCTGAAGGAGAGAAGGAAAGGGAAGGGGGTCTGTGCCAATCTACTTTGAACATAGGACCTCAGGTAATTTCATCATGTTTTCTTTCTCAAAAGTTAGTTACTTTGATCAGATTAGTTACAGATTCTTCGATTATCATTATTATTATTTGTTACATATAAATAAAGTCATCTTGTATGAGTCTCCTCATTAATGATGCGATCCAACCTAATATCCTTCAATCTATGCACCTTTATAGATGTCTCCACCACTAAAATATAACTAACACGTCGATATGTAGGTTTTAAAATCTTCATTCTTGATGGTTTTATAAATTACTATTGGTATTCCTCATGAATCCTTTCAACTACATTGCACACCTTCATGTGAGAAACCTTCTACTATGCAACCTACCCTTGAACCTATTTATTATGCACCATCCTTAGTTATGCCTTGCCCAACCTTCATTTGTGTTGACTTCCCCCTACATATCTTGTTTGGATCCTGCCCATTGCTACCTTGCACACATACGTCAAATCTAACACATGTTGGCACATACTCTCCTTTTGTGCCTAGATGCACAAATTCCTTTTCTCCTATCAACAATGCTCTTGCATCAACTTCCCCTTACCAATAAGAACTTGTGGGCCTAAGTTATTAGAATCTTGAAGCTAAAATACATGTGATGCAAAGGAAATTTTCGTAAATGTTATCTCAAATGGCCTCACCAATATCCTTGACTGGTTGAAGATTAGGGGTATAAATAGAGAACTTGTAAATGGAAATACATACATACATGCACCTATAACCTAGAGCTATGTTTAACTCCTAAGTAATAATAACTAGCACCTTTGATAATCTTGATTGATATTAGTCAATTTTTGAGGAGCTCAAAGAGCAAGGTAAGGTATATATCTATTAGTGAGTTGACACCCCTATGAGTAGGGAATTCCTTTCCTTGAGTGATAGAAAAGTTGTACTAATGGGTTTTTACTATTCATCCCCTTTTGGGGGACAATGATTTGGAGAGTGTTATGGATCATTGAATTGCTATGAGTAGATGAACTAGGGAATCAAATATTTATAAGTTGTTAATGCAAGCCTCCCAAGGAACAGTGAGAACATGGGTATCTAAATAACATGACCTTTGAGACATGATCTTAGCTAGCTCAAAATTGGATGTATTTTAAATCTTAATAGTTTCCTAATAGCATAGTATAAATAGTTGTTCTGCTATCCTAATCAATTTTCCTAAGGCAAGGTAAAACTTGTAATTTTTTACCTAAATCTTGCTCATTTTTCTTCATATTTTGATTTCATCTTTCACTTGTAAAGTTTTGATAACTTTGGGGCAAGGCTAGGTAAAACTAGTCCAAGATTTTTCATAATGTTTCCAATATTTCAAGAAATGATATGAATGTAATCTGTCGATTGTTACATTTCAAGAAGAAATAAAAGCATAGACTTGGTCATATTTTTTGTATTTTCATCACTTTTTAAAACTTGAACATCCTTAATAGGCTATGTGCATTATAGCACATAGGTTGTCCATAATATTAACTCTCGTATTCAATGTGTTTCAAGTCATATCTCCTATGACGCATGCCTCCCTAAATTTTCATATATGTTATGATTTGTAGCCAGTACAAAAGAATTATGTTTCTATGGGGGACATATAGTTTTTTGCGTTGATGGATTAAAATGACCCTACATGGCTTGATTTTTCTCCCTTCCTAAAGTTCAACATAGGCCCTAATTAAAATATTTATGCTATGTTTGTATATTGTATTTTTATGCATTATGACTGGGTGTTAAGATGATGACATATGCCTTAGGGATCTATAGTTGAGAGGGGGTAGTGGGAAATAATAATCCACATTAACTACAGTGAAAAAATAAGTTGGTGACTCAAGTAACAATTAGTTTATCGATTATGTATTTGTCATATATGTGATCAATTTGAAATAGTATTTTATTATATTGTGTGAGGGTTCATGTTCATTATTTTAATGTCAATATTAATGTATGTATTGAAGTCTGGTCCATTAGATATTTTGTTAATCTTAATCTCATTTTTTTTTAAATACTCAGATCTCGTCACTCTCACAATGACTTTTCTTGTCGATGGTATTGATAATTCCTCGAAGGTATTAAAACTTTGTTGCCTAGATTTATATCGCGAGAGAATACCTAAGGTCGTATTTCATGTGACGACAACTTTCATTTGTCTTTTGTGCGACGAAAAATATCGGTCGTCTTTCGTGCGATGACAACGTTTGGTCATCTTTCGTGCGACAAAAAATTTCAGTCGTCTTTCATGCGACGACATATTTTGGTCATCTTTCATGCAATGACATCTTTCAGGCATCTTTCGTGCGACGACATCTGTCGGTCATCTTTCATGCGACAACATATTTTGGGCGTCTTTTGTGCAATGACAACGATACTACATCCTTAGGTAGTCTCATAGGCGACAATATCCTTTGTTCATTGCAATTTTCACGACACGTGATACGAAGTTTGGGGGGTCCAAGATTCGTTTCCATCTCCATGACAGAACGTCACGCGCGCAACGAAATTAGCATTGCAAAATGACCCAAATTTACTAGTGTTAGCATACATGAACTATTTCTGGTTTTGATGATATTATCTCTCACTGTACTCATTTTTTAGTTTTACTCTTGTGATAGGTTAGAGGTAGTTAGATTAGATTATTTTTCTTTCAGTTATATTAGTCTTAGGATCAATATCTTTCCCATTTTTTTTTCTTTTTAATTCTAAGCGACAACGAGCCCCACATACTTGTTGGAAACGTTACACCAAACGAGAGTAGGTCTAATTGGGACCTACCATCAACATTCTCCCTTACCTACTTGACAATCCATTTGGACCCATCAACGGAAATGGTGCTAGAAGGAGGGCTAGATGAAAAGTTGAGCATGTGGAGTTGTTCACATTAAATTGTTTTAATTTACTAATGGCTCCATCCCATATCCCTTTATGGGGATTTTTTTATGGTATTGTATCTCCCAAACCTCCTAGAAAGATTTACATTTCTTGTCACAACTTAAATTTGATGGAAAAGGAGTGACGGTTGCATCCGAACATGCTTTTAAATTATGGAATTTTTGTTCTTCTCATAATATTACTAATGTAAGTTTCATTTGCAGGCTATTCACTCTCACTTTTTTATTCTGGGTCAAGAGCTAGTGCAATACCTTGCAATATACCTCTATTCACACATGGGAGAAGTTTATGCTTCAATTTTGGAATGATTTTGAGAATTATGATTATGATGATTTGTGTGCAGAGATATCAGAACTTAGGAAGAACAAAGATGAATCTCTTGAAGATTTTTTTTATCAAACTTACTCATCTTACTATAGATTTCCTTTGGATGATAGACCCTCTACCAATGATTTTATTTCCATCTTAGTTTCTGTGACTAATGAAACATATGAGCTAGCGGGTGAATAATTTAAATCATATTTTAATGTTCCTTTACATGTTGATTTGGATTTAAATGAATATGTTGAAAATGATAATGGTTTAGATGGACTTCATATGTCTAGATATTTCTTTACTGTAGGGGATGTAGACCAGATAGAGGATTTTTTTTCGAAAGAAGCATATGTATCCTCTCACCACTCCATCCCCCCTTTATTTCCTTGTGATGAAAATACACCTCTTGTGTTGTAAGTTCAAGTTCATATTTTTATGTAGCTGACCAAGAGGAGGGTTTTCTTGATGATAATGGGACACTTCGAGTGACACCGATGGTTATGTCAAGTTATCATTATCCTATCTCATCTTCTCCGTCACAAGGAATGGAAGATGAATATATGGGGAAAGACATGAATGATGGTAATTTTGTTAATGAATAAGATCTAGACATTCATGAAATGAATTCTTCCTCACACATGGTGTTGGATTATTGAGAGAGGGGGGTGAATCAGTAATGAGAAATAATAACAACTATTAATCCGTTAAACCACAATTTGTATTATTTTACTTATTCAACCATGTTCATCTGTTCATCATCAATATCTTACTGTATCATAAGCATTAACATTCATCAGTGTATAATAAACAATAACAAACACGTCCACACAATGCACAATACACCAATATTTAAGTGGAAACCCAATGCATGAGAAAACCACATAATTCTTTTCTTATATGTCAAGAATTACATTAAAGGAAGCATCAACTTCCAATTCTCCAGCTACAACTGGAAGGAGGCTCCGACCCCCTAGTTTCTTAGGCTACAACTTGAGGGAAGCACCAACTCCCCAATTTTCTAGATACAACCAGAAGGAGGCTACAACCCCCTATGTTCTCTGACTACAATTGGAAGGTGTCTACAACCACCTATCCTTTCCCTGTCCAACTACCCTGAAATATAAGTAGAATGATGGAACCACTGTCACATTGTCACTGTGAGATATACTGTTGTAAACCTGTACCAATCTGTGCTACTGACCTGTAATCAACCTGTGCCACTATCCTGTAACCAACATGTACATGTATCTTTCATGTACCAACAAAATTGAATACACCAACAACATGTAGCAATACTCTCCTCAATATATCAGATCTGATAACATAGATCTCATACCCAAAATCACAAGAATATCACTCAAACCATGTGCCAACAATGCACATCAATCATGTACATCAACACCATACAAATATAACCAAGAACATGTACCAATCATGTATCAACAACAAACCAAACTATGCATCAACAAGATGTATCAACATCACCATGTACTTCAAGTATGTATCTCATCCATGTACCCAATCATATACCTCTACCATATACCAATAACATACACCAAGATAACCAACAAGATACCTCTAGCAATGAACCACACTCTCCATAAATCAAATACCATAAATCCTCACATCAACCATGTTCCACAAACTCATTGTTATACAACCTCTATATGTACCAATAACTTCAACAACATACCTCAACCAAAAGCCCTCAAACATGAACCAATACTAAACTTCAGTAGATCTGCCTTAGATCAACTCTACAGCAAGCCTTAAACTTCCAAGAGGGCATCCGACAAATTTAAAAGGCAAACCCTCAACTAGATTCATAGATTCAACACTACACATATGAAAACATACCTTTTTCTTCTTGTAGTGTTCTTCTTCCGTGAATCTGCTGTCACGATATTTCTGCCGCTATTTTTCTATTGCACTTTTTTTGCCGTGAGTTTTCTGCCGCAATTTTTCTGCTGCGATTTTTCTGCCACACTTTTTCTGTCGCACTTTTCCTACCGTGATTTTTCTGCCACACTTTTCCTACAACGATATTTCTGCCGCACTTTTTCTATCGCACTTTTCCTGCCGCGATTTTTCTGCCGCACTTTTTCTTTATCAATAATACCTCCCCAAATAACCTTTCACAAAATAGATATTCAATTATATTCAATAGGTGATAATGGGAGAGCCTTTCTCTCTTATTTATACTTCCATGTAGCTTCCTCAAGGGGTTACCTTCTAACCAACTTAACCCACTTTCCTTATTTTAAGGCTAACCCACTTCTAATCACTTGTCCACTTCTAACTCACTTTGCTACAAATAGTAAATTCTCCACTCCTAGTTGCAACTAACTTTATTATTTAATTAAATTTTTTTTCAACCACTTTGACTTGTCCATAAATAGTAAACTCACTACTTCTTGTTGCAACCACTTTATTATTTAAATAATTTCTCTTTGCAACCACTTTGACTACTTTATTATTTAAATAATTTATCTTTACTCACAACTTCTTGTTGCAACTAACTTTTCTACAATTAGTCAATTCATAACTTCTTTTCCCTTAGCTAAATTCTTGTTGCAACCACTTTATTATTTAATTTTTTTCTTGGTCAACCACTTTGACTATTCAATCTTATCATCACAACTACTTTACCATAATTACCAAACTCACAACTTCTTGTTGCAACTAATTTATTTTTAATTATTTTCTTAATGCAACAACTATACCCATGATTAAATCCTAGTTACCATCAATTTGACTATTACACTTCTTATAGGAGCTACTAGAATAATTGACTTCTTTGGGCTTCTAGGGGCTTCTAGATAACTCATGAGGGTTCCCCAACTTCATATGGCCATAACTCTCTAACCCTGAGGAGTAATGTGACATTCCACATATCATCGGAAATGACATGACATATACTATTGATATAGAATAGTCTTACCTATAAATTCACTAATCTTCATGCATTTATACCTCAAACTATCTCGTATCCCTTACCCATGCCTTTGAGCTACCAAAATTCACTATTGGACTTCTCCAAGGGTTGAAATCAATCACTAAGGGTTGACATCAATCTATAATATCACTCTCCAAGGGTTGACATCAATGACAACCAATAGTCTAGAACAACTGTCCATCAACCTAAGCCAACTATCTGACAATCTCCCCCCTTTAGCATTGATGGCAACACCAAAATTGATGGCAACACTTAGTCATGATAACATTCATGCGTATACTCCTCATCAATGTTTCTATCTAGAAGCCCCTAGAAGGTCAAAGAAGTCAATTATTCTAGAAGCTCCTAGAAGAAGTGTATTGGTCAAATTGATGGTAACTAGGAGTTAATCATGGGTATAGTTGTTGCATTAAGAAAATAATTAAATATAAATTAGTTTCAACAAGAAGTTTTGAGTTTGGTAATTATGGAAAAGTAGTTGTGATGAAAAGATTGAATAGTCAAAGTGGTTGACCAAGAAATAAATTAAATAATAAAGTGGTAGCAACAAGAAGTTAGTTAAGGGAAAAGAAGTTATGAATTGACTAGTTATAGAAACTTTAGTTGCAACAAGAAGTTGTGAGTAAAGATAAATTATTTAAATAATAAAGTAGTCAAAGTGGTTGCAAAGAGAAATTATTTAAATAATAAAGTGGTTTCAACAAGAAGTGGCGAGTTTACTATTTATGGATAAGTCAAAATGGTTGCAAAAGAAATTAATTAAATAATAAAGTTAGTTGCAACTAGGAGTGGAGAATTTACTATTTGTAGAAAAGTGAGTTAGAAGTGGACAAGTGGTTAGAAGTGTGTTAGCCCTAAAACAAGGAAAGTGGGTTAAGTTGGTTAGAAGGTAACCCCTTGAGGAAGCTACATGGAAGTATAAATAAGAGAGAAAGGATATCCCATTAGCACTTATTGAACATCATTGAATATCTATTTTATGAAAGGTTATTTGGGAAGGTATTATTGATAAAGAAAAAGTGCAGCAGAAAAATTACGGAAAGAAAAGTGTGGCAGAAAAACCATGACAGAAAAAGTGTGGCAGAGAAATCGTGGCAACAGATTTGAAACAACATAACTCTACAAGAAGAAAAATGTATGGTTTTCATATGTGTAGTGTTGAATCTATGAATTTGGTTGAGGGTTTGCCTTCTAAATTTGTTGGATGCCCTCTTGAAATTTTAGGGATTGTTGTAGAGTTGATCTGAGGAAGATCTACTGAAGTTTAGTATTGGTTCATGTTTGAGGGATTTTGGTTGAGGTATGTTGTTGAAGTTATCGGTACAGATAGAGTTTGTATAGCAGTGAGGTTGTGGCACATGGTTGATGTGAGGATTTATGGTATTTGATTTATGGAGAGTGTGGTGCATTGCTAGAGGTATCTTGTTGGTCATCTTGGTGTCTGTTATTGGTATATGGTAGAGGTATATGATTGGGTACATGGATGAGATACGTACTATTACAATAAATAAATAATATAAATACATTAAAATAAATAAATAAAGTAAATTAAACATTAATGTAATAAAAGGTCATGACTCTTCATAAAAACCATAAAGGGTATATATATATATATATATATATATATATATAGGCAGACCCTATCCTTGTAATATCATCATTATTTTACAATCAATTATTATTATATGTATCTTATTATGGATTCAAAGTGAAGTTGTTCATTAAGAAACCCTTTTGTCCTTCAAATTGGTATTGGAGCTGGTCACTCCCCTGTATCACAGTCATTCCTCACAACCCCACGTTTTTTCCCTCATCGCAACCTCCTCATTCCCCACACACCCCACGTTGTTTTCCCTCACCCTGCAACCCCCGTTTTCGTAACACTCCCCCACAGTTTGAAACCACAGCCTTACCACCCTCTCGTAACTCTCTTCTAACCCTGTCCACTCCCTCTCGTAACCCTCCGCCACTCCCTCACAGCCTCTCCCCACTCCCCCACGACCTGTTCCCACACCATCTCCACTCCCCCGCACCCTCTCGTAACCTTCCCCCACTCCCTCTCGTAACTCTCCCCC
>ML792180.1:74700-161947 GCA_009831015.1 Picea engelmannii
GCACCCTCCGCCCTATCCCCATTCTCCCACAGTCTGCACCCCCAATTCTCCCATTCTCCCACAGTCTGCGTCCCCCCATTCTCCCATAGTCCGTGTCCCCATTCTTCCACAGTCCGCGTCCACCTCACTCCCACGTCGTCCCTCTCCCATTCTCCTTTCCATTCATCATTCACACACCATACACTCTAAACTCTCCACATATTCACACACATCCTTCCACCTTAAACTACATACAATTATTTAATTCAAATAATTAAAAAGGGGATATTCCAAGAAAGATCAAAATTACAGAAAAATACTCACCCCCAAACACCAAAAGGATGTCAGAATTAAAAACTCAAGTGGAAAAAATAGACCAGGAATGTAAAAGCATTAGAAAATCACTCAAAAATTCAATACAAAAAACTCACGATGAGTTACTAGAAGAAATAAGGCTCAACAATGAGGCACTTAAACAAGAGTTGACCGATAATCTTAAAGAAAAAATTTCAACGGAAGTCAGAATCGAATTACAAAAAGGCATGGATAATATAAAACAAGATCTTAAAGAAGATATTTTTCAAGAACTCATGTTTAACCTACAACACGGTTTGGGGAACTTTAAACGAGAAACAATTGACGATTTTCAACAAAGTCTGGTTGTGATGACACAACATCAAGAATAAAAGCTTAATGAGATTTTAAATTTAATAAAAGGCCAAGGGCACCAACAAGCCACCCAACCACAACCAAGTGACTCAAGCACATCTAACACATCACCACCACCACCACCGCCACCTCCCTACAATTCAAATTCCCAACCTATATCACAACATCAACCCTTAACAATTTATCCTCCCAAATTCAAAATTGAACTATCAAAATACAATGGAGGCGATAACTAATGCGTGGCTTGGTTTAACAAAACTGAAGAATATTTCCATATACATAATATTACAATTGATGAAGAAAAGGTCAAATATGCATCCATGTACCTCGAAGGCACTGCATACAATTGGTATCTATGGTGGAAAGGAAGAATTCAGTCATATAATTGGAATTCTTTCAAAAATGTTTTTTTTTAAATATTCAAGGGCATCTAGGAAAAATAATTTTTTTCAAAACTCACCAGATTACAACAAAAAGGTAGTATAGAAAAATTTATGCATCAATGGGAAGCTCTTGCCACCCGAGTATTTGGACTATCTGATGATCAATTACTACAGTATTACATAGGTGGTCTCAAACCACATATCCAAGACGAGTTAAGATTACAAGAGGTTATTGTTATCCCTGATTTTTAGGGATAACTAGGAGATCATGCCTCGAGGCCCACAGGTCCTAGACATAGAGTACCGAGAGCAGGATTGACCTGAGCATGGACCTGGAGGGCCCATCCTCTTCTTCTTCCATCAGATTTGTCTTGTCAGCAGCAGCAACATCCATCACCATCGACTTGGTCTTGTATCAGAGGAGGTTCTTGCTCCATGAGGTAATTGGTCCAGGTATCATGGTATGTGTCACTTTTGATCATTAAAACCTTTAAATATATGCATCTGATTCCTTTTATCTCTAACAAATGCTTGGATCTTACATTATCCCATTTGACCATTCTTGGGGAAACTGATAGGGTGCCCTAGCAAGCCTATGCCCATAGGTCTTGGTTTGCCACTAGGGGGTTTCTGAAAATCCATCATCCACTCTCATCATAGCACCACTATTTCATCTTATCTCCTATTTATTGATCCCATTCCCCTTGTCCAGGCATTGGGTTGACCTATTTGTATGATTGCACCTTATCTCGTGGGAAGAAGGGGATAAAGGCCCAGAAGGTAAAAGCAGTTGGTAAAAGACAAAAGCCTGGAAATAAAACCTCGAGATGCTTCACCCAGAGATCCCCGAGAAGGAAATAAAAGGCCTCTCAATAAGAAACAAGAGGGACTCGAAAAATAACAAACAAAACCTAGTTAGAGGATAGGGGGTCTCATCACGAGCCAACCTATTAGGTTCACGGGTACCTAAAAGTATGACATTGCCACCATCTGGTTACCACGCTAGGGCAATGACCTTTGGTTGCATGGCCAAGGGAAAGGGGGTCTCATCATGAGCCAACCTTCTCATTTCTATGAAATTACTTGTGGGTAACACTATCATCTCTGGTCACCATGCCAAGGCAGTGTCCTCTGGTTAGCCCTTGAATAAAAAATAAAAAGAAGAAGAAAAAGAAAATAAAAGAATAAAGAAAGAAAAAGAATAAAGGCAAGAATGGGCTTGGAAAAAATGCATACATGATAGGTACAACTCGCCTTCTACAAAGTCACCCACAGATAACATTATGCATCCTTGGCTATCATTGCACCCATGTGTCTGGACATCCCCTAGCCACATCACCTCACTTACATGGATTGGATGAAATACTCCTGGAAACTTTCCTTTTCTTATGGGTACTATCCCAATAGGATGTTTTGTCTTTCTCTCCAATCTTGTATTGCAGGTTTTTGTAATGTCTTTGAGCTATTGACTGATGTATTAGGGTCTTATGCATATGTTTAATAATATTGATGATGAGATGTGATTAACATTGCTATGATCTCGTTGACTGATGAGCCCATGGATGGCGTAGCTTTTGATGTGCAGGACCATGCCCAACGGACAGGTACCATTTGGACCGGTACACATGGGGAGATGATTAGTTCGGACCTCCATGAGGCTAAAAATCCCACCAGATAGATGCTAAGACCCCATCAAGGGGAAGAGACAGGACGGTGGATGACCATGGTTTTGTACCGAAGAAGAAGAGGATGTTCCATCAGAGGCACTTTGCCAGAGCTCGACCTAAGGAGATTGACCCACTTCTAATGAAACGTTTTCCCTGGATGGACCAGGATGTCACCTATAGGCTCATGATATCATCTTGAGTGTGTGGCATTTGACAGGGCAGTTGGCACGTGTGGCATGATGGAGAGGCCCAAAGAGGGCTAACATTTTTCTCTTTATTGCTACATTTGCCCTAAAAAGGGATAGCGTCTCCCTCAGAAGGGGTGACATCTCACATTTTTATCAATTAGGGTTTTAATTTGACAATTTAATGTAAAAACAGTATTATTTTGGTATTATGGCCTTGTCGGCCTTTTTATGACCTAAAAGTTAATTTAGGTCATTGATACAGTATATATTGAGGAGTTTTAGCCTCATTTTATCATCATTCATCACTCACTCATTAGTGAGGTCTGATTTTTGCACCCTATTAGTGTTATTGGCTGAACCAAGTGATGCACACTTGTTGAAGGAAGACTTTTTGGCATATTTTTGGTATTTCTCTTGAAGGAAGGTTTACAACTAGGGTCTGCATGCTATTTCATGGTGATATGTAAGTGTTTTTTTCTGCAAAACTTCTTGATTGAATGGTTGTAGTATTAGAATCTTGCATATGTTTATAATTTGTTGATAAAAAACCCTAGGTGACAAGCACACAAGTAGGTCCTTGTCTCAAGTCCCCTGATTGAGAAATCTTTAGCCATTGAAGAAGGAAGAGAGAGCCTAGCCATAACTACACTTTCATTTCTTCTTCTCCCTGAGCTAGCCGTACTATCTAGAAGCCAAAGAGAGTGAGACGTCCTCAGCATAGTCCTTCTACACCAGGGCCGTACCATTCTAGGGTTTGCTGAAAAGGCCTTGCTATAGCAACACCTTGCCTCTTCAAACCCTCATGCTTTGGTTGTCTTTGCTTTATCTTTAGCTAGCCATTTTGCCAATTTGATCTAAAGAAGGAGGAGAGAGCACGAGGCCTTGCTTTAGAAACACCGGAGTGAGCCTCTCTCCCCTAGGGTTTTGTTTCTGAAGCCCTGCCATTGCAGCACTTCAGAACCCTTCCCTCTAGTATTTAGTCAGCCTCCTTCAACTCTTGCTTCCATCACTTATTGATTCCATTAACCCTAAGGAACTGATCTCCAACCTCAAACATTGAAGTAGAATTGGATCTAAAACACTCTCAAACCTTTTTTTGAATTAAAACCCTAACTACACTAACCCTAACCTAATAAACCTAAGTTGTTGACATCACACTTGAATATTTCATCTTTACTGCAACAATGTTTTGAATTTTGAGTAATTGAATGGTAGTTGAAGGAATTAATTGAGTTAAGAAGTTATTTGTTATATTGAATGTTGTATCATTCAATTATTTATTGATGAAGTGATATTAATGCCATTGCTATTTTGTAAACACTGACTTCGTCAACATTTACCTTTTAAATTGTTCATATTGAATATCAGATAGTCATTGATTTATATGAAGTACTAACCAAGCCTGCATATATCAGTTTATTGTTGCTTTGTTCTCGAGCAGGGATTCTACTTGGTTACCTTTGTTGGCTATAAGTTGGACTATCTGTTTTGGTGGTGATCTGTGAAGGGGGAAACTTTTCATTGTCTGATTATCCTTTTAGCCTCTTCAAAACCCGAGGTCACCGGGGACGCCTCCCCTGGACCTCACCTCCCTAAAGAGAAAGAACCTTCCCATCATGGTGACATTGGGTGGGACAGGTTCCTGTTACGCCAGTTTGTCCCTCTGTCTTCTAGCCTTCCTTCTTAGCTACAAACTGTGCGATAACATTTTGGCATCGTTTCTAGGGAACACTGAGTCAATTCTCCTCAAATGACAAACCTTTTCGGTAAGCCTTTCCTCAAGAGCCTTATTTTACAAGCTTACGCGGCGACTCCACTAGGGTGTTTTCCCTTTTCTTTGATAGTTTCAAGTAAACTATATGGCGACTCCACAAACTAAAAAGAGGTTCAATAATCCTCCTTTGTCTTTCAAAAGGAAGCCTCCCAAGAACTCTCCTGTTGTCAAATCACTTTTCAGGAAGAGACTTCCTTTAAGAATCATGTCTAGCTCTCAGACCGCTACAACGAACCCAACCAACAATCAAAGACAATGGTCATCTACTCTTTTCAAACTATTAGACATGTCAACCATACCAGGCTACCCTAGGCAAATCCCACCCAAGTATGAGAAGTGGTTGCCTAAATTTATCTGTACTGATGAAATCAGTGCCGAAGAGCACATGAGAAACTTTTGGGCATTTTTCTAGCTTCACCCAATTAGTGATGATGTTGAAGATCTAGTCATGAATTTGTTCTCTGCTACTCTTTATGATGCCTCAAGGCGTTGGTACCTAATCCTTCCCGATGAAAGCATCAAAACCATGGATAGACTTGAAGAGGCATTTCTCAAAAGATGGAGTGTCAAAGAAGACCCTAATATGCTCCTCACATGACTGAATAACCTTTCCAAATATGAAAATGAGTCCATTCAGGAGTTCCATACTAGATTTGAGACTTTGCTGCAAAGGATTCCCACAAACCATCATCTGAAAGATGACTACCTCGTCCATGTTTACACCAGATCTTTCAATGGCCAACTAGGGTATCTTCTCAGAGACAAAAACCCCCAATCCATTCAGGAAGCCCAAGAGCTTGCTACTAAAATAGAGGGGAACCTCTTTTCATCCAAGATTGAGCCTTTTGCTAACCCAAGGGGGAGAACGGACACTAAACCAAAAATAGTTCACAATGTTGAGCCTACTTCAGATCTATGTACCAGTATCGCCAAGCTGCAAGCCTCCATGGATGGTATCATAAACAATCAGAAAGAAATGATGAGCAAGATTGTCAAATTGGAAATATCTCAGACCCAAACACCCAGGGTCTCGTACAAAGGACAATTCCCGAAAGGAGACCAATTTTATAAACCAAAGAATGAGCATGAAGTTCCAAATACCTTGGCCCCTACAAACGTTGTTGATGAAAATCCTTGGTGCCTAGAATGTAGCGAAGCACATTGGGAGCATGAGTGTCCTTAAAATGGAGGCCATCAACAAGTCAACAACATGGATTGTTTCATGGAGCTTCCTCAAATAAATATCACTGATGCAGAACATCAGGTAGTCGTGAAAGAAGCAACCAAATCAGCAAGGATGGTAGTAATAAACAACCTAGACCAAGAATCATGAGAGAAGCTAAAGAAACAAAAATTTCAGGTTTACAGAAGAAATAATTTGAAGCAACCTGCTGCTGATCAAGCAAATCCCCCGCCCCTGGAAATACTTCTTCCCAAGACATTCAAGGCTGGTAAGGTTGACATAAACTTTGACTTCGAAGGGGCATTATCAAAGATGCATGTAAACGTCCCTCTGAGAGAAGCAATCAAGATCCCATCCATCAAGGAATGCTTTGATACTTTCTTTTTGGGATCAGATGAACGTATGGACCCCCCTATTATGTTGCAAGTTGATCATTTCAGGGTTCAATATAGTGAGAACCCTCCTTTCTTCATGACATTGGCAATGAATGGCAAGAACCTCAACAATTGCATGTTAGATACAGGTGTTGGTGCCAACATGATGTCACTCAAAGTCATGCGACAAGTGGGTTTGAAGGTCACACGACCTTATAGAAATGTATGTGGCTTCGAATCTAAAGCCATACCCATGCACGGGGTGGTTGGGAATGTTGAAGTTTGCCTGAAGGAGTACCCAGAGAAGATGGTCCACATTGACATCGTGGTGGTCGATGTCCCAGACATGTGGGGGATGTTGTTATCTAGGAAGTTTGTTGCAATGTTAGGTGGCACCCTTGAGATGGACCTCACAATTTTGCAATTACCTTTGAAAAATGGAACGATAGGCCGTCTCCTCAATGTGCCAATAACCTAGGACCATGTTCAAGACATTACTCGCCCCGTCGATAATAATAAAGCACAAGACGAGATGATACAAACTCTTCAAAAGTATTCTCCATAGGATATGCCCTTCGCAATTGAAGAGGACTTTGATTAGATCAAATGGCCCAAGAAATAAGAGTACCAACAACTCCTAGATGAATTCAAAAGCAAAGAGATTGGGATGGTGAAGATATTAAAGAAACATGAAGATGACGTACAAATCCACCCATCTCGACAGGAAGTTTTTACAGTGGAAGCCACCCCCCTTCCTCAACACAATACACCAGGGTTGTCCAAGGGATCAACAAATACAAAGTCAAAAAGTACAAGGAGGGAGACATGTTATGGATGTGGGATACCCAGAAAGGAGAGCCAACCAATGTCAAGGGAAGCACTCAGTCATGGCTCAGACAATTCAAAGTTGGAATGGAATCAGTTAATGACTCATACTACCTATCCACTTTAGAAGGAAGAAGGCACACATTACCTATCAATGGGCACCTCCTCAAACCCCATTAAGGTGGGGGGACATGATTTCACAGGTAAGTAGGCATTTTTTCATTCGTGTATTATACCATTTGCATTTCATGTTAGTTTGCTTTCACATTTGCATTACTGATTGTTTTCTTTCAACTTATACATATGTCTATATATGCTGGGGTGGCATTACGGCCCCATTTTGTTACTGATGCCCCATCGAGATTGAGAAGGTATGCAGGTTATACCAGAGATGATGAGGTTCTCATGCACTCTACGGTGAGCAAATGTCCCCTAGTTAGAGCTAGATGTTATCCCCGATTTTTAGGGATAACTAGGAGATCATGTCTCGAGGTCCACATGTCCTAGACATAGAGTACCGAGAGAAGGATTGACCTGAGCATGGCCCTGGAGGGCCCATCCTCTTCTTCTTCCATCAGATTTGTCTTGTCAACAACAACAACATCCATCACCATCGACTTGGTCTTGCATCGGAGGAGGTTCTTGCTCCATGAGGTAATTGGTCCAGGTATCATGGTATGTGTCACTTTTGATCATTAAAGCCTTTAAATATATGCATCTGATTCCTTTTATCTCTAACAACTGCTTGGATCTTACATTAGCCCACTTGACCATGCTTGGGGAAGCTGACAAGGTGCCCTAGCAAGCCTGTTCCCATAGGTCTTGGTTTGCCACTAGGGGGGTTTCTGAAAATCCATCGTCCACTCCCATCATAGCACCACTATTTCATCTTATCTCCTGCTCATTTATCCCATTCCCCTTGTATGAGCATTGGGTTGACCTATTTGTAGGATTTCACCTTATCTCATGGGAAGAAGGGGCTAAAGGCCCAAAAGGTAAAAGCAGCTGGTAAAAGAAAAAAGACTGAAAATGAAACCTCGAGATGCTTTGCCCAAGGATCCCTGAGAAGGCAATAAAATTCCTCTCAACAAGAAACAAGAGGGACTCGGAAAATATCAAACAAAACCTAGTCAGAGGATAGGGGGTCTCATCATGATCCAACCTATTAGGTTCATGGGTACCTAATAATATGACATTGCCACCATCTGGTTACCATGCCAGGGTAGTGACCTTTGGTTGCATGGCCAAGGGAAAGGGGGTCTCATCATGAGCCAACCTTCTCATTTCTGTGAAAGTACTTGTGGGTAACACTGTCAGCTCTGGTCACCATGCCAAGGCAGTGTCCTCTGGTTAGCCCTTGAATAAAAAAGAAAAAGAAGAAGAAAAAGAAAATAAAAGAATAAAGCAAGAAAAAGAATAAAGGCAAGAATGGGATTGGAAAAAATGCATCCATGATAGGTACAACTCACCTTCTACAAAGGCACCCATAGATAACATTATGCATCATAGGCTATCACTGCACCCACGTGTCTGGACATCCCCTAGCCACATCACCTCACTTAGATGGCTTGGATGAAATCCTCCTGGAAACTTTCCTTTTCTTGTGGGTACTATCCCAATAAGATGTTTTGTCTTTCTCTCCAATCTTGTATTGTAGGTTTTTGTAATGTCTTTGAGCTATTGACTGATGTATTAGGGTCTTATGCATATGTTTAATAATATTGATGATGAGATGTGATTAACATTGCTATGATCCCGGTGACTGATGAGCCCATGGAGGGCATAGATTTTGATGTGCAAGACCATGCCCGATGGACATGTACCATTTGGACCGGTACACATGGGGAGATGATCTGTTCATACCTCCATGGGGCTGAAGAGCCCACCAGATGTATGCTAAGACCCCATTAAGGGGTAGAGATAGGATGGTAGATGACTAGGGTTTTGTACCGGAGAAGAAGAGGACATTCCATTAGAGGCACTTTGGCAGAGCCCGGCCTAAGGGGATTGACCCACTTCCAATGAAATGTTTTCCCCGGATGGCCCAAGATGTCACCTATAGGCTCATGACGTCATCTTGAGCATGTGGCAGTTTGACAGGGCAGTTGGCACGTGTGGCATGATGGAGAGGCCCAAAGAGGGCTAACGTTTTGCTCTTTATTACTGCATTTGCCCTAAAAAGGGATAAT
Organism: Picea engelmannii; assembly: GCA_009831015.1. Taxonomy (NCBI): domain Eukaryota; kingdom Viridiplantae; phylum Streptophyta; class Pinopsida; order Pinales; family Pinaceae; genus Picea; species Picea engelmannii. The sequence continues at coordinate 83,932 of ML792180.1, forward strand.
GTCTCCCTCAGAAGGGCCGACGTCTCATTTTTTGCTCAATTAGGGTTTTAATTTGACAATTTAATGTAAAAACAATATTATTTTGGTATTATGGCCTTGTCGGCATTTTTATGACCTAAAAGTTAATTTAGGTTATTGATACAGTATATATTGAGGAGTTTTAGCCTCATTTTATCATCATTCATCACTCACTCATTAGTGAGGTCTGATTTTTGTGCCCTATTAGGGTCATTGGCTGAACCAAGTGATGCGCACTTGTTGAAAGAAGACTTTTTGGCATATTTTTGGTATTTCTCTTGAAGGAAGGTTTACAACTAGGGTTTGCATGCTATTTCATGGTTATATGTAAGTGTTCTTTTCTGCAAAACTTCTTGATTGAATGGTTGTAGTATTATATTCTTGCATATGATTATGATTTTCTGATCAAAAACCCTAGGTGACAATCAGACAAGTAGGTCCTTGTCTCAAGTCCCCTGATTGAGAAATATTTAGCCATTGAAGAAAGAGAGAGCCTAGCCATAGCTACACTTTCATTTCTTCTTCTCCCTGAGCTAGCCATACTATCCAGAAGCCAAAGAGAGTGAGACATCCTTGGCCTAGTCCTTCTACACCAGGGCCGTACCATTCTAGGGCTTGTTGAAAAGGCCTTGCTATAGAAACACCTTGCCTCTTCAAACCCTCTTGCTTTGGTTGTCTTTTCTTTATCTTTAGCTAGCCGTTTTACCAATTTGATCTAAAGAAGGAGGAGAGAGTACAAGGCCTTGCTTTAGCAATACCAGAGTGAGCCTCTCTCCCCTAGGGTTTTGTTTCTGAAGCCCTGCCATTGCAACACTTCAGAACCCTTCCCTCTAGTCTTTAGTCACCCTCCTTCAACTCTTGTGTCCATCACTTATTGACTCCATTAACCCTAAGGCACTGATCTCCAGCCTCAAACGTTGAAGTAGAATTGGATCTAAAACACTCTCAAACCTTTTTTGAATTAAAACCCTAACTACACTAACCCTAACCTACTAACCCTAAGTTGCTGACGTCACACTTGAATATTTCATCTTTACTGCAGCAACGTTTTGACTTTTGAGTAATTGAATGGTAGTTGAAGGCATTAACTGAGTTAAGAAGTTATTTGTTATATTGAATGCCATATCATTCAAGTATTTATTGATGAAGTGATATTAAAGCCATTGCTATTTTGTAAACATTGACTTCGTCAACATTTACCTTTTAAATTGCTCATATTGAATATTAGATAGTCATTGATTTATATGAAGTACTAACCAAGCCTGCATATATCAGTTTATTGTTGCTTTGTTCTCAGGCAAAATTGTACACTTGTGAAGTAGAAAAAGACGATGAATCAAACTTGACAGAATCAATAAATGAAAAAATGGAAAATTTCCAAAATGACATTTCAAAGCTCATAGAAGACAACACACCAAGAACATCGCTTGTAGCCATCACAGGCATTACCCAACCACAAAATATTAAATTAAAAGGACATATCAAAAATGATAATGTCACCATACTAATCGACACTGGAAGTACCCACAATTTCCTTGATATCAATATTGCAAGGAAACTCAAATTATTTGTATATCTAGTCCCAGACATGAAAGTAATGGTTGCAGATGACAAAAAAATTGGAAATGTCATAAAATTACATAAGGTGAAACTCCAAATCCAAGATTTCAATTTGGAATCAGAACTCTGCACCGTCTCTCTAGGAGGAGTAGATGTGGTTTTAGGAGTCCAATGGTTACAAACCTTGGACACATAATCAGTCAATCACCAAGAAAATTTTATCCAATTTAAGTGGCAAGGGAAAAGTTATAAATTATATGGTTTTCAACCTCTACAAACACAAGTTGTGTCGTCACAAAAAATGGAAAAAATGATCCAAAAAGGAGCAACCACATACTTCATCCAATGCCACAACATAGATATACAAGAATCAGAATAGATTGACTCCAGAACATCACACGTCCAAGATCTAATTCAAAAACACAAGAAGGTATTTCAAAACCTTCCCATGGAGTTACCGCCTCAAATAAGAATTGAACATATAATTGAATTTAAACCAGGATCAAGCCCAGTCAAGGTTAGACCATACATATACCCTCATCACCACAAAACAAAGATATAAATATTTGTCCAAGACCTATTAAAAAGTGGTGTCATCACAAAAAGAAGAAGTCCATATGCATCTCCAATAATGCTAGTTCGAAAGAAAAATGGATTTTTCATATTATGCATCGATTACTGAGGGCTAAACAAAATAACAAATAAAAACAAATTTCCCATCCCATTTATTGACGAAATGTTGGATGAACTTCATGGAGAAAGATATTTTTCAATCTTGATTTAAGATTTGGGTACTATCATATTAGATTCATACTAGAATATGTAGCCAATACTGCATTCCAGACACATGAAAGACACTATGAATTCAAGGTGATGCCTTTTGGGCTAACTAATGCCCCCGCCACCTTCTAAGCGAAAATGAATGAAATGTTTCACCCATACTTACAGAAACATGTCTTAGTTTTCTTCAATGATATCTTAGTGTACAGTAAAACATGGGAGGAACATATGATGCATTTGGGACAAGTGTTATCTCTTCTGGAGGAAAATCAATTCTATGACAAAATGTTAAAATGTACATTTGGCAAGGAGGAAGTAGAGTACCTTGGTCACATCATATCCAAAAAAGGAGTCAAGGTAGACCCCAAGAAAATCAGGGCAATCACAGAATGTCCTAAACCCAAAAACATATCCAAGTTAAGAGGATTTCTAGGATTGGCAGGATACTATCGAAGATTCATCAAGAATTATGCTCATTTAACCGCCCCCCTAACAAATATCCTTAAGAAAAAATCCTTCCAATGGAATTTGGAAGCACAAAAATGTTTTGAAAACTTAAAAAACATTATGTCCACAACCCCAGTATTAGCAACACCTAACTTCTCCAAACCTTTCATCATCAAGTGTGATGCATCAGGTTTTGGAATTGGAGCAATATTGATACAAGATGGGTACCCAATAGCTTTTGAGAGTAGGAAATTAAATAAAACAGAATGATTGCAATCCGCTTACAACAAGAAAATGATTTCCATCATGCATGCATTAAAAAAATCGCACCAATATCTATTGGGAAGTAAGTTCTTGATATGCACAGATCATAACAGTCTCCAGTACTTGTTACAACAAAAAACATTGCCAACCAAACAACACAAGTGGATAGAGAAAATTTCCACGTTTGATATGGAAATTCTACATAAAAGAGGAAAAGACAACATTGCGGCTGATGCCCTATCATGAAAAGATGAAGACACACAAGTTTTTGCAATATCAATAGCCATTCTAGAATGGTTGGATGAAATTTGAACCGAGTATGCAAAAAGCTCGGAGACTTTCTCTATAATCAACAATTTAAATCAATACCCTAAGTTCGAATGGAAGAACAATATATTATGGTATAAAGGGAGAATATACTTAAATACCAACTCAAGATTTAAAGCCAAGTTTCTTCAATAATCTCATGATTTCCCAACTGCAAGTCACGTAAGATTTTTCAAAACATACTATAATGCACGAAGATCATTTTTTTGGAAAGGGTTGAGTGCGGATATTCGAAAATATGTAGTAGAATGTGATCTCTATCAAAGGAACAAAAATGAAAATGTGTCGACCCATGGGTTACTCCACCCGTTACACATTCCCACTAAAAAATGGGAAGAAATTTCAATGGATTTCATTGAAGGACTACCCATCTCCGACAGAAAAGATAAAATATCAGTAGTAGTAGATAGACTAACAAAGTATGAAAACTTTATTGAAGGAAAACAGATTCAACAAAACAAATGGCTGAAATATTCTGTAAGAATATTTACAAACTACATGGGTTCCCTAAGGTTATCGTCAACGATAGAGATGCCAAATTTAAAGGGAATTTTTGGAGAGAATTTTGCAAACAGATCAAAACCTCTCTCAATATGAGCTCAACTTACCACCCTAAAAAAAATGGTCAAACATAAGTTATCAATAAATCTTTAGAAACCTATCTTCATTGTTTTATCTCCGACAAACAAAATAAATGGTTTCAATGGTTGCACCTTGCTGAGTGGTGGTATAATTCCACTTATCACACATCAGCTAAAATGACACCATTCCAAGTTCTTTATGGTTACGAACCTCCATCGTGGAAGGAGTTGGCCACTAGCCACATAAAAGTTGCATCAATAACATACCATTTAGATGAAAGTTAGAAAATCCTTCAGTTACTCAAAGAAAACTTAACAGTTGCAAGGAATCGAATGAAGCAACAAGCTGACCAAACTCAAATAGAAAGAGAGTTCAAAGTAGGAGACTGGGTATTTGTGAGACTTCAACCTTACAAACATTTATCCCTTAAACAACATGGGAAGAATAAATTGGCACCAAAATTTTATAGACCATATCAAATAAATAGAAAAATCAGTCATGTAGCTTACCAGTTGGATTTAGATAAAAGTCGTATCCACAACATTTTTCATGTATCATGTCTAAAGAGAGTCTTGGGAAGAAAAAAAAAGGAGAAACTATACTTCCTGTGATGGATGAGAAAGGAAGAATCATTTTAGAGCCTGAAGCCATTATCGCCACCTAGGAAAAGAGATTATGTTCTCGAGTAATCAAGAAATTCCTGATTAAATGGAAAAATCTACCGGAAGAAGATGCGGCATGGGAGTTCGAGCACTTTCTCTAGTTACATCCTTCCTTACCATTGATTTGAGGACAAAGAAAAATTTAAGGGAAGGGCAATGTTACAATAAATAAATAATATAAAGACATTAAAACAAATAAATAAATTAAATTAAACATTAATGTAATAAAAGGTCATACTAGCGAGTCTTTCACTCTGTATTTCTATAGTTTTGTACATTTCACTCATTAATAGAAATTGTGTATTATTGTATATCTGTGTTTATGGCTATATCTATGATATATATTTGTTATACTATCATATCTCCAATAATATAATAGATATATTGTTGGCACAGGGGCAGACCCAAGGTTCACTCCAAGAGCGCACCAACAAGTCCTAGCTACTAGCCCTTTCGACAACACCTGCGAAGCAGATGCAGTCTCACTCGAAGCAACTATGAGGGGGTTGCAGGACAGAGATGTCTACAACCAGCGGAATATCAAGTGGATCTATTACAACAACAACTCACTATACATATAACACTTATCAAGCTGGATCTATTCTACACAGTTATACATCTAATCTAACATAGTAATGCAAATAACAATATAACAACGATAGAGATCAAAGTATCAATCACACACACAACACAAGGTATATGTGGTTCACCCTCTCTCTAGGGCTATGTCCACAAAACTGTGCTTATGATTTATTAAGGTAAAGCATACAGTTCTTGTCTGCGCTCTTAGCTAGCAGATCTTTTTTCATCTCTCTCTTTCTCTCCCCTTCCTGCGCACCCAGCTGCAGTATCTGACCTTCGTACATATCTGAAGATATTACAATACCAGAAGGCTCTCTCTCTAAGCTCTTCTCTCTCACAATACAATAAACTCTCACCACAACAATAGAGCTAGATCAACAACAATATCATATCAACCCGACCTAGGTCCTCTTGACCTTTATTTATACATTACAATACCTCACCGACAGCCTTAGGCTAAAACCTAAGTGCCAAAACCCTAGATACCAAAAAACTAGGTGTCTAAAACCCTAGGTCAACTTGACCCTCTTTTTCTGAGCTTTGCCAGCCTGTCTTTCCTTCCTTCTCACGCGGTGTTCCAAAGCATCCAATGGTGGCCTTTCCGCTTGCTGAGTTGTCCTTGATCCATCTTCCTTGCTAATCTGTCATCCTCGATCTCCTCGTCCAATGGCTTGATTTTTTGTACTTCGCTCCATCTTTTCTGCTCTTTTGCTCACTTCAACCCAGTGGCAGTCACCGTGTCTCCCGCGAAGCTCTCTTTTTACCTTTTCTTCCTTTTTCTTCACTTCCTTCCCTAACCAAGGGCCAACAAGCCCCCAACACTCACCTGTGACTCATCCCGAGGCACTTCAGATCTGATTTCTCTATTTTCCTTCGTACTTAGACTGCACAGTGCAACCTTTTCTTTATTCTCTATGCCTCCATCCCATCCTTGTGCAGACTGTGATTTCTATGTCTAATACCCAGTTTCAACTGCACCTGGTACCTAGACCCTTTTTATCAAGCTTTTACTGAGAGCTGCAAGGCAACTGGTTGTCATAGTGCAACTTCAGCTGACTCCCATTCACCAATCCTTCCTTCCATTCTCCGTTCAATGTTTTCAGCTATGCATCTCCTCCTTTGGTAACATAGGCGATCTCATATGGTCCGAGCCAATGCGTTCTGAACTTCCCAGGGTGTTTTAGGAATTTACTGTCATATTCCAGTACTAAATCACCTTGTTTGAATGCCTTCTTCTTGATGTGTCTGTCATGATAAGCCTTCTATTGTTCCTTCTGAACCTGCTGGTGGAATCCTGTAATGAACATGTCTTCTTCTAGTTCAACCAACTGTGCAAGCCTCTCGCGAATAGTGCCAATATCATCCATGTCTTTAAATGCAACAATCCTTAAGCTTGGTACCAAGTATTCTATCAGAACAACATCTTCAAGACCATAAACCAACTTGAAGGGGGTCTGCATTGTTAATTTCTTGCAAGTGGTTCTATAGGCCCATAGTACTGTAGGTACTCTTAAATCCCAGTCATCCCTATTCACACTACAAATCTTCGTTAATGTTGTCTCCAAGATTTTGTTGAATGTTGCAACTGTCTCATTTGCTTGTGGATGGTATCGTGTACTCTTCTGATGGTACTCTTCTGTACAAATTCTTCAGTCAGGGCTTCCACTGTCTTATTGATGAAGTGTGTGCCTTGATCACTAATAAGGATCTTGGGGCATCCAAACCTGGTTATTATGTCATCAAATATAAATTGTGTAGTTGTAGTTGCACTGCAGTCCTTGACTGCTCTGGCTTCGGCCCATCTGGTTAAGTATTCGGTCGCAGTAATAATGTACCTTGCTCCTGTGCGCTTTCCTGGTGGGTTTATAGGTCCCACGAAGTCAATAGCCCACTTTTCAAATTCTTGTAGGGTCATATGTGGTGCTAAGGGCATTTCATCACGTCTGGATGGTTTCCCAACTCTCTGGCATACATCACAGGCTCTAGCATAATCTTTTGCATCTCTATGTAAGGTAGGCCACCAAAGGCCAGCTCGCAGAACCTTCTACGCAATTTCTTTCCCTACATAATGTCCTCCTGTGATGCCTTCGTGAGGTTCTGCGAGGATTAGTGGGCTCTCTGCCTCCATAAAACATCTTCTTAGTATCTCATCAGGTCCCATCTCTTATAACTGACCAGCTATAAGTGAAAAATCTGCAGTGCGCACCACTAGATGTTTCTTCTGTGGAATTGTATACTCACTTGGTGCCATTCCTGTTGATAGGAATTGGACTATGTCTGCGAAGTGATCATCAATCTTTCTAATGGTGAGTAGCTATGCATCCGACAGTGTATCCTCCAAACTAGTGGGTTCTTCGCCATGTTCCAACCTTGACAAGTGGTCAGGGCCCTTGTTCATTCTTCTCGGCTTAACTATGATCTCAAAATCATATTCTTGAAACAACAGGAGCCATATGCATATTCGCCCCCCCAACACTAGCTTGTTGACTAGGTACTTCAGTGCGGAGTGGTCTGTGAAAATTTTAAAGTGTCCCCCCAACAAGTAGTGGAGAAATTTTTGTAGCACGTACACCATGGCTAATCCTTCTCTCTCTGTAGTGGTGTAGTTAATTTCAGTTGTAGATAGCTTCCTGCTAGAAAACGCTAATGGATGGTTGATATCCCATTCTCCAGGTTGTGCCAGTATTGCTCCTAATGCAATAGAAGACGCATCAACATGCACATGAAATTCTTTGCTCCAATCTGGGAAAACTAGAATGGGCGCTCTGTTTCAGTGTGTCAAAGCTCTGCTGACATTCGTCTGTCCAACTAAAATGACAGTCCTTCTTCAAAAAATTCTCCATCGGTGCTGTAATTTGGGCATATCCTTTAATGAATTTCTTGTAATAGCCAGTATGTCCTAGCGCAGTGCGTAGTTGTTTGACTGAAGTAGGAGGCGACAAATCAACTATAACTGCAATTTTGGATGGATCAACCAACAATCCATTCTTACATACAATATGGCCTAATAACACTCCAAATGGGGAGAAGAAGATGCACTTCTTCAGATTTAAAGCAATTTGACACTGCCTGCATTTATCCAACATTAGCCTTAGACATTCAATATGATTTTTCAACAAACTAAACACAGTCCAGTCATCAAAATAGGCTTCTAAAAATTTATGCAAAAATTCTCTGAACGCTTCGACCACCACCCTGGAAAAAATGGTTGTGGCATTCTTCATTCCGAATGGCATTACTATATATTGGTAGGATCCCCATTCTGTGGCAAACGTTTTCTTATGACGTTCCTCCTTGGCAATCCGGATCTGATGGTATCCTGAAAATCCATCTGTGAAAGAATATACCTCCTGGCCTCCCAGATTGTCTAATACTTCGTCAATGAATGGTGTAGGGAAAGGGTCATGCAAACAAGCATCATTCAACTTCCTGAGATCTACACAGATCCTAATCTCTCTTGTCTTCTTGTATTGCACCACCATAGGGCTGATCCACTCTGACTCTTCGACAGGTTCTATAATCCTTGCTTCCAACATTCTGTCGAGCTCAATCTTCACTTTTTCCTTGTATTTCAGGTTCAATCTGTAGGGTCTTTGCTTGACTGGCTTCGCACCTGGTTTCAAAGGTATTCTCATCTCTCCCATAGTTCCTTTGATACCCTTCATATCAATGAACTTGGTTAGAAACGAGTCCTGATATTCGTGCAACAATTCTGTAATCTTGTCAATGGTAGCAACATCCCAATAATCTCCAACATTGGCAAGCTTCAGTGTTTCCTCTGTTCCAATATTTACTTTTTTTTATCTTGATTGGCTGACCAATAAATGGTAGCTCAACTCTTGGTCCTTCCACATCTCTGTGGCCTTCTGTTTCAGTGATATTCACCTTCCTCAGATAATCATCGTCATCGACATTGATGTTGTAGCAACTCTGCAATTTCTGGAGGGGCGCAGTCCATTCGTCCTCTTATTTTTCCATCAGGAGGTTAGAGGCCTCTTCAAATACTTTCTGTCTCACAATATGCAATGCTTGATCGACTGACGGATATTGGCTCTTAAATAGAAAGGTGGTTACAAAATTCTGAGTCATACCTTCCCAGTCTGTAGTGACGAGGCACAACTCTACTTGAAGGTTCCAGTTGATAAGGGTCGTGTCCAGTGTGTTAATGAATCGATGCACCCATTTTTCACGGGGAATGTCACTCCAGGCCTCTTCACAACTCTGCACATGGTCCTTTGGGCAACTTGGACTGGTATACCTTACTTCGCAACTTGCTGCTTGTGCTGAGAACCGTGTTGTCATCAGGGTTCGACATTGTGTCCAGTCTGTGATGTTTCTTTTATGTGTCCCCCACCATCTTGCTGGTGTAGCTTTCAGGGCCTCATCCATTTCCAACAAGCGTTTTTGTGTTGGTACATTTGTTTCAAAATCTGATAGGAAGGTTTCTAAAGGGTTTAGACCATCGAATGTGGGTAAGTTACTCACTGTTGTGTCGATACAACGAACTTCTCTGGTTAATATAGCACATCTTCTGGTAGATACTTCATACATCTGGTTCTGCCAGTTCTCCAACACTTCTTCTGAATCTGATGAACACGCGCTATCAGTTCGCTAGCTCATATTCCCATCGGCTGTAGGGTTGATGTAATCATGTTGTCTGGTTGTTAGTTTGTAGATGTTTTCCAATTTCTATGCATGGTCTTCTTCTCTGATGGGCTTTGTGTAACGTTGATCCTCATCTAGATATAAGGGTGCCATGACCCTAAGGCCATCTCTTTCAAATGTCATACGTCTTTTCTTCAAATCAACAACAGTAGAATTGTCGAAGGCCCAATCAATTCCTAACAATATAGGGTAAGGGCAGTTGTCATCAACAATTTCAATTACCTCAAAATCTGCAAAGGTTCTAACTCCGTTGATGTCCATAGGGACATGCTCTAATCATCCAAATGGGCTAACAACTTGTTGATTAGCCATGCGAAGCCTAATAGGGGAATAGATCATCTTGGGTTTCCCATCAACGCCCATGTTTGCTTCGTCATGACATTGACCTCTGACCCTAAGTCGAGGACCACATACTCTATATCATACTCTCCTATCTGAGCATTCAAGTGTAATTATTTATTTTTCCTTCTATTCTTACCAATTTGGTGTACTTCTCTATTCAGTAAGGAGTCTACCTTTCCTAGCTCATACTGCCTGATTAGGTTCTGTAGCTCTTGCACAACATTCTCATCCTGAATTAACTTAAGACAAGTGTACAAAAATTCGATGAGCTTACTTACCTCTTTTCCTCCTTTTGGCGAATCTGACTAATCAAATGCCTGAGGCATTCCATATTCTCTTACGTCTGGTCTTGTTTTTTATGAAGAACCTTGGTCTCCCTTGAACTCTTGTCTTGCTTCCTCGAATATTTGTCTTTCTTTCTTTGCATCAAAAGCTTGATTCTTCTTCGCATCTCTCCTAATACCTGAGTCTTCTGTGCTCTTTTGTTTGGTCATTCTATCCTCTCCTGTAGAAACGCCTCCTCGAGTAATAACAATGACTCTAGGGTCTGCTCTGTGAGGTTCATCATATATTAGTTGCACTTGCGGTTTCTTCTGAGGTCCTCATCTTTCCTGAAGCTTCGCTAGCAACACAGGAAAGTCCTCGATAACATGCTCAAAGGAGTTGCAATAGCTGCAAGTGGTACAAGGGTTCTGACAGTCCCTTGCTATATGTCATGGTTGCATGCAGTTATAATAGATTATTTGTCCTCAGCCTCGACCCATACCTCCTCCTCCTCCTCGTCCTCTGAATCCACCACGTGGATTGGAGTTTACTCTTCCTAGAGAGTTGTACTGCGTAGTGTTTCCTTCCTGATGTACTTAACCTTGAATCTTGTATATGTCTCTTGGTCTTTCATGCATGAGATCATAAGATCTAAAATCTCTATCATCATGCCCTACTAACTTACTGAATGTGCAATACAAGTTTGTGGGTGTCTGAACATATTTCTGCATGTAATAGCACTCACCAAGGTGATGTCATTTTCTGCATACTTCACACCAGGGTAATGTGACTTGCTTCAAAGGGCTCGGAGTTCCAGAAGCCAAGTATTCATGGAATAGGGGATAGTGCTCCTTGTCATGGCCTTCTGATTTGCATCTGATACACCAAATGTCTTCCCTTTTGTCTTTTCACTTGTCCTTCTTCATGTCTTTGACCTACAAAGACAAACTAGTTAACTGAATCATGATCTGGCTCATACCTAAACTGGATTCTCCCATAGGGGTTGACTCAAGCTTCATAGTGATCTCCAAGGCTTCTGCCTACGAAGCAATATTCTGCTACATCAGAGGAACTCTAATGTGTGGTAATAGAGCAGCAATGAACCATTCTTTATTTTGCTCATCTGGGATCTTGAAAGTCAGTCGGCCTATTAGGGTCTTGAATCTCTGATCAAACTCCCAAACAGGTTCAACTACCTTTTTCTTGATCTCTTTCATCTCTATAATACATTGTGATTTCGACTTAGGTTTCTTAAACTCTGCAATCATCACGTTCTTGATCTCATTTAGTGGCTTAGGCTGCACAAGTCCTTGGACAAGTTTCATGTACCAGCTTAATGCACGATCCCTCAGTGTGGTGCTACACTGGTTTCTTTTAACAGCTTCATTGGTAATATTTTTAATGTTTCATACGAACTCACATAGGAACTAGTGTTGATCAGGATCTTCAGATCCATCTCCTTTAAAGATAGGGAGCCTCATCTCATCTTCCATGGAGCTTCCTAGGTTTCCTGTCTGAGTAGATGCTGAACTGCTAGTAATAGTTCTCTGAGGACTCAGGTGCTTCTCAATATTCTGATTACTTAGCATTTCTGAAATAACAGGAGGATTGATATTACTTAATTCAGTGGTCTGCACAATTCCTGATGTTTCTGGCTCATCTCAACCAAGTTCTTTAGCGGCCTCTTCCTCTACCCTAGTGGGTTCTGAGTGCTCTTCGTCTGTCAGATCTGCCTCTTCTCCAATGTAAAAACCCTCTTCCTCGTAGTTTTTCTTAAATAGGTTCTCAAGGTGAATCCCTCGAAATACTCTCCCACTGTACGTATGTCCAGCTTCTGTGTCACTGTCGCTGTCTGAATTCTTGAACATTAGCCTTTTCAGATCTAGCTATTCTATTGTATCTTCAAGATGTGGTTTTCATGCAAGAGCATCTTGAGTCTTAACTTCAGAAAATGCAAAAATTTCCCTCTGGGTCCTTTGAAAAAATATCTCTCAGCTTGGCTATATGATTATATTTTGTCAACAACAAATTTAGTGATATACCCTCCAACGGTACTATCAAACCAATGATCTACTGCTCGGGATACAACATTATCAACTCTCTTAACCTTCTGGATCAGCACCGACGTCCAAACCACAGGAGGTCTAGATTTGATCTCGAACTAGGTATCTGCTAGCCTAGCCAACCATTCATACAACTCCTGATGGATTCCTCCAAAGAAGATCTCGTGAATGTCAGTGAAGATGTATCTTTGTAGCCAATATTTAGTACACAACTTAGGGTTCTTATTTTGGGCTTCCACGAAGTCCTTCTCTTGATCCTCTATCCACTTCTGAATCTCTATCTTTGATGGGAACCACCTTGACATTCCCTCATGAAGATTCCCGTCCCGGAAATGGAACCATTTGTTGGCACAGGGGCAGACCCAAGGTTCACTCCAAGAGTGCACCAACAAGCCCTAGCTATTGGCCCTTTCGGCAACACCTGCGAAGCAAATGTAGTCTCACCCAAAGCAACTATGAGGGGGTTGTAGGATAGAGATGTCTACAACCAGGGGAATATCAAGTGGATCCAATACAACAACAACTCGCTATACATCTAACACTTACCAAGCTAGATCTATTATGCACAGTTATAGATTTGATCTAACATAGTACTGCAAATAACAATATAATAGCGACAGAGATCAAAGTATCAATCACACACACAACACAAGGTATACGTGATTCACCCTCTCTCTAGGGCTACGTCCACAGAACTATGCTTATGATTTATTAAGGTAAAGCATACAGTTCTTGTCTGTTCTCTCAGCTAGTAGATCTTCTTTCTTCTCTTTCTTTCTCTCCCCTTCCTGCGCACCCAGCTGTAGGATCTGACCTTCACACACAATTGAATATGTTACAATACCAAAAGGCTCTCTCTCTCTCAGCTCTTCTCTCTCACAATACAATAAACTCTCACCACAACAATAGAGATAGATCAACAACAATATCATATCAACCCGACCCAAGTCCTCTTGACCTTTATTTATACATTACAATACCTCACTGGCAGCCTTAGTCCAAAACCTAAGTGCCAAAACCCTAGGTCAACTTGACCTTCTTTTCCCGAGCTTCGCCAGCCTGCCTTTCCTTCCTTCTCACGCGATGTTCCAAAGCATCCAACGGTGGATTTTTTTGCTTACTGAGTTGCCCTTGATCCATCTTCCTTGTTGATCTGTAATCCTCGATCTCCTCATCCAATGGCTTTCTTTTTCGTACTTCGCTCCATCTTTTCTACTCTTTTGCTCACTTCGACCTAGTGACAAACACTATGTCTCCCGCGAAGCTCGCTTTTTACCTTTTCTTCCTTATTATTTTCTTCCTTCCCTAACCAAGGGCCAACAGATATATTAGATATATAGCCATAAACACATAGATAAAAGAAACATTTCATAGACCGCACAATCCAAGCTAGGAGATATAGACTCCCCTGCATATCGACCAATAGAGGAGATTTAGACCCATAGCCTAAGAGAATAGTGGAGATATAGATCGTTGATAAGGTAGAAGAGGAGGGGATTGTTACACCAAGAACCCATGATTCTTAAATTGGCAAGTCTACACCTATGCATTTGTTGAAAACAAAAATAATGAGGGAATGAGAATACTCAGAGAATGAGCACTAGTCTACTAGAGAACACATATTAGAACTCTAGTCCATTTTGTGTGGTTGTTGGCATATCGGTTTTCCTTCTATTGACTCTACCTTGTCAAACTTTCTTAGTGAACTCTACCTAGTTGGTCCTTTCCTTAATTAAACTTATGTATCATGTAGTTGGGTGTGAGAGCCCTAAACATTATTTCTTACCTAAACCTTTGTGTGTCCTTTTATTTGTATGAGATTCTCTAGAATTCTCCCCTAACATTCTCATTACTACCACGGTCATGCTTCACTCAAGCTGATATCACCAAATATTGACAAATGAACAACTAAGTAGTCCTTGACATTAGCTACAAAATTTAGAGTCAAATTTATTGATTAGTGACTTTTTAATATACAGATAATTTGAATTTATTTTTGAAGTTAACTAATTTTATATTAAATTTTATATTAATAATATCAAATTTATTTATGAATTAACTTAATTTTTACCTAAATTTTATTGGGGTTGTCTAAAGTGTTATTTTAAGGTTTGAATTTTTTGGCATGAATATTGTGAAACAAATTTTTCTGAAATCATAAATTGCATTTTGGAATGCATAAATAGATTCAGCACCTTGAAAAACATTGGGACTATACAAACTTAACCACTCAAATTTACATTTCCAATAATATTTGGTTAATTATTTTCACAAAATTGATCCGAAAATATGTTAAAAAACAAGGAAACTTAAAACATACATCATTGAAATACATGATTACATGATTTAAGAATTTTCAACTGAATACAACCTTTACAAGGAATATAATTACAAATTTCAAATGGATGTAAAATATCCGAGATCTAAAATATCTAGGTTCTAATAGCCATTTTCTACCAAAACCAGAATTGCAGCAACATCGTTCCTCTATTATTCTTGCATTCATGTCCTTGAGGGCCCTTTAAGAATATTTTGAATGAGCTTAGTTGATCTTTAAATGGGTTGTTTTACTTGTGTTAAATTCTCATTCACTCGACTTAAGAAGCTAATTGTTAATGTCCAGTTTTAGGGCTTGCAATCTTAGAAATATAATCATATTTTCCAATTTCTTTCAAAAATATGATTACAATTTTCAATTTCTCAAAGCATCATAAATTGATAACTTATTATTTTAACCTAACACATTTTAATGAATGAGATAAACCATCAAATCCATAAAGTCTTAGCCAAAAGGTTCTAAATCCACTGATATTGGAATTTTGAATTGTTTGCAGACC
The DNA here is from genome assembly GCA_009831015.1 of Picea engelmannii. Lineage (NCBI taxonomy): Eukaryota > Viridiplantae > Streptophyta > Pinopsida > Pinales > Pinaceae > Picea > Picea engelmannii. Next base: position 99,325 of record ML792180.1, read on the forward strand.
ATGCTAACCTAACTTGCAACCATTTTGATTCTCTAATATTTATTCTCTCTTGCAACCATTTTGTCTCTTCATTGCTATAAAAATGAATACATCATTTATATTCTATTAAAAGTGGATGTAAACATTGGATTATCATCATCTTATAAATATGTGGAAAAAAACTAATAACTTAAAGTTTGATAATTAAAAAAATAAGATTGATTGAATTCTTTCTCTCCATAATTAAGCCGAAAGACATACACCTGTTGACAATGGGCACAATTAATGATCTTTTAATCTTAAATTATAATCTGATGGCTAAGTATTGAAGATGTTGGCATATTCTTAGTCGTCCTCCAAAATCAATGCGTCAAATTTATTGTTGATAGCTTCCTTGCATTTATGAAGGCATGCATTAACATGTTTACTTTTTTACATTTACCTAATCACATTATAAATTTAATGTAAAAATATATAATTGCCACATTCAAATGATTAAGGAGGATTAAAATATATGTAGGCCACATTTATATCATTAAAAAACACTCTGTACATGTTTCATTTTGGTGGCACTCATTCATTTTTTTATATCTGAAAGGTCGTTTGGTGCCATGACCTGCACGGATGTTTTATGTGCGCTCTGTGTTGGAGTCGGTTCAGTCACGACTCTTGTTCTGAATGGAACCCTTTCGGCGTTCTCCAGCCGCGAGTCGACTGTGCTAGTTATAAATCAGGGTCCATTGTTACTTACCTTGCCAGCTGCCATACTGACTGCAACTTCCAAAGGATTCTGAGTATCAAATTAAAACAAGTACAATGAAATGGAGGGTAAATATTGAGATCCATAGAATAGAATAGTGTAGATCCAATTCTCAGGATCTACATGATCCTCTTCTATTCGATACGCAAACACTCCTCTCCTTGAATTTCACAGCTTCTGTATTCAAATTTTGCAGCCCAGATTTATAGATGGAGAAATAGTAAATTCCTTGCATCGATATATTTGAATTGTGTGTGAATCTTTATTGTTACGGTGTACAATTGATTCCACGTGTATCTCGATAGGCAGTGCATGTTGCGGAATCACAACCAGCGATTTATGTTGAAATGAATATGTGTTTAACTAGAAGATTAATAAGAGGCATTCAGTAAATGCTATTCAGGGATCATTTTAAGGATGAAAATTTATATTAAAATCTAGAAACTTGGGCTAATCTTACTAGTCCTTAATATGTAAAATGTAAAATGTTTAGTGATAGTTTGGTAAAAATATATTCAAATTTCTAAGGATTTTATATAGTTTCTATAAAATTTTGACTATTTTTAAGCTAAAATAATTTTATTCTATGGAATTAGGGCAAATGTTTTTTTAGAAAATATGGAAATTAACGAATAATGTTTTGGGAAAAACCATAAAAAATTAACCCATTTACCAAATTTAGCCCCTAAAATCATCTATAATGTCATTCTTTGTTTATGAAATTGCCACTATAATTAACGATTATAAGTTTGTTTTAATTTTTTTATTTTCCAAACATTTAAAAACAATTACATCATTATAGTTTTGATGATTTAATAGAGTATTAAAAATTTTATTTTTATATTTTGAAATTAAAATTTTATGTGGATGTAGGTACGACATGGCAGAGTACTTTTCATTTTTAATCTTGTTAATGTCACAAACAAATTATTTCCACTAATAGCTTTAAAAAAATTGTTTACATTCTCTTTGACTTTGAATTTTATGAGGGGTAGTTTTAATTTTAACAATGTTAAGTTTTTTCTTTACATTAATTAAATATATATATATATATATATATATATATATATATATATATATATATATATATATAAAATCTTCTACATTAAAATTGATAAAATGACAAATTTAAAGTATTTTTTTTCAAAGGAAAAAATCTAGTAATTTAATTTATGAGGTAGCACAAAGTTACAAAAGTAGATGTTCCAGGGCATTCTTCTGACTAAGAGCTCAAAAGTACACTCCAAAAGTTTTAAACAAAATATAGAGTGTCATCTTATCTTCATCTTATCTTTATGCAGAGTTATAATCCCAATGGGTTGGTGCCCAATCAACTAAAAAATAGACTGACTCCACATATCTATGAAGCATCGAACTATTACAAATGTTCTGAATAAAAGCATCATGATTCATTATCTAACAGGTCTATGAACAACTCAGACTAAGTGAACAAATCAAACGATCATGAGAGCTTATGCTAATTGGAGCCATGAGTCATGAAAATATTCCTTAGAATAATTTGGGCTCTTTTTAAAAATCTTTCATGTGCCTTAGTCCAATTCCAGTCCAGCATTTGAGAGGCGGTCTGCTTCCTAGTTCCATTCCCTGAAAACATGATCAAAAGTGAGAAGAAAATAGTTCAGGATGCTTCTTTTGATATTCTAGAATAATGGAAAAAGTGTGTAATTATGCAAAGAGAAATATCCTTTCATCCAATTGATGCTTTGAGATTTCTTTTTCTTGGGCTAGTTGAAGGATAAGTTTCAATTCCATGAGCTCACTGAAGTTATTTGTGGCTAGCTCGACTCCAACAAAAAAGGTAATGGAGTGGGTGTGTGAGATGTGTAGGATACAACCCACTCCACCCGTGGAGGGGTCTCTAGATTTTAACCTTGTACAATATTTTACTAATTTTTTTTTCAATAAAAGAACAAAAAATATACAATGGAAAATACACACATTACACAGATATTTTTCCCCTGGAAACCAAACCAGAAAAACCAACATATTCTATATTCATTCACTCATACATTGTTTACAATAGAATATACATATTGGGGCCAGAGACATCCAAAACCCTAATCCAATGACCTAGATTATTCAAAAACCATAATTTCTTAACTGGAAATAGAAAACCATTGGTGAAAAACTATGTGTCGAAAAACCGCCCAAAAATGGACACGAAAATTGGTAATTTTTTTTTTATCTGACACTATTTCTAATCGTGCAAAGAATATAACACATACCCAACATTCTCCCACTTGTTTTTTTCTTTGCATACATGGGGTTACAAGCTTACATAGTCAACAATCGAAGGTAGCAATGCCCATAGATCCTCTACACCAAGAGAACTTCTCAGTGCTCATAGATTTTTTTAATGAATCTGCAACATTCTTCAAAGTGTCCACATTCATCAACAACACCTTATTTTCTTCAACCATGTCTCTCACGAAGTGATATTAATTAGCATCAATATGCTTTGTCTTTGAATGATAAGATGGGTTCTTCCCTAGAACAATTACACTTGTTGGAAATGTTTAACAGGTAGCATATGCTTGTCATTGATGGCAAGTACAGCAATGAAGATGGCATGTATACAGGAAGAATGTACAAAGGATTGTTGGCATGTTCTATAGGATGACAGGAAAACAAAAGACAAAGATCAGGAGGCATAGCGCTCTTATACGCGCAAGGAGCACAGGAAAGAGACTGAGAGCCGTCGGATCTCACTCGAAAATCCTGACAGCTGTTGGATCGGGCGAAGCAGCGCAGATGTTAAGCGCAGGAGTTGGCATGCAGAAGAGAAGGAAGACAGAGATCCACAACCATAGGATCTCATTCAAATTTCCCGAAAGAACGAGGACCGTCAGATCAGACAGAAGCTGCGAGGGAGATATACCATCGGGAAAAGCCAAGGTGAAATCCCGATTGAATCTGGACCGTCAAATCCAGAAAGGATCAGGACCATTGATCACAGCTCTGTACGGATCGGGGTTCGGGACTTTGAAATGTCCAAATCACTCGTATATGAAAACCCCGAAATCGCGAAACGTGATATTGCGATTCAATCGCAACCATTAATTCAAGAAGAGATCGTGACCATCCACGTGTAGACAGGAGGCTTCATCGGAGAATCAGGATTCGGAGTTTCACGAGTCTTGTGAACAATGACAACGAAAACCCCAAAATCGCGATACGCGATTTCACGATTTGATCGCAGCCGTTAAATCAAGCAGGGATCTGTGTTCTTTGCAGGGATCTGTGTTCGTTTCCTTTGGAACATAAGCATAGGCCTCACAACCAAATACCTTGAGATGTGTGAGAGAGGGTTTCTTACCATTCCATATGTCGCGTGGAGTCTTGTCATCCAGTGATGATGAGGGTGATTGATTGACTAGGTAACATGTAGTACCCACTGCCTCTGCCCATAATTATTTCCCTAACCCAACACCACTGAGCATGCACCTTGATTTTTCCATAAATGTCTTGTTCATCCTTTTTTCAACTCCATTTTGTTGGGGTTTATAAGGAGTAGTGTTATGCCTTTATATACCATGTTTCTTACAAAATTATTCAAATTCATTCCCGTAGAACTCTCCACCATTATCCATCCTCGAAACCTTAATTATTTTCTCTGTTTGATTCTTAACAAGATCCTTAAACTCTTTAAACCTGTTAAAGAATTCATATTTCTTCCTAAAGAAATATATCCAAGTATTCCTAGAGCATCTATAAATGATACATAGTACACAGATTTTTCCATTGATGGAACCATCAGAGGTCCAAACACATCATTGTGCATTAGTTGTAAAATTCCTTCTGCCCTTGTTGCACCAGAGGGGAATCTTACCTGATTCTGCTTCCCATATACACCATGTTCACAGAAATCAAAATCCGGAGAGTATTTAGACATACTTTCAACCACACATTTACCATGTAGTAGTTGAAGACCCTTCTCTCTGATATGCCCCAGTATTTGATGCCACAACATAACCTTTTCTCCATAGACTGTAGGAGTTTTTTCTTCTTCTTCTCCAATATTAGGAACAACGGAACTATTACACCCATTACTAATAGTGCTTCCTTTCATCTTATATATATTTATAATCTAAACTCCGTTCAACAACACCATTTCTCCTCAAACCATCCTGTAGGTTTCTTTTTCAAATATTGTTTTTACCCCTGCATCGTCCATTTTTCTTACAGAAATCAAATTTTTGGCCAATATTGGGATGTACAGAACACTAGGCAGTGTTCTAATCCTTCCATTTATGAGCCTCAACTTGAATTTTCCTCATCCTATGATTCTAGCTGTCGAGTCATCACCTAGGAAAATATTACCTCCATCATACCTTTCATATTCACAGAACCACTCCCTGTGGGGAGTCATATGAAAGGATATAGTTGAGACAACCAGTCATTCCTCATGATCTGCATGTGTTATTGAAGAAGACAAGTACACATTTGCTCCTTCTTCCTTCAAGGTCTATTCTTCTGTAGAAGGATCACCTTCAGATCAATTCACTTTATCAATTCTTTTGGATCTACATTGCTTCTTTAAGTGCCCTTTTTTTCCACATCTCCAGTATAACTTTACAAACTTTCCGGGAAATTTAGATCTACCCTTAGACTTAGATATCCCACTTGAGGAATTAGATATATTTATTTCCTAGGAGCATCCTCCTACAAATAATGCATATGTGCTCTGTCCTTACATGTTCTTCCATCTCATCTCCTCTGAAAACAAGGATGAGACCACATCATTGAAACTCAAGGTAGTTGTATTACTACCTGTGGCCACAACCAGACTATCCCATGATTCTGGTAAAGAGAACAGTAAACTGATACACTTATCTTCATTTGAAATTTTAATCTCAACAGATAATAACTAACTTACCACAGTATTGCAAGCGTTCATATGCTCTATCACCGAGTCTCCATCTCTCATCCTTAGGTTATACAGCTTCTTCCGCAAGAATATTTTATTTATGAGGGACTTAGATTGATACAAGTTCCCCAACTTATTCCATAACTCCTTGGTTGTAGCTTCCTTTGATACATTTAGTATTATTGAATCTGAGAGACCCAATTGGACTGTGCTCTTCGCCTTTCGATCCAACTTTTTCTAATCATTTGCTGACATTCGTGTAGGTGCAGTACCTAAATCCACCACGATACACTAATCTCTGTATACCAATAAATCTTCCATATTAATCTTCCACAACTCAAAACGTTTCCCATTAAATTTCTCAATCTCTATTTTCGAATTGCTTGCCATTTTATTTCACTTGAAGAATCAATACCACATATCTCCCACTGTAACAAGGATTATCACAGTCCCAAGAAAAAACACTAACCACAAAGGTTCCCCCCTAGAGCCAATAATTGATCTGATACCAAATGTAGAATTTAACCTTGCATAATATTTTATTGCAAACTAATTTTCAATAAAAGAACAGAAAAGATACAATGGAAAATACACACATTACACAGAGATTTTTCCCCTGGAAACCCAAAACAAGAAAACAACATATTCTATATCCATTCACTCATACATTGTTTACAATAAAATATACATATAGGATCCAACGACATCCAAAAACCTAATTCAATGACTTAGATTAGTCAACAACCCTAATTCCTTAACCTAAAATAGAAAACCATCGGCAAAAAACAATGTGTTGAAAAGCCTCCCAAAAACAGACACGAAAACTAGTAATTTTTTTTTTTACCATACACTATTTCTAGTTGTGCAAAGAATATAACACATACCCAACATTCTCCCACTTTTTATTTTTCTTTGCATACATGGGGTTACAAGGTTACATAGTCAACAATCCAGGGAATCAATGCCCATAGATCCTCTACACCAAGAGAACTTCTTAGTGCTCAAAAATTTTGTTAATGAATCTGCAACATTCTTCAAAGTGTCCACCTTCATTAGCAACACCTTCTTTTCTTCAACCATGTATCTCACAAAGTGATATTGAACATCAATATGCTTTGTCTTTGAATGATAAGTTGGGTTCTTTTCCAGAAAAATTGCACTCTGACTGTCACAATCTATCCTTATAGCTTGTTGTACCAACCCAATACCTGAATACAATCTATGTAACCACACTTCTTCTTTTCTTGCATGAGTGGCTACCGTGTATTCAACTTATGTAGTTGAAAGTGCCACTACAGATTGTATTTTACTCATCCAACTCATTGCTCCTCCAAATAGGATAAACACATACCCACTTGTAGATCTTCTACGATCCATATCTCCAACCTAGTCTACATCCACAAAGCCATGTATGTCCAACACTATGTCCAATCCTGGTCTTCCTTGGTAGCACAATCCATAACTAGTAGTTCCACGCAAATACTTGAAAACTCTCTTTACTGTTTTCCAATGCTCCTTCCCTAGTTTTTACATATACCTATTCAAAACTCCCACTGCATGTGCAATGTCTGGTCTAGTACAGAACATTACATACATCAAACTACCAACCACACTCACACATGGAACACAATACATTTCCTCCTCCTCTTCCTGTTTCTTGGGACACTATTTTTAGTCGTGAAAAGAATATAGCACACCCAACAGGGTCCCCTTGGGTAGCCCCATCAAAAAACTCCCAAGGTTTATCCATTTGAATTTGAGGTTCTTGTTCAGATTTGTATTTCTTGGTCTTAAAGCAAGGTTGAGATCATAGATAGGCTTTGAGTAGAACAAAGTTGAGCTGAAGTGATTTTATCATAAAAAAGAGAATTATTTCTAGCAATCCAAATGCCCCAAGCCACTCTCAAGGCAGTGCTTTGAGGTTGTGAGAGTATTAATTGTTGAGATAAGAATAGAAAGATTTCTCGATTGAGGCTCCATTCCATATACATGAAGACCCTATATATTTATGAATATCCTTCCATATCTCCTAAGTGAATTTTCATTCCATAATGAGGTGATGATTATTTTAGAAATCTTGTTCATACAAATAACACCTTCCAGGACCATCAAAATTCATTTTTTGAAGTTTTTCACACGTAATGGGTTTATTATGGAACATAACCCACAATAAAGGTTTAATATTTGGAGGTCATTTTATATTCCAAATCTTTTCCCCCCACCATGGGGAAGGCTCTTCTATGACTTCTTGGGATAGTGTTGCATAACCTAGTCTTGAAGTATAACCACCCTTCGGATTTAGGGACCAAAGGAGATGATCCTCTTTCTCAATGGAAAAAACAAATGTTTTTTTTAGTTCCCTAATGTAGTTATTCCATTGAGGTTCTTGATCCCCTTCAAATCCTAGTTCCTTCCAATTCATCCATTGCATATGTCGATTTACAAAGTCCCATCTAATGATTTGGTTGAGATAATAAAAATCGCCTCTATTAAGGTTCCTAATGAGATAGTTAGGAGGAAGATGCTTATTATGAAATCCTATCCAGGGGTCCTTTCCAATAATAACCTAAGACCCATTTCCAATACTCCAAATCAACCATATTCCTATTAATGAAAAAATATTGATTATTTCTTTCCATATTATGGATCCATTTCACACTTGCTTATTTGGATTCTAAATCTAGTCTATGATAGATTCATGTAGAAATTATTTCTTCTTTGTAATCCAATCCCAAAGGTATGTTTATTATATAATACCCCACACATTTTTTGAAATCAAATCCTTGGAGAAGAAGAAAATGTTTTTTAAATCCTAGCCTCCTAAGCCTTTTGGATTTGCAAGTTTTTTCCACGATGGAAGTACCATTGGTTTCTTGTCCTTTCTTCCATCCCATAGGAAACATAATGATAGTTGTCATATTTTACTTAGGATTCCTTTTGGCATCCAAGAAAGAGAGTCCCAATATACTGGAATAACTTATAATACTTCCTCAACCAAAACCAAATAACCTTGTCTTGAAAGCCATTTGTTACACCATACATCAACTTTTCATTCTAGTTTTTCCAAAAGTTGTTATCGAAAAAATCGGTAAGTGCAGACACAAACTAATCTCCCTAACTTCCGCAGGAAGCTAGAACAAAACAAGATAGAATACAAACTTGTCCTTAGACTTCATTGTCATATAAACTAGTTCAGAGAGGAATGAGTGACATACCTTTTAAATGACGCTTAATCCTCGCTAGTGTTGTCCTTGTCGCTCCATTTTTCAATTTTTGGGATGGTGAACCTGTTTAAGAAGAACAAACCAACAAAGAGAGAGAGAAAAAAGATATATATATTCCAATGAATTCTATATATAAGATCAAGGAGTTATACAATAAAAGCCAAGATGCCTTTATAGGGAAGAAATGTATCGTTGCATGATATTAAAATGGAAAGTGGAGAATACAACCTATGCCTTGATGTTGCAAGATCCCTTTCAATGGATATTTTCTCCAACACACACACACCTTTGCTCCAATGCCTTTGATGAAGAAGATCCACAATTTGACTTAGAGAGCTAAAGCAAAGCTATCTCAAGTATAATTTATAGCAAAACTCTTCATGCATATGCAAACCTTATCCTTTTCCATGAGATATCCCTCTTTATATAGGGTGAAAGAGGGATGGATGAATAGATTAGGATGATCCCACTAAATCAGAGAAGTGAGTAAGATCCAAACCGATCGGAGGCCACCTCATCTTCTAGAATATTCCCTTCTAGAACATTTGTGAATTTCGACTTTTCCCTTGCTTAAGCATCGTCGCAGCCTATGCACAAGAAGCCTGCGATGACGCCACAGTCCATATTTAGTGCAAAGTGCGATGATCAAGCATCATCGCACCCCAAGCATAGGGCAGGGTGTGATGATATTCCTTGTCATAGTTTTTGAGGGAGGAAAAGCAAACCACTTTTCTCATGGAGAAAGTCTCTTTTAATATTTTTAGAGAACATGGAAGTGAATCAAGCACATGTCGTCAGCTGATCATTGAGGTGACAAAAATAATGTGTAATAGAAAGCCCCCCAAAGTATGAAGCTGGAACCTGTGACAGCTGAAATACTTTGCAAAATGTGTGTGTCGAAAACAAGGAGCGCATCGATCGGGAACCTGCAAACAACCAAGAATCTGCATAATAATATATCATCTTCTGAGGTAGGCATTCCCATACTCATACAACTACAAGTGACACTATCATAAGTGTCAAGTGAATCATGGCCACTAAAAATACACTGTGGATCCATGTCATCATGATTCAACATAGCCACGAGAAATACACTGTGGATCTATGCTCTTAAGGAATTCAAATTCAGACATAGCCATGAGACATACACAGTGGATCTATGTGTGAGTACACACTTATGAATACTCCATCACAACATGGACTGATATGATGAGATCCAGGGTCTTCAATTTCATTGTCTCTAAGTATGAATCTAGCCATGTGATTACAGGTGTCGAAGTCGAACATGGTAGAAACCACTTGATTACCGATCATTAATGAAAACTGTTAACAAGTGAGAGGGAAATCAGCATTGATTTCAATGACTCTCAAGGTACTCCGAGTACAATCCAACGAGTGCGAATGAATGAGTTGAAGTCAAACACTCGATGGAGTCCTCCAATCAGGGGTCAATGATGTGAACCCATGTTGGAAGCAAAGAGACCTGCCATTAAGGCATGCAAGATTTAAGGTACTTTGTGATTTATAAGTCCCGTTCCCGGATAATGAGTTGAAGTCGACAGAAAAAGACTTGTCCTAGGAGGGACTTAATGTATCCCTCATCAATGACATGAAATATGTAACATATTTAAAGTAGATCAGAGTATGAAGTGATTCGAAACTGACTCAGGGAAGGCCGACATGGTAGAAAATTTATAGCTACAGATGGTTGACTTGATAGAAGGCTAGTTTAGGTTGTACTTCTCTTGAACATATGAACGACACGACAATTTTCTTGGAAGCATTTACTCAAGGAGGACCCAACATATGAACTTGTGGATGGTAAAATGAGAGACAAATGGATTTCCAAACCCGGATACAGTGATGAAGGGGGGTGTCATGTTCAAGAGTGACTTTACTGCCACTAACAAAAATAAAGAGAAACATTTCTTTCCCAATTTTCCCCCACCATTTCTAGCGAGTACCTCATTATTTTTACACAAGCTTGAGGAGGATAACATATGCTTGAATTGCAAGCTCATCCTTTGGACGAGTCCCTCAAAGTATGTTTAGAGAACCCTAAGAAGGAGTGGTTCGATCCCATATGGGCCTTTCGATGTTTGTTTAACGAGTCCAAAGAAAGAAAATTCAGGGGTTTTTCATGTTTAGAGAGTCTCAAAAACACTTAATGAGAACTCCATAAAGTCCTTTTTCATAAGTTAGTTTGATGAGATCAAAAAAGAGATAATCTACCACTCATTAGATGTTTTATTCAAATAATTTTACGAGCATGAAAATAACAAGGTCATTCGGTTATCTTTTCATGTTTAGGGATCTTGAAAAGAGCTTAAAGGATACTCCATAGGATTCGTTTTTCTTATTACCAATGCGATTTCGAAAAAATTACAAAAGATTACTCAATTGCATTCTCATGGTTTTAGGAGCATGAGAAAGAATTAAGATTGTTCTCGGAGTTTTTCCTAAAAAACCCTAAAATCATCTGTACATAAGAAAAACACACAAAAACAATAAAAAATGGTGGACCCCTATCAAACGTCTCGTCCTTAGATCTTTCAATATGTAATAGAAATCACTTTGCAAAGTTGGTTAAACTTTAGGGCATGGGTAAAATATAAAAAATAATTTAATTTTGCAATAAAATATGGTAAAAAGAAATAAAATAGGCCAAAACAACCCTTTTACCATTTCATTTTGCAATTTCACCCTAATAGTGCCCAAAACCCTCTTTTTCTCCAAATTTCAGTTGTCTATTCTGGAGCGCCTAGTGGATTATCTTGCAAATTGCTTCCGTCAAAAAGGTAATCTTTTTCCTCTTTATCTTTTCATGGTTTAAAATTTCATTTTTATTGGTTTATTGTTGAGTTTGGGTTGATTTTTTGGCGGTACCTACGCTTTCAGATCATCGGAGGCCCACAATATCGTAAATTGTGACAATCTGAAATCACCACAAGGGGCTCAAAGATAGGGTGCGATGACGTCGCTCTACATGAAAGCAAAGCCCTGCGAGGACCGTAACTCAACTTTTGAAAAGATAAAATGAGTTAGGAAAACTTCCAAGAATTGATTTTTTATGATTCTAATCCTCTTTTGATGTTACTTGACAGGTTTTCCTCAGTCAAAATGCTCAAGTGGAGAGAACAAGAGCATGAGGAAGAAGACTATTTTGTCGGGAATGACCCGGACACAATTATGGCACTTAGGCAATGTGGATTACTCAAGTTCTTCAAAATTCAAGGCATGAGAGCCCAACTAAGATTTCTAGAGTATCTGGTCCACATGTGGGATGTGAACGAACAAGTCTTTCACATGGGTGTGCATACACTCACATTGGATATAGATGACATTTACTTTCTAACGGGTTTATCTTGCTGAGGCTCTCGGGTATCACCCTCAGGAAGTAGGGGTGGGGAGAACTCATGGATTACTATGTTGCACACCATTGTGTTCCAGGTATGGAAAAACATAGTGGCAAGGTGGCCATTAGAGATGTTCGGTATTTACCATTGCGTACCATCCTCTATACCATTACCCAGATGGCAAGGAGTGCAACTCCCCACATGGCTTTGCAAAGCCGCTTTCAGTATGCCACAGAGTGCATGGAGCCCAGGGTCTTCAACTGGTGTGAGGGTGTCTTGAAGAACATGAAAAAGCAACTAACAAAGTGTCGAAATGGTCGGTTGAAACATTTTGTTTACAGGTCCATTTTGGTGTCCTTCTTCTTGGAGAGGGTCCCCATATTATGTCTATAGGTGGAGTGGGGCATACCCACTCCACAAGATCCACAGATGAAAAGATGAGTGGACTTGATGGGTCATCACTGTGGCATGCCTATCGTCAAGTATGATGATGTTTTCTTCCAATGGCTGATAAATCAGCTAATCATGGTGGAGGACTATGCATACGTCGGGATAGACTTCCGTGGGGATCCTGACTTAGCTCTTCCTGAGGGATCTCAGTGGGGAGACATAGGTGAGAAGGAAAATTTTCATTATATGATGTTTTTTATATGTTAATTATATAAAATGTTTTTTGTCATTTATCCAAGACTAAATCAAGTGCTCTCAATAATGCGGATGTGGCACCTTATCGTCCTCCAGGATCATCTCCCATTCATAGGTGAGGAGAGAGAGGTGTTGTAGCAGGAGTGGCCACCGCAAATCTCGAGGTGATTGAGCAAAACCTAGAGGGATTAACCATGAATATCCCTGATGCCACAGTGGACAAACTTCCTCGGCACTATCAATGCCATACAATTGGTGTATCTGCATCTATTGGTCAACTGCTCCGTAGAGTGGCATGGGCAATTGTTTTTTACAATGAGCAACATCCTTGATGCTTTTGTATATGAAGCCATGAGCATCAATTTTTGATATTTTGGTCCTTGGAAAAACACTTTTTGTGACTTTTATCGTTATTAATATAAAGTTCCTACCAACTTACTTGTCTTTTTAAAATGCATGTTTGGATTTATAAATGACTCAAATGTCTATCTAACACATAATTATCCAATGCATCTGTCAACGTGTTTAGACATCTTGGAATATGTTGATACTCTATATAATCAAAATGTCTTTCCAAGAGGTGAATTCTTAAATATACCCGTAACAATGTAGGACTTCAGATGGAATAAATGTTACTTAACTGCAACACTACTAACTGTGAATCAAGTCATACAATAAGATGATGGATGCCAAATGAAATGGTGTCAGTTAACAATTCAATAACTGCACTGTATTCCACAATATTATTAGTTGCACGACTAAGGCATACATCATGTAGACTAATCAACTAATTTGTAGGTGCATAGATTTCCCATGCAGTAGAAGCTAGGTTTTGAGTACTGCGACTAGCACCATCATCAAAGTTGATATAGGGTAGTGAAGACACCGACATCTGGAAACCAAGCACAATGCAAGGTAAGCAATTAAAAGGAAGAAAAAAAATGAAAAAAGCACACTAAAAATACACAACACTCATGAAAAAATAGTTTAAGCATAACACTTCTTCAAGTAAAGCCCATTTATGGGTTCACTCAAAGGAATTCCATCATAATCTACCATCTCATAAGCCCCTTTCTCCAACACTCGTTTCACAATATAAGGGCCACACCACATGGGCTCAAATTTACCGGCCCCTAATAAGTCACGATTATGTTCGTAAAGAAGAATCAAATCACCATTAGAAAAAACATGTGGTTTTAAATGCTTTTCATATTGATCTTTGACACGCTTCTTCCAAGTTTCAATGACTAAGGAAACATCACGAAGAGTCTTTTCTAATTGCATCAAATACAAGAGACATTCCTCTTCAGCTGAGGTGTTAGGGAGAAGTTCGACAGCTAGTTTCAAAGATGGGATTTCACATTCAATCAGAAAAATAGCTTCAATACCATATACTAACTGGAAAGGTGTGAACCCTATGGAAGATTTAACATATGTCCGATAGGCCCATAATACCGAGAAGAGCATTGTGTGCCAGCTTGACTTGTGATTTCCTATCATCCGTCGAAGCATAGTAGTAAGAATTTTGTTAATTGCTTCAACCTAGCCATTGGCCTGTGGATAGTAAGGTGTTGAGTTTTCATGTCAAAGACCCAACTTCTCAGTAAGTTCAAACATCATGAAATTGCAAAAATGACTACCATGGTCAGTGACGATGGATTGAGGGACACCAAATCTAGTAACGATATGATTGAATATGAATAACATTGTATTTTTTCTGGTGTTATCAAATGTAGGCATCGCCTCGACCTATTTAGTGAAATAATCCACGGCTATGATGATGTATCCATGCCCCCCAGCCGAGTGATGGTTACATGTTGTTAGTGATATTTCTTGTAGCGGGGGGTAAAACGCGAGGGAGTGGGGTAAAAACCCACTTTTCCTAAGTCCAGGGTGCAAAATGCGCCTGTGCTAAGAGACGGTCAGTTCTGGATGGCAGGATTTCGTGCGCCCGGATCAACGGTGCGCATCGGATTTCAGACCCCCCCCCACCTTTCTACCTTTAAGCGGAGGGGGGGGTCCGGAATCGGGGGTGCACCTTTTCGACGATCGAGATCATGATGCCTGGATCAATGGTGCGCAAGGCGATTCTGGACCCCCCCCGCCTTTCTACCTTTAAGCGAAGGGGGGGGGGGTCCGGAATCAGGCATACATCTTTCCTATGGCCAAGATCGACATGCCCTGATCAATGGCACTCAGACGATCTCATCCTTCGCAGCTTCTCTGCTTTTAACTCACGTGGGCCCCCTTTTCCTGTCGTGTCATCTTTGTACCATCCTTCCCCTTGCCATCTGTTCTCCTCCTGGCCGTGCGATGGGGCTCGCTCTCTTTAGCCCTTCCTCATCCTCCGAGGTCTATCCACCTTCCTTCTTCTGATCCATGTGGTCTCTTCCTCCACCTCATCATCCACTCACCATCCGTCTTTTATCCCGCTCACTTCCACATCGGCCTTATTGCGCCCATCACATTCCACCTCCTACCTCCTTTCGCTTATTGCCTTCCGCCGCATGCCTTCCCTTGCCACATCTCTCGCACTTCGTCACTTCTCGTCTCACCCTCATAGTCTTGGCGCCACCACTCCCATAATGCACCCCATCCTTTGCACTGGCCTCCACGCTTATTCGTCAAGTTGTTCAGTTATTCCAGGTGGCAGTGCGAGGAGCCTTTCATGTCCCAAAGGTGCTGAGTTGGCTGAGCTATCCTCAATCCCAATAAAGCAGTTATCAAGGTAGTTGGTGGTGGTTAGACATCTTCTCCACCATAATGGGAAAGTCCGGCGATGAATTAAAGGCATGTCGATTCACCCATGAAGCTGTCAGAAGTCCGATTGCGTCTGCCATAGGTGCACGATCCCTCAGAGACTGCAGGTGCAGGTTGTCAGAAGCCATGTAGACGCAAAGCTCTTAATGCAATGTCTTGATTTGGTTGCTGTTGTTACTTTGAGTATATGTAGGCGTTTTCGCCATTTTTGTATCTATCGATGGTAGAGCAGAGCTCCCTACTGTAAAGTTTAACAAAAATTCTAGTTTGTTGGATATGCATCTGTATATGAGATATCTTGTTTTATGACAGACAGTTTTTCTCACTCCATCTAATTTTCGTCTCATGCTAAGAGAGTTCGTGATAGACTGAGTCGCGTGAATTATTGCAGTTCTGTTGTGATAAATGATTTATCGTTGCATTATTATATTCTCTGGTTTTCTGTATTTAAGTGAAAGAAGACCTTGCGTTTGGATGCCTTCCTCTACAGTCTGTTAGGAATCTGTCATTTATAACAGACCTTCGCACTCTTCCCATATAAGTCCTCCACCTGTTCACCCTTTACTACAGCTCACTGTCTGAAGTTTATAAAGACCTCACTCACCTATGCATGGCTGGCCTAGTTTGGAGTTAGAATGATATCGTTTTGAGTTGGCTTCCATTCGGTCACCCCATCTATAAACAAAC
Organism: Picea engelmannii; assembly: GCA_009831015.1. Lineage (NCBI taxonomy): Eukaryota > Viridiplantae > Streptophyta > Pinopsida > Pinales > Pinaceae > Picea > Picea engelmannii. Next base: position 115,624 of record ML792180.1, read on the forward strand.
CGTGACATAAAACTGATGAGCATCGAGCTCTGCTCTTGCAAGCAATCCAGGAGTGACTTCCGTCACCAACATTTCTAGCGCCGTTGCCGGGGACGAAGTTGAATATTTTCCCCGAGATTGAACGATAATGATTAACTGATTCTGAAGGTGCATCAGATATCAGAATTATCAAGATTGTTGTTGTGCACCTGGCGACTCCATTGTGACGACTCCACTGGGGAGAACCTGCTCTATCAATTGTGGCTTTCAGAGGTAGACACATGCGGTCTCATCCACAATTGCCCCTAGCTACACCTGAAGCCGATCCAGAGGCGGTTCTCAGAAGAGGAAAGAGCTCTATAGAAGAAGTCTCCATTGTTGAACTAGGTATTTCCCCATCGCCTTATGTAAGAACTCCTTTTTCTCATCCTTAGTTTCTTAATAGACCTCCTTTAGAAGTTTCCCGTTTCCTTAATTTTGGGAGTGTTCCTGCTGAGTTTTCCCCTCCTGGTCTGGGATTGGAGGGAGAAATCCTTGTCACTCCCCTCTCCTCTGAAGTTGTACCTTGGCGTAGACCCATGACCACATAAGATTTCCCCACTCCTGCACAAGGAGGAGCACCTGCTGACTTGAGCTTGTTAGCTTTCTCCCTAAATCCTCTCTTGTTTCCCACTCCACTTCGAGACTCTTTTCCCGCAGCCCCTTCGCAAACTCCTTCTCCTCCAAGTTCTCCTCCACCTAATATTCCTATGGCTGGTGCTAATCCCCCTATGACCAGAATGGAAGCTATAATAGCCGCTAGGTATGCTCCCCTCATGTTACCTCAGCCCCTCAACGCCCTCTCGACGAATGGTTACCTCAAGCAACTACCCAAGTTCACGGGTGAGGGGGACGTGACTGCCGATGAACACTTAGAAGCCTTTTACAGTTTCACAGATGATAATGTCATCATGCATGTAGATGTATGGATGAGGATTTTTTTCATAGCCTTCAAGGCGAGGCTAGAAAATGGTTCAAGGCCCTGCCTCCTGGATCTATTGATGGGATTGAAGCACTAGACAACGCCTTTTTGAGACAATGGGGAGATAAAAAAGATTTCATGTATTACATGACAGAGTTTGGGTCATTGAAGAGAAAGGAAGGAGAGTCTGTCTCCGACTTCTCCAAGAGATTTAATAAAATGTACAATAGAATCCCTGCTGAGATAAAACCCCCCGAAGCTTCTGCAAATATCACTTACTCCAGCGCTTTTGATCCTGATTTCTGCCTACTGCTAAGGGAGAGAAGAGCTGTTACGCTGGCCCTCATGCAGGATGCGGCCGTGGAGGTAGAATATAACATATTGGCTGTCAACCGACTCAGGAGCGTGGGTGATAGAAATACATCCAAGAACAGGCTTGAAGCTTCCTCATCCAGTTCCCCTCCCTTGCCCCAGCAGACAGATTAGACAGCTAGAGCAATAAAATCGCTTGTTGCCAAGATAGAAAGGTGGGAGTTAGAAAGGAAGCCAATGTACAAAAATCCTCAGAACACCGATAATAGAGGTTTCAGGAGACCTAACAACAATGGACCACAGGCCTTTCCAAGGGAACAAAGAGGAAAAGACACAGAGGATCAAAGGATTCAAACCCCTCTCCAAAATAACCTGGTTACTCATGAGGGAAGGGAGGAGATAGACGAATTCGACCCTGAAATTCATTGTGTTGAAGAAGCTCCTCCTTTTCCCCATTTGACCCAATATGCATATGAAAAATCCCTGATGAACATTCAGATCCATGAATTAGGAAAGGGAGAAAGGGCCGGTCACACCTCTAACAGATACAATCTCAGGTCAAGAAAGAAAGAAGGAGACTTTGACATCTAAGACCAACCCCTCATAGCAAATAGGCCTACTAAGACTGCAGCAGCCATGACTAAAGAAAAGAAAGCTCACAGTGCTTTGCCAATAGCCAAAGAACCTATCGCTGAGGTAAGAGATGCTCCTAAGCCAGTTCCCTCCTTTAATTTTGAGCATGAAATTCAAAAGATCAGGATTTCTGTTCCCCTCTCTGAGCTAGTTAAAAATGAAGACTTCAAAAGATCCCTCTCCAAGCTGCTGCAATCCGAGTCCTCCCAACCTCTCTCTGACTCAGTAAATCTTCAAGACGAGAAGCCAACTGTCATCCTAGGGCCCATGGTAGAAGACAGAGATGACTCATCCCCTCCCTTCTACACATCCCTGAATATACATGATAAAGTGTTGCATAATTGCCTCATGGATTCAGGAGCTTCTCATAACCTTATGCCCAAGATAGTTATGGAAGAATTAGGACTGGAAGTAACAAATACTTATCATGATTTGTACTCCTTTGATTCAAGGAGAGTGCAATGTCTGGGAGTCATCAAAGACCTGGTGGTTTCTTTGTTTCAGATGCCCATGAAAAGTGTGGTCATGGATATTGTGGTAGCTGACGTTCCTCCCAAATTTGGCATGTTGTTGTCTAGATCATGGATTAAAAAGCTCAGGGGAACGTTGCAGATGGATCTCACATATGCCACCATTCCGATTTTTGGAGGGGAGCAAAGGAGGCTGTACAGAGAAGCTCAGCTGGCTTACATTGTCAGTGATGAAGCGGACCCCACCAAACACCCCATATTTGCAATTGACACCGATTTGGGGTCTAGCTTATTGCAGCTCACTGATGCTCCTCAAGAGTCTTGCCAGGTCCGAAAGCAACCCAGTATTGACCATCCAGATTTCCCTCCAACCCCCTACATGTGGAAGATGTTTTTCGACGGAGCTTCTTCGGCCGAAGGCACAGGTGCTGGGGTGGTTTTCCTATCACCTTGCCAAGAGATCATATCCCTTTCATACAAGCTGGAATTCAAAACCACCAACAATGTGGCAGAGTATGAAGCTCTTATTCTGGGCATGAGGTCTGCGAAGGAAATGGGAATCAAAGAGATAGCGATATTTGGAGATGCTGAGTTGATTATTCAGCAAATAAGAAAGGCTTATCGCACCAATAATCCCCGACTCGGAAATTACAGAAATGAAGTATGGGACCTGATGGATAATTTCTTCTTGCCCTTTAACATTTCTTTCATTTTGAGGGGGGAAAATACTCTGGCCGACTCTCTAGCCGTATCATCTAGTTCGCTCAAGCATCCTCTGCCGCCTGGGATAAAAGGTGATGTCGAGATAAAATACAGGCCCTCTGTACCTGACAATGTCAAACATTGGAAGGTGTTTGAAGATGATCTGTAAATTGAAAGGTTTCTACAATCCGTGGATGAATTTTCTGCGTTGCACATTGACCAGGATCCCGACCTGGAAAATGACCCTCATCCTGGGGTATTTTTAAATAAGATTGCGAATCACCAGATCATTCAGCTGCCCAACAATCACATTCCAAGAGGACTCATCCCTTTAGAAAGATTGTTCGATGGGAATGACATGCCAGTAAAGGGTGGGGTTTTGAGTGAAGATGCTGACATAGCCGAATGCAACATTGGCACGCAGGATGAGCCTAGGTTCGTCAAATTTTCTAGCAGCCTGACCAGAGGAAAGCGGGCCGAATATATTGAGTTGCTGAAAGAGTTTTTCGATGTGTTTGCATGGACATACGAAGACCTGAAAACTTATGACATATATGTTATTGAGCACAAGATCCCATTGAAAGAAGAGGGTAGACCATTTAGGCAGAAGCTGAGACAGATAAATCCCATGTTGGTGCCTATCATGGAGAAAGAAGTAAAAAAGTTACTGGATGCACAAATCATTGTCCCCTTGAGATATTCCGAGTGGGTGGCCAACCTGGTCCCAGTAAGGAAGAAGAGCGGAGAAATCAGGCTCTGTGTTGATTTCAGGAACCTGAACAGAAGCTCAAAAAAAGACAATTATCCCCTACCCAACATGGAAGACATATTGCAGAAGGTAACTGGAGCAGCTAGGATATCCATGATTGATGGGTTTTCAGGGTATAATCAAATATCAGTCATGCCTGAGGACAAAGAAAAAATGGCCTTCACCACCCCTTGGGGCACATTCATGTATGCCAAAATGCCTTTTGGATTGATGAATGCAGGAGCCACATTTCAGTGAGCCATGGACATAGCCTTCATCGGGGAGAAAGATAGGTTCATGGTGATATATCTGGATGACATAATAGTCTTCTCCAAGTCTGACAAAGAACACTGCTGCCACCTGAGAAAAGTTTTTTCGAAGTGTCGCAGGTTTGGCCTTTCCCTAAATCCCAAGAAGTATCTGTTTGCTATGAAGGAAGGGAAGTTGTTAGGTCATATAGTATCATCAGAGGGGGTAAGAATTGATCCTAGTAGGGTAGAAGCAATTCAGACCCTATCACTTCCCAGATCTAAGAAGGAAGTTCAAGCTTTTTTGGGGAAGATTAATTTTCTGAGGAGATTTGTCTCAAGTTTTGCTGAACCAGTGAAACCCATCACATCCATGCTCAGAAAGGAAAGTGAAGTTAGATGGACTGCTGAATCACAGGAATCTTTCAGCCTAATAAAGAAAGCATTGACTGAAACATTGTGCTAATCAGTCCTGATTATTCTAGAAATTTCCTGATTTTTTCTTTTGCTTCTCATGATACAGTAGCAGCGGTCTTATTGCAGAGGAATGACCAGGGGCGAGAGCAACCTATTTCTTTCTACAGCAAGGCATTGAGAGATGCAGAACTCCAGTATGAGATTATGGAAAAGCAGGCTTATGCCTTGGTGAAAGCCCTCAAGGCTTTCAGGGTTTATATCTTGCACTCAAAAATCACGGCATACGTTCCTTCTGCCTCTGTGAAGGACATCCTCGTACAGCCTGACACACATGGGAGAAGAGGTAAATGGATTGCCAAGATCCTGGAGTTTGATCTGGAGGTTAAGCCTACCAAATTGATAAAGGGGCAGGGTTTAGCCAAGTTGCTAGCCGAGTCAAATTACAAAGCCCTGGGGATTAACTTCGTCAGTAAGCAAGCCGAGTCATCCAACAAGAATTCCCAAGGTACCTTATCACTAGCGGCATGCCCCTGGTACAAGGATATCTTGTACTTTATGCAAGAATTGAGGCCTCCTGATGGCATGGAGAAAAGAAAAGCAAGAGATCTAAAGCTCAAGGTAGTCAGATATTGCCTCATTGACCAAACCTTGTACTGGAAAGACCCTTTAGGGGTATTTTTAAGGTGCCTGAACCCACAAGAAGCCCAGCAGGTTGTATTTGATTTCCACAGTGGCCTTTGTGGGGGTCATCATTTCTGGAAGACCACAGCCCATAAGATCCTCCGAGCTAGGTACTACTGGCCCACTTTATTCCCTGATATCTGCAGAGAAATTAGAGCTTGCATCAAATGCCAAAAGTTCTCAGGGAAGCAGCAGCTCAAATCTCTGCCACTAAAGATTGTAGTAGTTTCAATGCCCTTTCAGCAGTGGGGATTGGACTTCATTGGGGAAATTCATCTGCCCTCAAGTGGCTAGCACAGATGGATCCTGACTGCGATAGACTATTTCACCAAATGGATAGAAGCTGTCCCCACCAGGAGCACATCCCATAAAGTAATTATCAGCTTCCTGGAAGATATCATAGCCAGATTTGGCTGTCCTAACAAAATTGTCACTGACAATTCCACCCCTTTCCGGTCTGAGCCTCTGGTCAAGTTCTATGAACAGTTTGATATTTCACTGATTCACTCTACTCCCTGTTATCCTCGGGGAAATGGACTGGAAGAGTCTTCCAATAAAAGCCTGATCAAACTCATTAAGAAATTGCTGGAAGAGAATAAAAGGGCCTGGGATTCAAATCTCAAATTTGTGTTATGGGATGATCGAGTGACAACCAAGAGGTCCCTGGTATTATCGCCCTTTCAACTTGTTTATGGAATAGAGGTTGTTTTCCCCACTCAGCTCGCTTTATCAGTGGCGAAATTCCTCCAGGACATTGACAGAGAATCCGACCATATGGTCAGAAGAATTCATCAGATGATGGAAATATAGAATATTAGGGAGCAGGTCATGAGCAGGGCCCATGATCACCAACAGAAGATCAAACAGACCTTCGACAAGAAGAGCAGGAAGAAAGAATTTGAACAGGGTGATCTGGTGCTCAAATGGGATGCACCCAAGCAGGAGAGAGGAAAGCATGGCAAGTTTGATGCCCTCTGGTTTGGGCCTTTCAAGATCCTCGAAGTATTTTCAAAAAACACTTACAAGTTGCAGGATCTGGAAGGCAAAGAAGTTTTTGGTGGCCCAGTAAATGGGCATTTCTTGAAAAAATGTTTTTTGTGAGCCGCAGTCGGCTCTTGTGTTTTTGTAAATATTGTTTTTTATTTTTCAGCTTAATAAAAGACTCCATAGCCCAACAGCAAGGCACTGAATCTGCAAAAGTGTTCTTACAACATCACAGGGACGACTCTATCCCCCATGGAGCCAAATGTTAGTGATATTTCTTGTAGAAGGGGGTAAAACATGAGGGAGTGGGGTAAAAACCCACTTTTCCTAAGTCCAGGGTGCAAAATGCGCATGTGCTAAGAGACGGTCAGTTCTGGACGACAGGATTTCGTGCGCCTGGATCAATGGCGTGCATCGGATTTCGGACCCCCCCCCCCCGCTTTTNGGGGGTGCACCTTTTCGACAGTCGAGATCATGACGCCCGGATCAACGGCGCATGAGGTGATTCCGGACCCCCCCCCCGCCTTTCTACCTTTAAGCGAAGGGGGGGGGTCAGAATCAGGCGTACATCTTTCCTACGGCCAAGATCGACGCGCTCGGATCAACGGTGCTCGGACGATCCCATCCTTCTCAGCTGCTCTGCTTTTAACTCTCGTGGGCCCCCTTTTCCTGTCGTGTCATCTTTGTACCATCCTTCCCCTTGCCATCTGTTCTTCTCCTGGCCGTGCGATGGGGCTCGCTCCCTTTAGCCCTTCCTCATCCTCCGACGTCTGTCCACCTTCCTTCTTCTGATCCATGTGGTCTCTTCCTCCACCTCATCATCCACTCACCATCCATCTTTTATCCCGCTCACTTCCACGTCGGCCTTATCGCGCCCATCACATTCCACCTCCTACCTCCTTTCGCTTATTGCCTTCCGCCGCATGCCTTCCCTTGCCACATCTCCCGCACTTCATCACTTCTTGTCTCACCCTCATAGTCTTGGCGCCACCACTCCCATAATGCACCCCATCCTTCGCACTGGCCTCCACGCCTATTCGTCAAGCTGTTCAGTTATTCCAGGTGGCAGTGCGAGGAGCCTTCCATGTCCCAAAGGTGCCGAGTTGGTTGAGCTATCCTCAATCCCAATAAAACAGTTATCAAGGTAGTTGGTGGTGGTTAGACATCTTCTCCGCCATAATGGGAAAGTCCAGCGACGAATTAAAGGCATGTCGATTCACCCATGAAGCTGTCAGAAGTTCGATTGCGTCTGCCATAGGTGCACGATCCCTCAGAGACTGCAGGTGCAGGTTGTCAGAAGCCATGTAGACGCAAAGCTCTTAATTCAACGTCTTGATTTGGTTGTTGTTGTTACTTTGAGTATATGTAGGCATTTTCTCCATTTTTGTATCTATCGATGGTAGAGCAGAGCTCCCTACTGTAAAGTTTAACAGACATTCTAGTTTGTTGGATATGCATCTGTATATGAGATATCTTTTTTTATGACAGATAGTTTTTCTCACTCCATCTAATTTTCGTCTCATGCTAAGAGAGTTCGTGATAGACTGAGTCGCACGAATTATTGCAATTCTGTTGTGATAAGTGATTTATCGTTGCATTATTGTATTCTCTGGTTTTCTGTATTTAAGTGCAAGAAGACCTTGCGTTTGGATGCCTTCCTCTACAATCTATTAGGAACCTGTCGTTTATAACAGACCTTGGCACTCTTCCCATATAAGTCCTCCACCTGTTCACCCTTTACTACAGCTCACTGTTTGAAGTTTATAAAGACCTCACTCACCTATGCATGCCTGGCCTAGTTTGGAGTTAAAATGATATCATTTTGAGTTGGCTTCCATTCGGTCACCCCATCTATAAACAAACCGTGACATAAAACTGAAGGGCGTTGGGCTCTGCTCCTGCAAGCAATCCAAGAGTGACTTCCATCACCAACACATGTCATGAAGTCAATGCCCCATTTAGTGAATGTACTAACGGAAACTACAAGTTAAAGAGGAGAAAGATGAGATCGGATCTTATTGTTATACATTTGACAAGCGCAGAATTTCTAAACGACAGTAATGCAATCCTTAAACAATGAAGGCCAAAAGTAACCAGGTCGTAAGATTTTTTTTATAGTGGAATACTCAAACATATGACTGCCACATGCTCCAGAATGACATTCATTCAAACACTTCTCAGCTTCATCATATGTTAGGCATCATCGAAAGATTGAATCAATACCACAACGGTAAAGGGTATCACCAAGGATAATGTATTGACAGGCTTGATACTAAATACGATGACGATCCACACTAGAAAGGTCGAGACGTAGAGTTTGGTTTTGGAGATAAATGATACTGTCTCCATACCATATGTCGTCAGAACTGATCATAAAGAGAGACTCATTAGGAAAGAAATCCTCTGCGACAGTTTCTATCTCAGTAGAGGGAAGGTCATATATCAACTCGACAAAAAAAATAATATTTCTTTGATTTGGCATGCTCAAATTCCAAGTCAAACTCTTGGAGAATCACTATCCATTTGGAGTATTTTCCCCCCAGCAATTGTTGAGTAAGGATGTGTTTCATAGGGTTTCAATCAGAAATAACGGTGGTTTTGCGTAATAAGATATAATGAAGAAAAAGTTGAACAACTTGAACAGTTGCCAAGGCCAGTTTCTCCACATGCAAATATTTGGTTTCAGTAGTCGTGAGACTCCGAATCAAATAGTAGATGACATGTGAATCATGTGAATCATCCTCTTGGACTAGGACCATAGCAATGATAGAATCTGAAGCAACTAAATATAAAAAATAATATCAACTATAATCAGGTGGAAATAAGAGTGGTGTATGGGTTAAGTCAAGTTTCAAAGCTTCAAAGGCTTTTTTGGTAGTGTTGTCCCATACAAAATATTGAACCTTTTGAAGAATTCAAGTAAAACCTTTTCTTAATTCAACATAGTTGGGAATGAATCGACATAAAAATTTTACCTTCCCTTGCAAACTTTGGAGTTGGTGCAATGTAGAAGGAGGAGGCAGATTGAGAATAACTTCAACCTTTAGAAGGTCCACCCTAATCCTATGTGTGGAAATGATAAAACCAAGAAGTCGTCTGGAATCCACACAAAAAACGCATTTATGTGGATTCAATCGTATTCAATAATAACGACAGCGTAGGAAAATGGCCCGTAAATGTGTCGGGTGATCTTGACGACGCACAAAATGCACTGGTAAATCATCTAGGTAAGGTTGTACAATGTTCTTAATGTCATAAAAAGTGTAAGACATATCGCATTGAAAAGTCGCACCAGCATTGAGACCAAAAGGTAGTTTCTGGTATGCGAAGGTTCCCCAAGGGAAGATAAAAGCAGTCTTATGTTGATCCGCAGGTAAAATATTGATTTGATTATAGCGAGAGAAACCATCCATCAAAGAGAAGATTTCACTCCCAGCACAGTCGTCAACGATCTGGTCAACGAAAGGGGTTAGATAATTGTCTTTGGGACAAGCCTTGTTGATATCCATATAATCTACACAAACACAGATCGTGCCTTGTTTCTTCATAACCAAAACAAGATTAGACACCCAATCAGTCAAATCCACGAGATAGACAAAATTGACTTTAAGAAGTTTTTCAACTTCGAGTTTAATAGCAGCAGCTTTACATGGATGTATTGGGCGAAGTCTTTTTTGAACAGGTTTAGCTACTGGGTAAGTCTTAATCTCATGTACAACAATATCTGGATCAATTCCATGCATCTCTTCGTAACTCCAAGCAAAAACGTCATGGAATTCTTGGAAAATAGATTTATAAATTTTGACCTCATTAGCAGAACATGAGGCACCGATATGAACATTTTCCACGACTCTGGATTTAATCGAAATATCTAAAGGGATGGTAGGTGAAATGTTACCCAATTTTCCTTCATACAAAACATCGTTTATTGGTTCAAGAACAAGGGAAATAGTAACGAGAGTAGACAAATTCGAAATATGTTGATAACTCTCTATGGTCTCGGGTTCCAGGAAGAGAATAGAACGATGGTGCCCATCGTCCCATGGGGTATCTTCCATACAAATGAGTGTTTTAATCATTTCATCTGTGTGAAAGACTTCATGAAATGGATCCAGAGACGTATCTAAGAGAGAATGAGGAGAGGGAGTTGTCGATTGAATAGCTTGATAAGCCAATTCTACCGGACTTAAAGGCATTCTGTAGTCGTAACGAAGACATTCGTCAGAGTTAGGTACTATCCAAGGGTCATAAAACTCAGGGATTTCACCAACATTGGTTGATATCATGCTAATTGAGGCGACAAAAGGAGTAGGAATATCGGGTGGTGGAATGGGGAACGCACCCATTAATGATGAATCTTTTAAAATAACCACATTGACATTCTCATAACCGGGAGGTGTTTTCACAACGAAAGGAATGTTACTAGTACAGGAATCGGAATTAAAGAAGGAAAGTTGATCGACAATAAAACATTTTCCTTGGTGATGGAAACATATCACACATAAAAGAGTAGAAACAACTGCACACATGGAATCAATCCAACTACGACCAAGTAAAAGGTTGTAATCGAGAGGTGCATCAAAGATCTCAACCTCAACAGTAACCTCTTTACCTTCTAATGTGATAGACAACGAAGGAAGAACACAATAAGGTTTAAATCCTATACCATTAAATGCTTTTAGATTATTGTGTGACTCAGTAAGGGCAGGAGAGCCAATGGCTTTCCAACAAGTGACGAACATGATGTAAGTCAAGGCTCCTTCGTCAATAATGGTTCGACAAATATTCTTATTCTCCACAATACATTATATCTGAAACGCTAATTGAGGAGGAAGCCTTGGAATATGATCTTCCAAGTCAAATATTATCAAGTTTGTATTAGTAGGATCAATTCCACCAATAGCCTTTAACAATGCCTTCTGTTGTGTAGGACAACTTTGAAGGACTTCGAGAGCCGACATCGTAGAAGGTGCCTGCGCAAGATATTCTACAATACTGTAGTTTTGAGCAGCATGTGTGTGAGGATTAAATGACGACTTACGAACAACACCCTTAGGAGGGGGAATAAGAACTGTATCTAGAATCGATCGTTCGAGATGAAGAGGACTGTTGGGATGTGAAGTTGATGGAGGAGGTTGAACTAATGGAGGTGGTGGATAATCAAATTTCTCTTTCGAAGTTGAATAATCTTTGGCTCGAGTAGTGACTGCAACTTCGTTCTTCTTGGATCACTAATACACATAAGTACATAAGATGTGGTAAAGGGGGAAGGTTGGTCATGAATGACCAATTGGGCCTACTGCTAAGAAGGAAAAGGTTGTGACAAAACAACAGGTGTAGGAGGTGTCTCGGTCCCTTGCAGAAACTTAGTAACCTCAACACGTCATGGACAATCCTTCATATAATTATCCTCACCATAGATAAGACAAGGATATCGAGGTTTGCGCTTTTCTTTGTCAATAGGAGGTTGAGTCTTAGGTTTATCGGATTGTTGATTATTATTATTTTCCTCCTTATTCTTTCCCTTCCCTTTATTTTTATCTTTATTTTTACCAGTAGGTGTAGATTGAACCGAATTAACCTTGAAGGTTTTACCGGGAGAAGGGGTTGGAGGAGGATTATTTTGTACATTAGTAGTATTAGACTTGGGATTGGAATGACTAGCTTGTTTAGACTGAGTCTCAGCATGCAAAGTGCCAATCACTCCATAAATAGCATGAGAAGCTACTGGAGGTGTTGGGGTTGAATTTGTAGACAGGCGAGGAGCATCAAGGATCAAGTCATATAGTGTGCCCATTTGTGAATAAATGAGATCCAAGTATTGAGCACGACTAATTGCCTGCTCTTCAGTGACAACACCACCCGTGGAAACATCACGGGCTATAGGACCAATAAGTGACTTGGTAAAACACTCGGTCAGTAGTTGATCAGGAAGGGGAACTTTGATTAAGCGTATTCTCCTCCTCCACTCACGAATATGATCGGAAATGTGAGTGGATGAGTATTGTTTAAATGAACTCAAAATTTCAGTTCATGTCTCGTATCGGATTGGTAGCTGGTAATGCGTTAAGAAATCCATATCTAAGGTGTTGAAGTCATTGAATAATCCTTGTGGCAATTCAATATACCATTTGGCTACCGAACCCGTTAGAGTTCGTTGGAAAAGACGTAATCTAATGGATTCATCCATCAAGGAGTTGGATGAACACCAAAGATGGAAAGTCATGACGTGATTATTTGGATCTTCCCCTGATCGGTTGTCAAAATTAGGAATGTCTAATGGTAACTTGGCAGGTATGACCGACCAATAAGAAGAATGCAATATAAGATCATTCAAAATCCTAGATAAATCTGGTAAATCCAAAGTAGCAAGAAACGACAATTGTCTGTTCATTTGAGGAAACTGGTAATTCTGAGGAGGTAGTCTCGTAGGTATACCAGTGGGACCATAAGAAGTCTGTAGATAGTGAGAGGGTCCTGTCAAATTTGATTGTGGAGGGTTTTGACTCAAATAGCCAACTTGAGTTGGTTGATTAGGTAAGATTCCTTGGGAAGGAGCATTACACTGAAAACCTTCACCCCAGGTAGGATTCATAGAACCTGGATATGGTTTCCTGAGATTAGGGGGTACAAAAGAATTAAATTGAGGAGGTTGCCCCCCAGATGGTTGTTGATAGCCTTGGAAAGGAAAACTCCAAGGTTGAGATTGTAATCCAGGGGTATACTGTCTTTACATTGGGGCAACATGAGATTTCCCCCCACCTTGAGGTTGGACCCCAACCTCAAGTTGGCCTCCAACAAAGATTTGAAAACCAGAAGCGACATAATGAGTTGTGCCTCCCAATTGAATGGAGATACTTGGGCCATGATGATTATATCCTCCAGGTGAAGGAGGAGGAGGAATACTAGGACCCCTGGAGAGAACCTAGGTAGGTGTAGGAACAAAACTACTAGCAGCATTATACCCAGGAGGAACAAAAAGATTATCCCCTCCAGATGGATTCTGGGCAGGATTAGCAATAGAAGTATTTAAATCATTATACCCAGGTGGAAGTGACATATTTGATCTAAGCGGAAGTGGTGTTCCAATAGGAGCTTGAGTGATTACTGAACTTTTGGCAGAGACAGGCGTAGCTTGTGAGGCCATGGTAGAGCTAGCGAGCTGAAGAGGAAGAATTGTATGAGAACTAACCAACAATTGGTCTAAGATTGTGACAACATTATTGCTTGTGCTAGTAAAATGATCCAAGGGTACTATATAAGCAATGGAAGTCATAGGCATATGTGATGCCATAGGTTGATTAGAGGTCCTCTGACGTACATGACTCATTCCTAGTTTTTCAAAAATATCGTGTCCCGAAGAGGTTCTCCAAAGGGAACGAATAAGACTAGAAGAGATAGGATTAAAAGTTTTAGTAGTATGAAACGAAGTTCTAAATGACTCACTCTGAAAGGGTGGATCGTCTACAACAGACTCTATGTGAGTTCCAATAGGTATTCTAGTATAATCTTCATCAACAACGTCTCTCGATGAATTTATCCAGAGCGAAAGTGGATCACGTACAACACTCAATAATGGATTTACAGGAAGTATGGATTCCTCCAATGGACTAGAACTTCCAATCTCATAGGCTACGCCATTATTGACTACTCCTTCAGGAGAACCCTCTGGTGAGTTAGGAAGCAAAGGAGTATATTCTTTTGGATCTTCCGGAGGTAACCCTTGCATCCTACATGAACGGCGAGGGCTGATGCTGGCTATACCAAATAAATAATGAAAGAAATCTATGGCCAACTAGAGAAACAAACAACACTCACTAATAAAATCGATATATCAGACACGCAAACAAACCTTCTTATTTCGAAGTCACTAGTTGGTGATGAAATCCAACGTCACGAAATCAAGACAAGAAGGGGCTAGGATAAAGCGGGTGGAAAGGTTATGTTGACGACCTTCTTAACGGACTTACACCCTGGTGCAAGCTTCCACACATAATCGTGGGTATAACCTCCAAGGATCCCAAGTGAGTTTGGCCAACGTCGATTCCAAGTACTGTGAAGACTTTCCCCTCCACAGTCACCTCGTGTAAAGACTCTAAAGATATAGGCCACTAAGGTTACCAATTACGACAATGATGCTTGGGGAAAGAGTTGACAGTCCAATCCATGCGCAAGGGCAGGGTATCTAAGCCAAAATTCAACTCGAGAAGGTCCCCACAGGATTTTATTCTCAAGTGACCCCCAATAATACGCGCAATCTCTACACTAAGACCAACAAAGCACGGTGAGTAACTTTGTCAGCCCTAATGCGACCTCGTGATTGAGCCTTGTGTTAGAAGGGCTTCCCAAGACAAAATGTAGCAAGTGAATTTGTACTCTCCCTATCACAAGATACTATTGTGTGTTTTGATGCTTTGGAGAGTGTTCCTTACAACCTATTCCAAATCTCTATCCTAGCTAATGTTGGTGTAGAAAAGTTCCTGAAAACAAAAGTTGCTAATAGATTTTAAAATTAGGTTGTATTTTAAAGGTTGTTGTTTACTCAAAAGGGAAATGAAAGTGAAATTGATGATATATTTGACCTTGACCCAATAAGATGCAAGAAGAGATGAAATGAAAATGTTTCATTCAATAAACTCTAATTATAGTAGGGAGAAGGTTTCTCTTTTCAAGAATACAAAATATACAAAGTACAATTTCTCAATCTTTGAATGATATGGATTCCAAACAATCAACTACTAACTTTTCCAATTTTCTCTTTTTACCAAATATGTGAATGCAAAAAATTCTTACAAAGACAACTAAAAAGAAGAATACACTTCAGTATTTACTTTTTCAAATTAGAACAAAGATATAATCCAAAAAAGAAAGAATGGTCTAAGAATACTAAAGCATTCTCAACACTAATTCCCAAATCAGACTCACATTGCAAGAAAAAATGAAAAAATAAGAAAACCTTTTGCCGAATGCAAACAAAAATTTGTTTCTTAATCAATCAACAATCCAAAAGTTAAAAACAATCCAAAACTCAAAAGAAATGAAGAACTACTTATCAAACAAGCACCTAGGAACAAAGTCTTGGTATTATACCCTTGCGACAAGAAGTCAAGAAACAAAACTTACAAAGCTTGTAAAGAAGATTCTCAATCCTTGAAAATCAATCAAATCTAGACTTAAAATTTATAAACCAATCATTAAACAGTGCCAAAAGTTCATCCCAGTCAGTAAAGACAAATCTGGGCAAAGAAAATAAAAGTGACTGTCACCCTACAATTCCTACAGGAATCGTCACAGGCTTTAGAGGGGTACAGTGTGACGATCTAGGATCGTCACAGGCTGTCAGCAAGGCACAGTGCGACGTCGTCTCCCTGGTTTGTACAAGTAGAGTGTGACGATAAGGAATCATCGTAGGCTATAAATAGGACTCAGTGCGACGATCTCTGGATAAAAAGAAAAATGGGAAGAATAACAAAAAATTTCAATGAACCTTCAGGACCATGTAAGATTTAAACCTGTGAAGTAAATCAATGCATATATATTCTTAAGAAAAACATAAATTAATCAATGGCTCATACACATAGTACACAAAGATTTATACCAGAAACCCTTACCCAAGAGAAAACCTTTCAACGCTTCATTGTATTAATTTCACCATTCACCATACAATATATATACAATGTTTTTAGGTATTCCATAGATACCAAAACCCTAATCCCTTAATCCAGGATTAATTTAGAAAACTGCTAAAAATAGAAAAATCTGCTAAAATAGCAAAAGTGCCCAAAAACACAAATCAGGGCGCTAGAGGGATCGTTAGACGCAGTTGTCGAATCTGATGCACCCACACACACACATGCAAAGAATATAACACATACCCAACATACCAGAGAGTGAATATGGATCACCCACAGACTCAGAGAATGAAATTGATTGAAATAAGGAATGTTAAAAGCAAATAAGAAGAAAAAAACCAAAAGAGGTCATATCCCCAGTGGAGTTGCCAATTTTGTTATCGAACAAATCGGTAAGTGCAGACACAAACTAATCTCCCTAACTTCCACAAGAAGCTAGAACAAAACAAGACATAATACAAACTTCTCCTTAGACTTCATTGTCATATAAACTAGTTTAGAGAGGAATGAGTGTGATACCTTTTAAATGACGCTTGATCCTCGCTAGTGTCATCCTTGTCGCTCCATATTTGGATTTGCGGGATGGTGAACCTGTTTAAGAAGAACAAACCAACAAAGAGAGAGAGAACAAAGATATATATATTCCAATGAATTTTATGTATAAGATCAAGGAGTTATACAATAAAAGCCAAGACACCTTTATAGGGAAGAAATGTATTGTTGTATTATATTAAAATCGAAAGTGGAGAATACAACCTATGCCTTGATGTTGCAAGATCCCTTTCAATGGATCTTTTCTCCAACACACACACACCTTTTCTCCAATTCCTTTGATGAAGAAGATCCACAATCTGACTTAGAGATCTAAAGCAAAGCTATCTCAAGTATAATCTATAGCAAAACTCTTCATGCATATGCAAACCTTATCCTTTTCAACCTTAGCCTTTTCCATGAGACATCCCTCTTTATATAGGCTGAAAGAGGGATGGATGAGGAGATTAGGATGATCCCACTAAATCAGAGAAGTGAGTAAGATCCAAACCGATCGAAAGCCACCTCATCTTCTAGAAGATTCCCTTCTAGACATTCGTGAATTTTGACTTTTCCCTTGCTTAAGCATCATCACACCCTATGCACAGGTAGCCTACGACGACGCTGCAGTCCATCTTTGGTTTAGAGTGCGACGATCAAGCATCGTCGCACCCAAAGCATAGCACAGGGTGAGACAATCTTCCTTGTCATAGTTTTTTAGGGAGGAAAAGAAAACCACTTTTCTCATGGAGAAAGTCTCTTTTAATATTTTCAGAGAACATGGAAGTGAGTCAAGCACATGTCATCAGCTGATCACTAAGGTGACCAAAATAATGTGTAACAAAAGCCATAGCCATTGATTTTTCCAATAATTATTGTCTTTGAGAATGAACCTAGGATACTTAAATCCTACCCCCAAGACCTCTTCCTGGAGAGAGATTATTTGGGATATTTTGAAGCTCTCATGCTTGGAGAGTCCCCAGTGTACATAGAATATTCCTCAATGTTAATGCACATTCCAGTGGTCTTGCAAAATAGAAAGTAACTCATCAAGATTCTCTACAAATATAACATTTTGTTCACAAAAAATGAGTATGTCATCAACAAAATGCAAATGAGAAATAATGCACCTTGGACTTCTTGTGATACATTTTAATCTTCCTTTAGAAGAAGTAGCCTTCAGAAGTCTACTCAATCCTTTAGCAACTAAAAAGAAAATAAGGGGTGAGAATGGGAACCCTTGTCTTAGGCCTCATTTTTCTTTGAAGAATGGTGATGTAGAACCATTGATCATGATATAAAAGGATGTTGTGCTAACGTAGTTCATGACCCAAGTGACAAAAGGGTGGTAGAATCCCAAATCAATAAGAAGCAATCTGAGCTACAACCAAATCACCTTGTCAAAGGCCTTGGATATGCCAAACTTTAGATTAATGGCTTGTTGGTTGACTATGTGGATGGAATGCGGAATATCTTGAGCAAGTCCAATGGCCTCATGTATTTGTTAACCTTTTAGAAACCCAAACTATTGAGGTAAGATATTGGTGGAAAGGATATGATTTAACCTTTGAGATATGAGCTTCGTGACAATATTAGATATGTTATTCCATAATTATATGGGCATGAATTGTTCGAAAGTGGATGGATTTCAATAATTTGGAATAAGAGCGATGACGGTGGAGTTATATACTGCAAACATTTGTCAAGTGGATCTGGAATACTCCACCACCTTGAGAAAATCCTCACCCAATATTTTGAAACAAACAATATAAAATTCCACTAGAAATCCATTTACTTCAGGGCTTTTTACCTTCTTGATGGAATGATAAACCCCATGGAGTTCCTCCTTTGAAATTTATGCCATTAGCTATGAGTTTCCCTCTTGGTATATAAAACTAGGGATGTGAGAAGCCACATTAAGAATTTCATCTATTGTTTCTTGTGAGTCTGCCTTATATAAATTGTTGAAGTGGTGTATTCATGTCTCTGCTATCTCTACAAAGGAGGTAGCTTGGGTCCCATCTGCTTGATTTATTTCCAAAATTGTGTTGATCAACTTCCTGTGATTGGAAAACTTGTGAAAAACCTTGGTGTTTTCATCAGCTACATTCAACCAAATAGCTCTGCTCTTAATCCCCCATTCTTTCTCTTTTTATAGCAAGATTTTCCTTCTAGTATCCTCCAATGATTTTAGAATATTCCTTTTTTGATCAAAAAAAATATCCTACCCCTCCTCTTGAATGAGCTGTTGTAATTTTTCTTCTATATTCTCCAAACATCGATTGTCTTGTTCATGTTTCCTTTTTGAACATGTGATTGCGATATATTTTTCTCTCTTTAGGTTTTCAAGGAATTGTAGGGGAGGATATTCTGGGAGAGATGCATTGAAATGTCTCTAAAAAGACTTAATTTCATCAATAAAATATGGTTCCTCCAACCAAGATGGATTTAGTTTGAAAGGCATAGGAGGATTGTTTGCAAGGGGAGAAATTTCCAACAATACAGGACTTTGAACTGGTGGGGAAGGCCATGGACTTTTGGAGGGGAGGAAGTAAAAATAAAATCCTTGTGTGGAGGAGAGTTGGAAAATTTTATTAGAGATGCATGTGGAGGGGATTTCTCAAGTTGATTCAGGTCATATAGGGGAATCAAAGTGGAAGGTTGGGGTCCTTTTAACTTGGATAACATAGGGAGGAAATCCTCTTTGCAAACCTAATTTTTGAAGTAATATAATTTTTATCTAAATTTTCTTCTTGCCATTGTCTAAACATTATAATTCATAGGTGAAATCTCCATTTTCTCTTGTTTAATTGCATTTTAGAATGCATAAATGTAGGCAGTGCCTTGAAAAAATGGGGGGCACTCAGAAAGATTATATAGACTTAACCAGTCAAATATGTAGTTCCAACAATTTTTGAACAATTTTGGAAAAAAATGATCATAAAATATGTCCGAAAAAATGCCAAAACGTAGAACATAGATCATTGGAATACAATATTACAGGATTTTAGAGTTTTCAGCGAAATACAACCAGAAAAGAATGTATACAAAAAATGTCAAATGGATGAGATATCTGAGATTTAAATATCTAGGTTTGATGGCCATTTTTTGCCTTAAACAGAATTGCAACAACATCATTCCTCTATTCTTCTTGTTGTCTAGTCCTTGAGGGTGTTGGGAAGCAGAAGCATAAACTCAAAAAGATTAGATGGAAATTAAATAACAATAGTAATCAATCACACAAAGAACACAACAATTTACACGGTAAAACCGTTTAAAAGGGAAACATCCACAGGGAAATAATAAATTATCTTATTCTTCAAGGGAGAATTAAAACAACCAAACACAAGATTACAACCATCTCTCACACTAATCCCATTTGCCTCTATGGGATTACATATGTATATAACATCTCTCAAACAGTTACACCAAACTGATCAGTTTAATGTGCAGCTATCCATATTCTATTTTTAGTTGATTTGATTTATCTAAAGGTAGAATAATAGGAGCCAAGAAATCCACCCATATCCAATCCGTGGGAAATTATTTGGCATGTTTCAATAATCTCCACATTGACAACAATTTACCTAATATATCATCCCCAAATGTATTCATCTCCTTTCCTGCAAGCCAAGAGAAGCTAAATACTAACGCAACTTCTTTAATAATATTGATTTCATGAACATGTTTGCACAATTTTCTTATGTATGTAAATTTTCTAGAGCCACTCTACCTTCATCAATAAATTGTCTTACAAAATGGTATTTAATAGAAACATGCTTTGTCTTATTGTGATAAGCTGGATTTCTATCCAAATGAATAGCACTTTGACTATCACAAAAGAATTTCACCTTGGCCTGTATCCTTCCAAACTCACCCAACAAACCTTTTAACCAAATTTCCTCCTTGGAAGCATGTGAGGAAACTATATATTCTTCCTCAGTAGTGGATAAAGCAATTATGTTTTGAATATTTGGCATCCAACTAAAGGGTCTTCCTACAAGAGTAAAGAAATATCCTGAAGTGGATCTCCTTTTGTCCAAGTCACCTGTAAAATCCGAAACGACATAACCAAAGACTAAATAATTGCAACCATTATAGGTGATACAATAATTACTTGTTCCCCTAAGATAGCGAAGCACCCATTTCACTGTTACCCAATGCTCTTTACCTGGATTTTTCATGTATCTACTAAAAACATCAACTGGATGTGAAATATTTGGCCTAGTACTTACCATCATATACATCAAACTTCCTATTGCATGAACATATGGTACATGAGAGATATACTCCTTTTCCTCATCATTACTAGGACATAAACTTGAATAAAACTTGAAATGGGAAGCCAAAGGGATTTTTACTAGTTTCACATTATTCATTATAAACCTCATAAGTATTTTCTCCACATACTTTTGTTGTGATAACCACATCTTACCATTTTTCCCGTCTTTGTGTATCTCCATGCCCAAGATTTGTTTTGTTTCTCATAGATCCTTCAAATCAAAAGTCTTATCCAACTAAGTCGTTAACGTGTTGATTTCAACCATGCTTTTGCTTGCTACAAGAATATCGTCAACATGTAACACCAAAATAATGAATATGTCATTTTCCAACTTTTTAAAGTAAACACAATGATCATACTCACTTCTTGTAAAATTGTGGCTCACCGTGAAGGAATCAAACTTCTTGTACTATTGCCTCGGAAAACTGCTTCAGGACATAAAATGACTTCTTGAGTTTGCAAACAAACCTTTTATTGCAATCCTGAACAAACCCTTATGGTTGTTCCATATATATTTCTTCATCCAAATCACCATGTAAAAATGTTGTTTTAACATCTAGCTGCTCTAACTCCAGATCAAGTAAAGCAACTAGTGATAACACAACATGAATTGAAACAAGATTAAAAACTGGTGAAAAAATTTCATGGAAATCAATACCTTCCTTTTTAGAATACCCTTTTGCTACTAGTCTTTCTTTGTAAATCTCAACTTTATCATCAACACTTTTCATCAATTTGTAAACCCACTTGCAACTGACAAGCTTCTTGTCCTTTGGAAGTTCTACCAAGTCCCATGTTTTATTCCTCTCTAAGACATCCATTTCTTCTTTCATTGATACTTTCCATTTAGCAATATAAAAAAACTCCATTGATTCCTAATAACTAGGTTCTCCATCATTAGAAATAAATGCAACTGATGAATCATAATCTTCATACCTATTAGAAAAATGTTTGACCCGTGTAGATCTTCATAGAGATTGTTGCGGAATTTCCTCAATTTCCTGGAAATTTTTTGTATCCTCATCTTCTTCTGTAGGAGTTTCTTCATGAAAATGTTCATGCTCCTCCTTTCTCGTAGATGATCGAGTCTAAATTGAATTTGCTTAATTTTTGGTACTTATTCTTGTTTCATTTCAACATCTACATATGATTTTATGAGTGACAATTCATCAAATACATCTCTGTTAATAATGATTTTGTGGGAAGTAGGATCCCACAATCTATATCCCTTAACTCCATCACCATACCCAAAAAAGACATACCTTTTTTATTTGGGATCTAACTTAGAACGTTGATTCTCAGGAATAAGAGCATAGTCCTCACAACCAAAAATTTTAACATTTGAATAGTCACAAGGGTGACCTATCCATACCTCTTCTGGAATCTTATAGTTTAGTGCACTTTATGGTGACCGATTTACTAGATAGAACGTTGTAAAAACTGCTTATTCCCATAATTCTTGCTACAACTTGGATTTATCGAGCATGATCCTTGCTCTCTCTAGAAGAGTTTTAATCATGCATTTAGCAACACCATTTTTTCAAGGAAACCATGGTTTTGTGTCTTTTGATCCCAACTTCCTTACAATAATTTTCAAATTCCTTACATGTGAACTCTCCTCCATTATCTATTCTCAAACACTTGATTGACCTGCCAGTGCTCTTTTCAACCAAAACTATAAATTGGAAAAAGACATCAAACACATCAGTTTTTATTTTTAGTAAATAGACCCACACCTTTCGAGAGTAATCATCTCTAAATGTTACAAAATATGGCTATCCTCCAAAATAAACTATAGGAGATGGTCCCCAAATATCTGAATGGATATAATCAAGGATACCTTTACTAATATGTCTTCCTGTTTTAAAATTTTGTCTACATTGTTTTCCATAAATAGAATGTTTGTAGAAATTCAAATTCATATATTTTAAGCTTGGAAGTAATTTACGGTCTACCAGTACCTTAAGCCCTTTCTCACTCATATGACCCAAATGCTGATGTCATAAATGAGTAGAGTCATTTGCACCTTTATATACTATTGTTGCTTGATTTATTTTATTTCTTCCTTCTAGCTGATAAAGGTTCACCATCCTTTTAGCCTTCATAACTACTAATATGCCTTTGGACACCTTCAATACTCCACCTTGAACTGTACATTTATAACCACCAGAATCTAGAACTTCCAAATATATTATGTTTTTTCTAAGTTCGGGTACATGCTTCAACTTTGTTAATGTTTTTTAAAGTACCATCATACATTTTAACCTTGATGCTACCAATCCCAATAGTTTTGCAAGAAAAATAATTTCCCATAAAAAGAACACTGTCATCAATAGATTGGTAAGATGAAAACCAATTTCTATGAAGACACATATGATGGGAATCACGAGAGTCTATCAACCAATCCTGATGATGTTGTGAAACATTACAAGTATATAATACCTCGCCAACCATAAATGAACTTGTTTCACGTGAATTAGCTTCCTTTCTGGAGTCCTCTTTGGATTCTTGTTGTCTTTTCCATCAATCCTTCTTGAGATACCCTGATTTTTTATAGTACCAACATTTTAACTTACTCTTCTTGCCTTTTGACTTAGATCTTGATGTGCCTCTCTATTCTTCCCTCTTTCTTTAGATCGACCTCTAGCCACCATTGCTTCTAATGTTGAGGTTTCTAGACTGGATTTCCTTTGTGTTTCCTTAGGTAGAAAATCTCCCACAATAGTATCATAATCAAGAACATCTATCGTGCTTAAGTTAATGGAGGTTACTAAATAATCCCAAGACTCGGGAAATGAACATAACAACGTGAATTCCTTATCTTCAGCTTCGTATTTTACCTCCATACTAGTCAACTCACATGTAAGAGTATTGAAAGTATTTAAATGATCAACAATTTTTGTACCTTCTTTCATTCACAAAATGTATAACTGCCTCTTTAGGTGGATTATGTTCATAAAGTATTTCATCATATAAAGGATTTCCATTTTTCCCCATAAGCATGTTGTTGTTTCCACTCCAACAATGTTAAGAAAAACTTCATCTTCTAGACACAGATGAATGGTATTGAGAGATATTGAATCTAGATCTTCCTAATGCTCTTTTGACATACCTGTGGGTTTATTTGACTTGCCCTGCAATGCCTTTTACAGTCCTTGTTGCACAAGAAGATCTTGGATCGTGATCTTCCATAGCTCAAAGTTATTTTTCACGTTGAATTTCTCTACCTCAAACTTTGAACTTTGTACTTTTTCCATTAGCGCAAGCACCCAAACTACAACTTATAAGACTCATGATTTTAATAAGGAGGAACAATGGTATAGTTTCAAGGTTGAGCACCAAAAAAATTATTAATTAAAAGGTTTAAATCCAAAAAAAAATAAAAATAATATATAATGTATACCTTAAAACCTTTTAAGAAAAACAAACATCCACCATAAAGGCGATCCTCCATAAAATATGTCTTTTGTATAATAAACAAAAAGTCCACTTTCATACGACAATTTCCATGGGTATCGTGTCTTTCAAAAAATGTGATCGCCCCCTCCATGAGTTGGAGAGTGTGATGATAACAAGCTCATTTCCTTTATCGTGTCTCCTTGACACAATGAGCAGCGATGATCCACAGTTATCGCCTTTCCCACATAACTTAGGGAGCGATGATCTAAAAAAAAAAAATTGGATATGAAGTTCTGGAACGATTATTACTCCTATTGAACAGGATTACCTGGGATAAGCTAGTAAATATCTCCCCCCTGCAATGAATCCGTCCTCTTCCAGCACGTGACACACAGATCAAGTCTCCACATGCAGGTTCTAAAGGCACTTTCCTATTTCTTTCTTCATCACGCCATATATCTCCCAATGGATCTCTTTAACTCACATAGAACCACTCGGCTCGGCTCGGCCCACCAGCTCTAATACCACTTGTTTGGAAGCGGAAGAATAAAATCAACAAGATTTGATGGAAATTAAATAACAACAACAATCAATCACATAAAGAACACAACAATTTACATGGTAAGACTCTTTAAAACGGAAACATCCATGGGAACATGATAATCAGTTATCTTATTGTTCAAGGGAGGATTACAACAACCAAACACAAGCTAACAACCACCTCTCACACTAATCCCATTTGCTTCTATGGCATTACATAGATATATAGCATCTCTCAAACAGTTACACAAAATCGATCAAAATAATGTGCACCTATCCATATCATATTTTTAGCTAACTTGATCCAACTAAAGGAAAAATAATAAGAGCTAAGAAATATTCCCATATCCAATATGTGGGAAATTAGTTAGCACGTTTCAACAGAGGGTCGCTTGTAGCATATTTTGAATGATGTTAGTTAATCTTTAAATGGGTTTATTTACCTGTGTTAAGTTCTCATTTACTCAACTTAAGCAACTAAATTTTAATGTCCTGTTTAAGGACATGCAATCTCATAAATATAATCATATTTTCCAATTTCTTTCAAAAATATGATTAAACTTTTCAATTTCTCAAAGTATTATAAATTGATAACTCATTCTATTAACCTAACATATTTTTAATGAAAGAGATGAAACCGTCAAATCCATAAACTTGTAGCCAAAGGGTTCTAAATCCCCTGGTTTTGGAAGTTTGAATTGTTTTGATTTTTTAATATGTATTCACCTTTGCAACCATTTTGCTTCTTTCATATCTATTTGTTCTTATAAAATCAATGTTTATAATTTTTATAAATATTATTAATAAAGTTGTAAAGAATCAATATATACATTATTAATATCTAGGTGTATTAGTTCAAGTCGATGAGTGTTGTGGTTATAATGTATGAGGTTTTGGAGTGAAATTCACCATCATCTATTTATTGATATTGTTGATTGTTCAACTATGTGTTGATATTGTTGAACCTTACTAGATATAAACATTGTATTATCATCTTTTTATAATCATGAAATTAAAGTTTGATAACTTGGAAAAAAAGGTTTACTGAATTCTTTTTATCCATAATTATAAATCAATGTCCATCATTACTTACCTCACCTGATTGCAACTTCCAAAGGTTTCTTAGTATTGAATTCAAATGACTACAATGAAATGGAAGGAAAATATCGAGATCCATAGAATAGAATAATGTATATCCAATGTTCATATATATACATTGAGAATTGGGATCTACGTGATCCTCTTCTATTCGATATGAAAACGCTCCTCTCTTTGAATTC
The DNA here is from genome assembly GCA_009831015.1 of Picea engelmannii. NCBI lineage: Eukaryota > Viridiplantae > Streptophyta > Pinopsida > Pinales > Pinaceae > Picea > Picea engelmannii. Next base: position 141,423 of record ML792180.1, read on the forward strand.
TGCAGCCTCTGTATTCAAATTTCGTAGCCTAGATTTATAGATGGAGAAATATGTTTACTTGAACAATACACAAATTATGTGGATAAATTAGGGTAAGCATGCTTAAATATAATATTTTATAAATAGTAAATTGTCGAATTGTGTTTGAATGTATTCCCATCTTGCTTCCATGTGTATCCTTGATAGGCAGTGCATGTTTTGGAATCACAACCACCGATGTATGTTGAAATGAATATGTGCCCAGCTGCAATATTAATCAAAGGAGACATTTATCTGATGCAATGCAACAACCTAGGAAGATTCCTTGTTTATGATATTGTGGCTGAAATTAATGAAAAATGGGGTCAGTTCTGTTATTTATTAGTCCCTGCCTAGTGGGGAGTATAGTAATCGGTCACGTTTAAATTTTTTATTATTTCAATTGAAGTTTATCCTTTATTCAAGGTTTTAGAAAATTATTTATTAAACTTTATTTTTTGGAAAGAGAAAAAAGTATTTTTAAAATTTTCCATTAGCTTCTATTTTTGCGTCCTCTGTCTCTGCATCTTCCCCACCCAATCCCATTGGTCTCTTCCACTTCACCTTCTCCATGCATTGTATTTCTCACTTTACATCTTTGACTTCACCTTATCCACGCATTGGCTTGCTCACTTTACATTGGACATGTCTAGCTTTTTCATACATGTAACAAAGATTCATGGGTCATGAAAATATTCCTTAGAATAATTTGGGCACTTTTCAAAAATATTCCATGTGCCTCATTCCAATTCCAGTCCATCTTTTCAGAGGCGTCTTGCTTCCTAGTTCCATTCCGTGAAAACATGATCAAAAGTGAGAAGAGAAAAAACCTAGATTCTTCTTTTGATATTCTGGAATAATGGAAAAAGTGTGTAATTATACAGAGAGAAATCCCCTTCATCCAATTGATGACCAATTGAGAATCCCCATAAATGTGAAGTTGTGAGATTTGTTTTTCCTGGACTAGTTGAAGGATAAGTTTCAATTCCATTAGATCATTGAAGTTGTTTTTGGCTGGCTCAAGTCCATCAGAAAAGAAAATGGAGTTGTTGTGTGATATGTGCAAGATACCACCCACTCCACCTGTGGAAAGGTCCCCTTGGGTAGCCCCATCAAAAAAATCCCAATTCTTATCCATATGAATTTGAGTTTCTTGTTGAGATGTGTATTTCTTGGTCTTAAAGCAAGGCTAGGAGGAAATCTAGGCTTTCAGTAGCACAAATATTAGATCAAGCAACTTTATCATAAAATAGAGCATGATTCCTAGAAATCCAAATTCTTGAAGCCACTATTATGGGGAGTGATTTGAGGTTGTGAGAGTGTTGAATGTTGAGCCAAGAATTTAAACCTTCATCAATTGAGGCTCCATTCCACCTACAAGAAGACCCTATAGATTTATGAATTTCCTTCCAAACCTCCTGAGTGAATTTGAAGTCCATGATGAGGTGATGAATATTTTATAAATTTATCTCACACAGATAACACCTTCCAAGACCATCAAAATCACATTTTTGAAGTTTGTCCCATGTAAGGGGTTTATTATGCAATAGAATCTGCATGAAAATTTTAGCCCTTGGAGGACATTTTACCTTCCAAATATATTTTGTAATGTACCCAGAGCCCAACTGAGCAATGTTACATGCAAAAACTCATTAAATTATTAATATTTCCTGCTAAATAAATTCTTGTAGCTTATCAACAATAGATCACATACATATTTGACCATTGCACATATACTACAATTCTAAATTCATCTAACAAGATATATTAAACATGAATGAAACAGTTCAAGCAACAAAAAACACACAACCTTCATATAAACCATTTACACAATGGAATTAACATAAGAATAGAACATAAACACTTATCTATTAATGATTAACCAAATTGATGAAAACAAAGGATGAACCTCCTAGACATAGCCATTGCTTATCATTTTCTCTCATCAGCAAGCCATCCCTAAGCTAAGGCTATGAGTCCACAAGGAGATCCAACCCACTAGCTTACTAATCTCCACACAAAGCACCCCCAAACTCAGGTTCCATCCTCACAGTAGTCTCAAACCTATAGCTCTCTCTCTCTCTTCCCCACAACCTGCGCTACCCATGCAATGCACCCCCTTCACTTCTCATAGTCCCTCAAGCAGTACCATTCATTTATGAGGGCCACTAGTGCATTCGGTTCGCTAGGAATCACTTAGTTGGGAAATATAGGAGCTATTAGATGTTTCATGTTTTCTCACAACAACCTTCACAAGGCTCTGAGTCATTTTCTCCACAGAAAAATTGCACCACAGGCTCATAGCCCAATTTACATGCACACAAGCCTCTTTCTCAACATAAAAACACAACCAAAAAATGGTTTCCGTCAAGTATACCATGGTTGGTCCTCTTGATTCAGGAGCATCGCTCCACCTCAGCAAACATGCCAGCACACAAACACACAATGGAGAAAGGGAGAGGCATTAACACTCCCATTTTTGAATTTGAAATAATCCTATATGGATTATTGTGTTGTAAGGCTATAAATGTTGGGGCATGCCTTTGTACAGATAGTGGTTGAATTGCCTTAAAGGGTTTCTTGTAGCAGGCCCAGATCGTAGTCAGGTCTAGGTAAACATTTATGAACCTTCAATGTAATAGATGAGGTTAGGTGAGAGAGGATGAGCTCGCAAAGCCCCTCTTTTGTAAGGAGATCTTGTATCAGGTTTCATAAGGTAGATAGGTAGAGAATGAGAAGGAGGTATGGGTAGAGAGGCCTTAGGATGTCTTAGAAGTTCCGAGAGAGAGCTTGAGAGAAATGAGACTCTGTTACAGTCCAGTTTTGTAATCATCTGTATAGACACACAGAGATAATAGAAAAGTTGTTTTTCCTGCATATTGTTGTTCATGTGTTTATGTATTTCATGAATGAATGTTGTAGATGTATGATAAGTTTCATTTACAGTAGGAAGATATATTTCTCTATCTTTGTTTGAGTTTTTTATATCGTTCTGGATTCTTTAGGCTATGTAAGGAGTGCACAACAGAACATTGGAAGTTTTGTAGCCAGCGCAAGGAGTGCGCATCTGAATATCTCTGTATTGAGTTCAGAGGAGAATCAGCCAAGAGGGCACACCAAGATAAATTACAGAATCAAGAGAAGCCTCAGAGTTACTAAATACTCTGGAGGTAAGACTGTGCAGAGAAGGCACAGAAAGATAGAGCTATTGAAGGTTCTGTAGAGATCTTCCAGGTGGGCATCGAGCGAGTGCAATGAGTGCACCAAGAAACTCAATTTCAAGTTCAAGAGAAGTGTCGTAGGAAAATACACTCACAGAGTTGTTGAATACTCTGGAAATCTCAACAAGGTGTGCTTGAGCAAGAAGTTTCCAGGAGGTCACTTACACCCTTTCAAGGAGAGCAAAGGGATAGAGTTACCGAACTCTCTGGAGGAACACCTGTGCAAGGAGTGCACTAGGCCAACACTCGGGCGAAGTGTTGAGAGGAAACCATCTGAAGGTTAGTTGAAGCACAACGAGAACACGCAGAGTGAACTTGTTTCAAGTTCCAAAGCTCAGGAGGTCGAGTGCAAAGTGTGCGAGGAAGAGCACCAGAAGTCTTCTAAGGAAGCAAAGGGTTGAGTCCCTTAGAACTAAGTAAGTTCGTAAGCTCATAAGAGATAGCATGAGGAGTGTGAAAGAGTGGACTATTCTATGTCCAGAAGCTTAGGAGAGATAGTGTAGGTTTTCACTTGTATCACAAGCATGCGATAGGGCTGAGGTTGAATTGTGTTGCCAAATATTAGGAGGGAAAGCATGGAAGTTGAGACCCAATAATTGGGCTCGTAAAGGAAACAAAGGTCGAGGCCTTTGAAGCTTAGAAACCTTCCAAGTCTAGGAAGAAAGGTGCCAAAGCTCAGGAGGAGCACAACTGTCATTGGATCGAGCAGAGGGAAGATCTGGACCATCAAATCCATGTCCAGGCAGTGAGAAGTAATCACAGGAGGAAAACAGATATAAACCGTCATATCTGGCATGTGAACCAACAACCATTGGATCCAGAGGAAGTCACACGGGGGAAGTTTCAAACCCATCGGAACCATCCATCAAAGAGGGTGTGTGGCAAGCGTACAACTTCTTGTTAACTCACAACTTGAAGGGTCAAAGGGAAGTCCGTGAGGTTTCGCGAAACACTAAATATCGAAAGGATCATAACCATTGATCATTTCGAAGTCATCGGGATCATTCATTGTCAAGGGAGACACGTGGCGAAGAGTCATCGTTTCACTGAATCGTAGAGTGAAGAAGTCAAAGAACAGAATCAGGAGAATTGGTGAAGAGAATATTCGCTACAGAATCACAGCCGTTGATTTTCCCAACGTCATCAGGGCCGTCCATTTTGGAGGGACATGTGGTGATAGACCAACATTTCGTTGAATCACTACTGGAGAAGTTCAAAGGGCGGAGTTTTAAGAACTCACAAGGCCCGAAACTATGAAAGAATATGGGTCGTTGGATCGAGTCAGGTTATGGGTCATCGATCTAAAGCATCGACATTTCATAATTTCAGGAATCAGAGGTTCGAAGGAGAGAACCATCCCAAAGTCCTGAGTCACGAAGTTTCAATTTTGTGAAGGAGGAATGTGGATCGTTGGATCATGGGATAGTGAGGACCGTGGATCTAACGCGGGAGAATTCCGGAGAATTGAGAATCAAGAGAAATAGAAGAAGCTACCTCCAAAAGTCCCAAAAGGTGAAGTCCCAATTTGGGTGAGAAGATATGGACCATCGGATCTTGGAGCGTCAGGAACCGTTGATCTGGCATGGGAGAATTTCAGGGTTTTGGGTATCGAAAGATCTGAGGTGAGAATTCTTTTGACTTCATGAGTCGCGAAGTCCCGAAATGCCTTGAGGTTTGGCCCCAGGTCATAGCGGGGTCACATGATTGAATACTAAGGTAGGATCTAGCAAGTGATAGTCTTATTTCGGATTTCAGGGAATGGAGAGTCGGAGTTGGCTCGCATAGATTATCCTGAAACGCGAAATCGTGACACGATCATGACCGTCGATCGAGGAGGGCATAGGACCATCATATTTGGTCCTGGAAAGAGGTCGTTAATCGAGGATTCGAGAAATAGGATTCAAGGGTGGCTCGCCTGCAAAACACCCAAAGTCTCGAAGCACGAAGTGCCTTTTGATAAGGTCTATAGTCACCATCAGTGGTCATGTGGAGGGGAAGCTCACGCCTTGTGCTTGTTCATGCAGGTGGGGTTTCAACATAAGGACTTATGGATCAAATAACCGGATTCTAGCAGGCAATTGAAGAGATAAAAAGTATCAAGAATAGGAATATGTAGAGACCAAGAGGTCGCAGAACCCCCGAAGGGGAGGGGGGGATGCATTGGGTGGTATCAGAGTGCAAAATTGATTTCGGTAGGAAACAAAGGTAATCAGAAGACCGATCCTTGCTTATAGACAATAGACAAAGGGCAAGACGATGAAAGGAGATGACCAAATAACATCAGGTGGTATCAAAAACAAGAGTTTGCCTGTATACAACAGGTGAAAGGAGGGAAGAGTATTGATTCTCTATAAGAAGGTTGTTGCATGGATGCAGCAGAAAAATTTTAAACCACCAGGTGAGCTGCGAGAGAAGATGGAGATGCTCTCAAATGTAGAGTGATCCATAGACTTACCAGGAGGGCAGGTAGAATGTGGAAATGGTTACTGAAGGCCGTGAGCATAGAAGGAGAGAAGTCCACAAGAAAAAATGCAATCCAGAGACGGATCTGGAGCTCAATCAGATAAGAGCATGAATGGAGAAGCTTGCATTTAAAATGTAGCAGGATGCAAGAGTGCATTGGGTGTATGAGTGGCCCATGAAGAAGAAGGTGAAGTGGCCAGTAAAGAAATTATTGGCTAGAGAACAAGGAAGATTGATGAGAAGGTGGTTGAGGCATGCTAAAAACCTCAGTGACACAGAGGAGGAACTGATTCACATCTTTGAACCAGAGACTGGGAGAAATATTAGCAGCGAGGAGGATGAGAGATCAGATGTTGATCTCATAAACTACCAGGTGGGCGGAAATGGACTTTCAAGTTGCTAGGTGGGCAATGGAAAGAGACCAGGTGGAGGTCTCGAATACTACCAGAGGATTAGTGCTGAAATTTTAGATTTCCAAGTGGGAAATGAGATGGGATCGATTGATCTTGTATACTGCCAGGTGGGTAGCAAAAATTTCCCAAATTGCCAGCTGGGCAGGGAGAAGGAGATGAGGCTGTCTGAAAGTCTCACGGACTTTGTTGAGAGTTCATGTCAGCAAAGAGTGTTGATAAGTGAAGATTCATGTGGGTTTGAAAGCCATGTGAATGAACATTATGAGAAGTTAAATACTCTCACCATCTAGGAGGAGGATCAGAGGAGCATTCTGATCATTGGGGTAATTCATATATTCCTACCAGATAGCCCAATTGAGGCTAGAGCATGTGTTGCAGATGCAACAACACAAGGAGTGTAGCTAGCAGTGACTTCCATGATGAAGGAGAAGATATCAGAAGCTACCCAAGGAGAAGAGGAAGAAATGGAGAAGACATTGATGTCTACCCCAGTAGAAGGAGATGAGGATTCAACAGAGTTGCTCAAAATTTTCAGCCAGGAAGCTGAAAAGGAGATGACTGTAGCACTGGAGCCTACAGCAGAAGAGGAGGTAGACAAGATGGACTTTGTTGATCTGTATGAAGAATTGGAATCCATAGAGATAAGGGTGATGGTTCAAATCTTGCACATCCAACAAGCTAAGTTGGATGCAGATAGAGGAGCATACCAGCCAGAGGAACGGTTGGAGGAAATTGGAGATATGCCAACACAAGAAGAGCTGACAGAAGAAGAAAATATGTTAGAAGAGGAAGTCGAGCAGCAGCTTGATGATGATACTATGGAATTGGAGTCTGTAGTAGAGTGGAAAATTGATTCCACAAAGGGAGATAAAGACATCATGGGGGATCGAGTAGATCTTCCCACTGATAAGTATGGGGAGAAGAAAGTGCATCGGAGAAGACTGCATAAGGAGAGCCAACCAATGGAACAGTTGGACAGAGTGATAGAGGAGACCAGGAAGCTAATGTTGAGTTCAGTAGAAGCAGTCAACAAAGAGGAGATGAATAGAGAAGAACCTGCCATAGCAGCAGGGAAGAAACAAAAGGGGAAGAAGAAGCACCAGCAGCAGCATAGTTGGAGAGGAGAAAGAGGACAAATCCATGAGAGAATTTGGGATCCAGGAGGATTTCAACACTGGAGAAGAGGATCTCATGAGTAGGAGCTCATGTTTTTCCTAGAAGGGGAGTATGATGCAAGAGCATCTCTCCACCTCAGCAAACGTGCCAGCACGCAAACATGCAATGGAGAAAGGGAGAGGCATTAACACTCCCATTTTTTAATTCGAAATAATCATATACGGATTATTGTGTTGTAAGGATATAAATGTCAGGCCATGCCTTTGTACAAGTAGTGGTTGAATTGCCTTAAAGGGTTGCTTATAGTATGCCTAGATCGTAGTTAAGTATGGGTAAACATTTATGAACCTTCAATGAAATAGATGAGGTTAGGTGAGAGAGGACAAGCTCGCAAAGCCCCTCTTTTGTAAGGAGGTATTGTATCATATTTCATAAGGCAGATAGATAGAGAATGAGAAGGAGGTATGGGTAGAGAGGCCTTAGGAGGTCTCAGACGTTCTGAGAGACAGCTTGAGATTACTGAAACTTTGTTACAGTCTAGTTTTGTAATCATATGTATAGACACACAGAGATAATAGAAAAGATGTTTTTCCTACATATTGTTGCTCATGTGTTTATGTATTTCATGAATGAATGTTGTAGATGTATGATAAGTTTCATTTATAGTAGGAAGATAGATTTCTCTATATTTTTTTGAGTTTGTTATATCATTCTCGATTCTTTAGGCTGTGCAAGGAGTTCACAACAGAACATTGGAAGTTTTGTAGCCAGTGCAAGGAGCACGCATATAAATCTCTTTGTATTGAGTTCAGAGAAGAACATGTCAGGAGGGCACACCAGGATAACTTACAGACTCAAGAGAAGCCTCGGAGTTACTGAATACTCTGGAGGTAAGACTGTGTAGAGAAGGCACAGAAATATAGAACTACTGAAGGTTTTATAGAGCTCTGCTAGGTGGGCATCGAGCGAGTGCAAGGATTGCACCAAGAAACTCAGTTTCAAGTTCAAGAGAACTGTCAGAGGAAAAGATACTCATAGAGTTGTTGAATACTTTGGAAAGCTCAACAAGGTGTGCTTGAGTAAGAAGTTTCTAGGAGGGAACTTACACCCTTTCAAGGAGAGAAAAGGAACAGATTTATCGAACTCTCTAGAGGAAGACCTGTGCAAGGAGTGCACTAGGCCAACACTCGGTAAAAGTGTTGAGAGGAAGCCATCTGAAAGTTAGTTGAAGTGAAAGGAGAATGCATAGAGTGAACTTGTTTCAAGTTCCAAAGCTCAAGAGGTCAAGCGCAAAGTGTGCTAGGAAGAGCACTAAAAGTATTCTAAGGAAGCAGAGGGTCGAGTCCCTTAGAACTGAGTAAGTTCGTAAGCTCAGAAGAGATAGCACGAGGAGTGTGCAAGAGTGGACTATTCTAAGTCCAGAATCTCAGGAGAGACAGTTCAGGTTTGCACATGCATCGTAAGCAGGCACTAGGGCCGAGGTTGAATTGTGTTGCCAAATCTCAAGAGGGAAAGCACGGAATCCGAGACCCAATAATTGGGCTCACAGAGGAAACAAAGGTCGAGGCCTTTGAAGCTTCAAAACCTTCCAAGTCGAGGAAGAAAGGTGCCAAATATCAGGAGGAGGAGCACAATTGTCATTGGATCAAGCAGAGGGAATATATAAACTATTGAATTCATGTCCAGGCAGTGAGAAGTAAGCACAAGAGGAAAACAGATTGAACCGTCAGATCTGGTGTGTGAACCAACAATGATTGGATCCGGAGGAAGTGGCATAGGGGAATTTTCAAACCCATCAGAACCATCCATCGGAGAGGGTGTGTGGAAAGCGCACAACATCTCGCTGACTCACAACTTGAAAGGGTCAAAGTGAAGTCCATGAGATTTCGTGAAATGCGAACTCCCGAAAGGATCATAGCCATTGATTATTCTGAAGTCATCAGGACCGTCCATTGTCAAGGTAGACAAGTGGCGAAGAGTCATCGTTTCACTGACTCGCAAAGTGAAGAAGTCAAAGAATAGAATCAGGAGAATTGGCGAAGAGCAGATTCGTGAGAGAATCACAACCATTGATTTTCCCGACGTCATCAGGGCCATCCATTTTGGAGGGATGTGTGGCGAGAGACCATCATTTCGTTGTCTCGCTACTGGAGAAGGTCAAAGGGTAGAGTTTTAAGAACTCACGAGGCTTGAAACTATGAAAGAATTTGGGCCATTGGATTGAGTCAAGTTGTGGGCCATCGATCTGAAGCATCAGCATTTCGGCATTTTAGGAATCAGAGGTTCGAAGGAGAGAACCATCCCAAAGTCCCGAGTCGCGAAGTTCTGATTTTGTGAAGGAGGAATGTGGACCGTTGGGTCACGGGATAGTGAGGATCGTGGATCTAACACGGGAGAACTTTGAAGAATCGAGAATCGGGAGAAACGAGAGAAGCTATCTCCAAAATTATCGAAAGGTGAAGTCTCGATTTGGGTGAGAAGATCTGGACTGTCAAATCTTGGAGCATCAGGAACCATTGATCCGACGTGGGATAATTTATGGGTTTCAGGGATCGGAAGATCTGAGGTGAGAATTCTTTCAACTTCGCGAGTCGCAAATTCCCGAAATGCCTTGAGGTTTGGCCCCAGGTCATAGCAGGGGTCACATGGTTGAAGACTAAGGTAGGAGCTAGAAAGTGCTAGGATCTTATTTCATATTTCAGGGAATGGAGAGTCATATTTGGCTCGCGTAGAATATCTCGAAACGTGAAATCCCGACACGATCATGACCGTCGATTGAGGAGAGCACAGGACCATCAAATTTGGTCCTAGAGAGAGGTCGTCAATCGGGGTTTCGAGAAATAGGAGTTAGGGGTGGCTCACCTACAAAACACCTGAAGTCCTGAAGCATGAAGCACCTTTTGATAAGGTCTATGGTCATCGTCGGTGGTCACGTGGAGGGGAAGCTCACACCTTGTGCTTGTTCACGCAGGTGGGGTTTCAACAGAAATACCTCTGGATCAAATAATCGGATTCCAGCAAGGAATCGAAGAGATAAAAAGGCTCAAGAATAAGAAGATCCAGAGACTGGGAGGTCACAGAACCCCCGAAGGGGAGGGGGGGTTGCATCACCTCTTCCCATCCCTCTGCTCCTCCTTTTCTGCCCAAAATATGCATGTAAAAATTGTCCCTATTCTGCATACGAATTTCCTCTAAGATACTTGCTTGCTTGACTCACACTCTTCTCAAGGATGATTGTACTTCACCATGTTCTCTCCAATAACTATGGGATGTGACCACTCACACCCACCCTATTACATGAGTTAAATGATTGGATTCTCCTACACTCAATCAACAGATAGAAGGTTATACACAAGATAATAATTTTAGAAATGTGGGTTGGATTAATACCCATGAATAATTCCCCCTTGGACCCCTCTCTCTCTTTTGGAATCATACCCCCTCGTCGTTCTTCATCTATTTCATATTGCAACCAACGATTATTACTTTTATTAATTATTAAATGTTCATAATATGCAATTCATTCCCTGGTCACATTAAATCAATACGAGTCCTTCACCCAAACACATCGGCTCACCAACCTAATTCACATTTATAAAATTACATTATAATTCATGAGGATTAGAAATGGGGATGTTACATCCCCGCCCCCTTATTTTTTCACTGTCCTCAGTGCACAAAACACTACATGTGTAATTTCATTTTACAATTCTGGCTCCCCAACCAATAATCAACACATATGCTCTCTAGCCTGAAATCAAATAGACATTCCAAGCTAAACAAATTACATAGGCACTCTATCCTCAATACCATCGATACATACGCACTCTGACCACCAAAATCATAAATGCATAGGCACTCTAGCACCAAAACATATATACAAAGTCACCCTAGCATGAAACATATACATAATCCACTCACATTCTCCTACAACTATCCCAATTTCCACCAGTTCTCTTCCTCTTGACCTTCCCAACCCAAGGAAGGGCGTCCCATTTGTTTATCAGGGCTGACCCAAGGAATGTGCCCCCTTCACTGTCCTCAGTCAATCGGGATGCACCATTCATTTATCAAGGTATTTTGGCATAGGTAACTAGGAATATCACTACTGGGAACTCAAGGGAACTCATTGCTAGGAAAAATATTAGTAAAATAACCAGTAACAACCTTGTTTTTGTAGTGCAACTCACACAAGAGTACACTCTTCAGGCATGAAAAACTAGTTCTTTGATAGTGCAACTCACACAAGAGTGCAGTCTTCAGGCTTGACAACTTGGTTCTTTGACAATGCAACTCACACAAGAGTGCACTCTCCAGGCCTGGAAACCTAGTTATTCGATAGTGCAACTCACAAAGGAGTTCACTCTTCAGGCCTAACAACCTTGTTCTTCGACAGTGCAACTCACTCAGGATTTCACTCTTCAGGCTTGACAACCTGGTTCTTTGACAATGCAACTCACTCAGGATTTCACTCTTCAGGCCTGACAACCTAGTTCTTCTCATTGTACTCACCCTCTAGGCTCAGGCATCCCTTTCATTATTATATAGTTCCTCAGACGATCCATCATTTTCAAGGGTTTTCTCATGTATATGAATGAAAAATTGTTGTTATACTTCCACCAATAGTCTATAACCTATGGAAATCATACCATATACATCATATGCATGCTTTCATTATGAGACATTATCATACAATTTTCAATTATAAAATTTCCAATCCGTTTTACCTAGGAAAAAAAATCCCAAAATTGAGTATTTTGCTCATAATTGTTTGGCTCTTGTAGCAGTAGATATCTGTCTTCCTTATGGGATTACATCCATGCCATATCCAAGACCATTTCCCCTGCAATATTCTCAATTCCATGCAGCCAAAAAAAATGTTAGTTTATCAGAACAATTTTCAATTATTAATTTCTCAAATTTGTTTATACAAGATATAAATATTCCCAAGCATGAGATTTATGCTCATGATGTTTGGCTCTTACATTGGTATAAACTATTATTTCTTATGGGCTTACATTATTTCCATATCCAAGACCATTCTTCCTGCGATTTTCTCAATTTCCATGCAACCAAACAAATTGTTAGCATATCATAACAATTTTTTATTATTAATTTCTCAAATCTGTTTATACAGGAAAATAAAAATTCCCAGGCATGAGATTTATTCTCATTATTTTTGTCTCTTGTAGTGGTATATACTATTATTCCTTATGGGGTTACATTATTTCCATATCCAAGACTATTATTCCTGCAATTTTCTCAATTTTCTTGCAACCAAACATGTTAATATCTCATGTACGATATTTGCATTGAGTCCATGAAGTGGTTTTCGGAATTATATTAATCTAAAAATCCCATCACTTCTAACTATTATTCATATTAAAAATGGAATCCATACATTAAGTAGATTATTTAGATTGAAACTATCATTCATTATATACGCATCATCAACATACCAATATTTTCATAATGTAATCAAACTTACCAATAATTAAAACCATTGTGCCAATAATCATGGCCACATCTACGCAATGCATCCTTGCATTGACTCTTGAATACCATATGTTCATGTCATGTATTCCACCATGTGAGTTGGAAGGTATGGCCCATGCCTCAATACCTCAGCCAAACTCTTCCCCACAACCTGTATGATCCTTTGGATACCTTCCTCTTCAACCCATACACAACTCTACAAACATCATCCCTTAGTGCTATTTAGTGTAGGAAAAAAGATTGCAATGCAAACCTCAGTTACGTAGGGGAAAAACATTATGCACTTGGATGGCACTATAGCCTTTCCATATCCATTCTCATCATGGCCTCACACATGACCATCTCTAATGGAATTCATTTATATAACATGAGTAATGTATCAGGACTTAATTTGGTTATGACCTCATAACCAACCTAACACAATATTCAATTAATTTCCCATAAATGTATTCAAGAAACAAATATTGTTTGCATATTCAAGGCCTTCTGCTTTTACATCAATTCAAATATTGATATTCGACTGAGGGAATTCTCATACATGTATGGTTGTCATCAATTTACTTGATGGTACCTGATCAACTGGTACGTTGTAGAAGCTCACAGGATCCTCTTTCCAATCTCTTGATCAACATTCCCACCATCCTCGTTATATATATATATATATATATATATATCAGAAAAATACTCTAAGTCTATAATCATGCCACCAACATGTCAGGCATGTCTACATTCACAAACACACATCAATATGCACCAAGCATTTGATCTTTCATGTTTATTTTATGCACATACATTATATCTTTATTTAATGCATCATGCATCAATTCGATGATGCACTCCAATGCATATATATTTCGGATTTAATTAATTATTTATCTTTGTTGTTGTAAACGATTGTCCTTGAATTTATGTAGAATTATGCTGCAATGTGCACTGATATTTTGCTCAACTGTGTACCATTGACCCTTATTCTACACCTGCTATCCAAGCCTCACTTGGTCATTCTGCATTTCCATCCACTAGATCCACTAGTGTTGTCATCTCACAATTGCCTCCTTTATGCAGAGAATCATATCCCAACATATTTTGGCTATAATTATAAATATTCATATGGTTGTAACATGCACTACTCTAGATGAATATTTACATTTCCCATTTCCTTGACCAAACTAGTCTTGAAGTACCATTATCATCGATTGACATTTCAACATTATGAAATATTCTTTTAATGTCATTTTCCTAATACTATTTTTCATCCATGGCTTTGATCAATTTTAAATATATTTCTTCACTTCATTAAGTGATTCATTGTGAAGCACTTCTTGACCACTCAATACCACTCTACCCCAAATGGAATGCTACACTCCTCTATTTGCACATGTACCCTTCTTTTGTTGCACACTCTGATAATAGTGACAACTTTCTTTCTTTGGATACTTTTAGACAAAAAATGCTAAATCATATCTAAAAAACACATCTTCCTAAATTCCTATGATTTCATGTAGAGATGACTCATACACCTATGAGTCACACCTTGTCTCATGATGTCCTTTTTCCTTCTCTTGCAACAATCTTTGTAGCCTTCATTATATTTCTATATTCAAGGCTATGGAATTTTTCTTACAATGACTTTTCTCACTTATTGGATTCATGTTTTAAGGTGAGAAGCTCTATTAAATTTAACTTGTAAATTATTCAGTTCAATAGCAACTGAATACTATTATTCCCCTTTTCTTCCTTAGACCTTTGTCAACCTTGCATCACCTACCCTGAAACCCTGCACTTTCCTTTTGCAACTCTTTGATACTTCAGCCAACTGTACCTGAAATACCCACTTCCATGTCCTACATACCCTAGAATTAATCTAAAACAAACCCACATAATGCTCAATTGTGTAATTCTTATCCTCTTTCTAGAAAGTCTTTTCACACAACAATATTTGCAGAGTGCTCTTCTCCTTAATAACAATGTCTAGTCAGTAAGCTTAGTATTTATTTATGTGTCAGTATCCTAAGAATATACACTCTTCCTTACACAAAAATCACCTTTGGAACTCACCTCTATCATTTGGGAAGGTTTCTCCAAACTTTGACACTATTTGGAAAAATGTTCACATCAAGTAATTACATGGCCCTTGGAATCTAATTCCACTTTTCGTTACTTGTCCTGTAGCTATTTGTTTCCTCAACCAACTTATACAAGATCTTACATGTTTCCATTACTTTGATATTCAGTCCTATTATTGAATTTATCTGGTTATATATCTAATTCTGCAACATGGGCAAGTAATCATTTTTGTTAGAATTATGCATAGTATAGAAATTTTGTCAATTAATGCTACTGGTCATTATTTATCCCAATTTATGAAATAAAAAATGCACAAACTCAAAAATATGATTCCTAGGATGCATTCATATTTGAAACATCTATCCAATGACTATACTCATGCCTCAATCTAAGTTCTGAGTGAAACATTACAACAATTACATGTTGCAATTTCCACTCTTTTACTGCTATAGAAATCTATTTATTAATTTCTAAGAAATTTTTTACCCAAATCAAAATTTTGGGTTGATTTATGTCTTCTACTCCTCAATACCTTTCCATCAACTATTTGTTTGTTCAAATTCAAGCTATGAGCTGAAATTTGTGGTCCGGATAAGTTTAGGTTGTTTTACCCAATTTATCCTTGCATGCTACTGGTGTTGTCTTTTACTCCCGACACATTTTCAGGTATCCATAACCCAATTCTTACAACACCGCTAGATTCTATGGGTCAAAATATTTCCATCAAATGCTCATGTGCCCCAAACATACTTCGAAGCATGGAGTTATTCCCTCTTGAAGTAACTTTAGTGCCAAAACATTTCCCTCGTTGTTTTGGCTATAACTTTCTCATACGAGCTTTGTTTTGCGAATAGTTTAGCTCATTGTAAAGCTCTCCTCATCATGCTTATGAACTCATCATCCTCTTTCCTCCATCAACCATCATCCAATTTTCTTGTATGACCTGAACAAATTGTTGAAATCGGTTGACGCCCAACCATCGATGTGTCAATCATTGACAACTTATCTTGCTTGATTCGAAACACTTCGCCGAATCGACTGATGCTCGACCACTTGCCCATAAGCCATTGATGATTTCCATCAGGGATTGAAAAAACTTCGATGGATTTAGCTAACCCCCCGACCGTCGACCATTAGCGGTTAGAGATGTCCTTTGGCCGAACCAAACATTTCGTCAAATTCACCAATTCGACCATCGGTCATCGCCGATTTATCTAGAAAATTTCCAAACTTAGCAAAATTTTGATGAAAAACCTTGAAAAATATAAACCATTGATATTATCCCTTTCAAAAAACCCCGAAATGAATCATGGTCATTGATTGGATCTACCCTTCAAAATAGAGGAAATGAATACAGACCATCGATCTGATCCATTTCCCAAACTGTTGAAATTAATCTCTACCATCCATTTCCCAAAGGCCGATCTCAATATCAAAAGAGATCTCGATTGTCGATTCACCAAACTTCCTATAACTCTACATGCATCCATTAAAACTCAAATTTTTGACCATTCTAGGTCGAATTTCGATCTGCAACTTTGTAACTTGGGTCTATTGAACCTCCTAAACAGTTTAGATTCATTTAAACCCATATTTTTTCACACAGATTTTGGGATTTCTCCCAAAATTATCCATTTTCCCCAAATCTGTCACGAGCAAAATATGAAACAACGAATATCATCAATTCATTTTGATTTTGGCCCATCCAAGCCCAGTGTTTGAACCTAAAACTCTTATACCACTTTGTAATGTACCCAACAACCTAGTTGTGTAACATTACGTGTGAAAACTCATTAAATTATTAAGATTTACTGCTAATTTAATTCTTGTAGATTATTAGCAACAAATCACACACAAATTTGAGCATTGGAATGATACTACAGTTCTAAATGCATCTAATGGGGTATATTAACCATGAATACAATTGATCAAGAGACAAAAAACACATGACCTTCATATAAATCATTTACACAATGGTGTTAACATAAGAACATAACAAAAGCACTTATCTATTAATGATTAACCAACTAGTTACAAATGAAATATGAACCTCCCATCCATAGGAGTTGTTGATCATTTTCTCTCATCAAAAATCTACCCTTGAGTTGAGACTATGAGTCCACAAGAAGATTTGACCCATTGGTTGACCACTCTCCACACACAACATCCCCAAACCTAGGTTCTATCCTCACAGTAGACCCAAACCTCCAAATCTCTCTCTTTTCCCCACAACCTGCACTACCCAAGGAATGTACCCCCTTCACTTCTCACAGTCCCTCAGGATGTACCATTCATTTATCAAGGCCACTAGTGCATTCGGTTGGCTAGGAATCACTTAGTTGGGAACTCTAGGAACTCTTAATTGTTTCATGTTTTCTTACACCAACCTTCACAAGGCTCTAATTCATTTTCTCCATAGAAAAATCGCACCACATTCTCACATCCCGAATTATAGGCACGCATGCCTCTTTCTTAGCATAAAAACACATCCAAACAATTACTTCCTTGAAGTATACCATTGTTGGTCCTCTTCCCATCCCTCTGCTTCTGCTTTGCTACCCAAAATATGCATGTAAAAACTGTCCCTATTCTGCATACGAATTTCCTTTTCTTCCTTGATTTCTTGACTCACACTCTTCTGAAGGATGATTGTACTTCAGCCCATGCTCTCCAATAAATATGGGATGAGACCACTCATGCCCTCATACATGAGTTAAATGATTGGACTCTCATACACTCAATTAACAAATAGAAGGTTATACACAAGATAATAATTTCAGGAATGTGGGTTGGATTAATACCCATGAATAATCCCCCCTTTGACCTGTCTCTCTCTTGTGGAATCATATCTCCCCATCATTCTTCATATATTTCATATTGTTTCTTATGATTATTACTTATATTAATTATTCAATGTTCATAATATGCAATTCGACCCTCGGCCACATTAAATCAATACGGTCCCTTCGCCCAAGAACATCAGCTCACCAGCCTAATTCACATTTATACAATTACATTATAATTCACGGGGACTAGAAATGGGGATGTTACATTTTCCCCCCACCATGGGACAAGTTCTTCTCTTACTTATTGGGCTAGTGTTGCATAACCTAGTCTCATAGTATAACCATCATTGGGATTTAGGAACGAAAGGAGATGATCCTCTTTCTCAATGGGGAAAACAAAGGTGTTTTGTATTGCCCTGATGTAGTTATTCCACTAAGGTGCTTGATCCCCTTCCATTCCTAGTTCCTCCCAAGTCATCCACTACATATGTCGATTTACAAAGTCTCATCTCATGATTTGGTTGAGATAATAAAAACTGCCTCTATTAAGGTTCCTAATGAAATGGTTAGGAAGAAGATGGTTATTTTGACACCCTATCAAGGGGTTCTTGCTGGATAAATGGTTTGGAAAGTTGGTTTTCATTAATCTCAACACTTGGAGAGTGATCTTAAAGATTGATTTCAACCCCTAGACAAGTTTGGAATCCCTATATATGTGGACGAGATCTTTGGACAATTGGTTGTCATGTTAGAGGTCTACCATTGATATTGACATGTTGTTAAGGTATACACTTGGTATATGGTAGCACATAGATAAGATGCATCTCTTGGTGATGATGGTACTTGGTTGAGGTACACCATTGGTCTCACTTGTTTAGCATATATTATAGTACATGGTGTATGGCATGATATGGTATAGCATTGATGAAATGGTACATTTTTGGTCCATGTTTGATGCACTTCTTATGGTACAGATCGTGGTATAGGTTGATGTACATGGTTTATGTGTGTGGTTGGCACATGATATGGTACAAGTGTTGATGTGCATGGTTGATGCATGGTATAGGTTGGTACATGGTATGGTACAGGCACATATCTTGTGATGGTATGTTGGTGACTTCAGTACATGCTTGGTATAGGCATGTGTTGGTGATGGTGGACATTTGGTTGAGAGGTTCCCTTGGTATATGATCTTTGTGAGAGGATCCAGTGATAGGTTGGTCATGGAACCCATATTTGATCGAGGAATAAAGACATGAAGGTCAATATATTTGAAGGTAAGACTATCATATATGGATAGTACGCATCATGCCATTTTCTTCACGGTTCAGGAGATATGACTCTGTGAAGTTGGAGGACCCTTAAGAATATTCTAGAAGCCTCTAGAAGGTCATCAAGAAGATTGACCGATCAAAGTGGTTGCAACAAGGGATTAATTATTGAAATATTAATTGTTGAGAATAATTGTTGAAAGATTAATTAATTATCAAAAAAGATTAATTAATTATTGCAGGGATAATTATTTATTGCAAGGATAATTAATTATTGCAGGAATAATTAATTATTGAGATTGGTTTTCATTGATGTCAACCCTTAATAAAGGTTACATGTTGAAGTAAAGTTTCAATAAACAAAAGGTAATTAATTATTGGAGGGAAAATTAATTATTGCATGTGAGTTGCATGTCATCATGAATTGCATGGCAGTTGCATGTCATTAAGAAATTTCTCTTTATAACACAGAGAAGAGTCCATTGTAAATCACTTATTTGTATTCACTTCTAAGAATATAGGTTGGAGGTAGAGAAGTCCAAGTGAAGTAAATAAATCCAAAAATCCAAGGGAGGATGAAATTTGTGATGATGTGTTCTAAGGTATGTTATTTACAGGTCATCTTACCATTTTCACTATAAAGTTTTTTCTACAATGATTCAGATGGTGAAAATTGGAGGATGTTGAGAATACATATCAAGGTACCTATGGTAGAAATTTCAGCTTCTGAGTCATTGTACGTTTGGATATACACTCTGTGGAAGATAGGGATTTTGACTAGTCTTGAAACTAGTTTTAAACAGGTGTTCTGGGTAAAACAAATATAACTTATTTATAAAGAATCAAAATGATGTGAGACAAATTGCAATGGAAACATTACAGGCCTTATTTTGTTGTGTGATATTTTCAGAGTAATAAATCAAATATTGATCATGTGACATGTCGTACAAGTTAGCTCTCTAGAATAGGACATTATTCAATAAGGTATTCCATTTTCTCTATAACTCCTTTTAAGGAATGATTCAAGGAGTGAAACTTGGGGGAATTTCAGAAGAAATACTAAAGAAGGTTAGGTACAATTTCCACAACTTAATTCATTACAGGTACATAGTTATTCTTGTTGAAAGTGAGGGTTTTTTACTAATCCAAAACTAGTCCTGTGAAACAGAGCTAAAGGTTGATGAAGATGATATTCACTTGTTGTTGAAGTTGAGGAAGGTCTCCAGGTCTATGATCACATACACCAGGTAATCTACAGGATCATAGGTTGTTGTGACATGGTTGTCTACATATATATTTTAGGGTGATTGGATGGGGTAAGAAATGGGGGTTGTAGCCTCCTTTCGTTTGGAGCTGGAAAATTAGGAAGTTGGAGGTTCCTTCAGATTGAAGCCTATAAATAGGGGGTTGGAGAATCCTTCTAGTTGGAGCTAAAAAATTTAGAAGTTGGTGCCTCCTATGAATGTATTTCTTCTGACATATAATAAAAGCATCCTTTGGTTTTCTCCCACATTGGGTTTCCACATAAACCTTGGTTTATTGTGTATCTTTGTTTATTTTATTATGTATTGTTGATACACTAAACATAGATGATAAACTATTGAATGGTAACTGATCAATTTAATGTTTATATGCTATGATTATTGAAGATTTTATATTGTGGTTGAAAGTGAT
>ML792180.1:161979-212981 GCA_009831015.1 Picea engelmannii
CTTAGTATTCCAACAATTGTTAATAGAGTCGGTCCTTCAGGAAGCATTATAACCACTGGAAGGGGATCATGGAATACACTAAGATTGGAACACCAAGGTTTGATGATCAGAACTATACCTTCTGGAATAAAAGGATGAAAACCTTTTTACAGGCACTTGGATGTGATATTTCACGATCAGTTGAGACATGGTACACAGCTACAAATAAGCCTCCAAAGACTGCAACCGAGAAGGTATTGAAAAGGAACAACAAGATAGCAATGGATTTTATTATGAAAGGATTACCCTATTCAGTAAAAACCAAAGTGGGATAGTGTACATAAGCCAAAGAACTCTGGGGAAGTCTACAAGATCTTTACGCAAGGCAAGGAAAAAAAAGAAAATGAAGGAGGTGACAACTCATATGATGAAGAAGTCAATAGAGAAAATCCCAATGAAATAGAATACAATCGTGATATTGAAAAGGAAAAGAATCATGAAGTAGAATGTAGTCAACAATAAAGAAAACTTGAAGAAGAAATCATCTCCTTGAAGATCCAACTTGAAGACGCAAAGAGAACATAAGAAGTCATGAAGAATTAGATGATGAAGAAAGAATAAGAGGTTGAGAAACTTGAAGAAGAAGTTTTCATGTTGAGACTAAAAGTTGTCAAGCTTAGTAAAAACGTTGAAGAAGCATCCACATCATCAACAAAGAAAGTTGAAGATAAATGCCACACGTTACCTGAAAGGAAGAATGAAGAAAAGGTTAAGAGTTACATAGAAGTGCTTAAAGGAAGGAATCATGGTCAACAAGAGTTCAAGAGGAAGGATACATTTTCATGAAGACCATCTACTTTCAGATAACAAAGAAGATTCAACTATAATCGTGATCAACCAAGGCATGAATTCAAAAGGACTACATCACAGAGAGGATCATCTACTCCCAGGTATCGAAGTGTCTTTTATGGTTACTTTTTTAATTGTTCTAACTTTGTACATAAAGGTTTATATTGCATAGCATATGGAAGAAATGTTCAAGAAAGTAGTGTTTATGTAGCTCCTCACAATATTGAATGTTACAAATGAAACAATTATGGTCACATAGCTCGAAATTGAAAAGGCATGATAGAGACATCCATGAAATAAAACATTGATAATAGGTATAAGAAGGTTTGGAAAATAAAAGAAAGACAAGAAGAGCAGATGAATGAAGAACAGATCTCAGAGATCGCAAGATTTGCAATAGTATGAGAAATAATAGAAAAGAAAGTGAAAGAAGAATAAGTCTCAACGTTCATATTGTTAGAATCCACAGCAGTGCAAGATCATAATGCAGAGTAGGTAAAGGAAGAATAGGTCCCAGAAATCACACTCTTAGGATACATAGTAGCATGAGATCATGATGAATCTACATGCAGAAGGGAAGATCTTAGAATTCAAGAAGATGGTGTCAAAATTCAAGGAGATGATGGATTTGCAGACGAAGAAGAATACTACTCTGCATTAGGGAAAATTACTCCATTGTTCTTATCCATCCAACTTGAAGAATCCAAGGTAATATGAATATTGAACATGGGGAGTCTATGCAACAACTTTTACAGTTCAAAGATATATCCTTTAGAAAACATGAAGTGTTTTAGAGTGATGTTACATATGTTTGATTCAGATACTAACTTAGAGATAGTTGGATGATTTTGATATGAAATATTTGAATGCTTTTATATATGTCAATGATTTACAAGAGGAAGCACCAATAGACAAAAACTCCAAAAGGAAGCAGGTACAAGAATACCTACATTTGAACTACACGACATCTTGCAGAAAAGTCAAAGGGGGATAGAAGAACATAGGCATGAAGACAAGAGGAGAAACCCAAAGTAAGATACCCTTTGTCATTGATGTCAAAGGGGGGGGGNGATGAGGAGCGATGGCCATAGGGGGAGCACGAGCATGGTGTTTCCATGTATAAGTGTTGTCATCAATGTTGGTGTTTCCATCAATGCCAAAGGGGGAGATTGTTGGACATATAGTTTGGAAAATTGGTCGTCATTGATGTCAACCCTTGGAGAGTGATCTTATAGATTGATGTCAACCCTTGGATAAGTCTAGAAGCCCTAGATATGTGGACGAGATCGTTGGACAATTGGTTTTCGTGTTAGAGGTCTACCGTTGATATTGATACATTGTTAAGGTATACACTTGGTATATGGTAGCACATGGATAGGATACATCTCTTGGTGATGATGGCACTTGGTTGAGGTACACCATTGGTCTTACTTGCTTAACATATATTATGGTACATGGTGTATGGCATGATATGGTATAGCATTGATGAAATGGTACAAGTTTGGTGCATGTTTGATGCACTTGTTATGTTACAGATCATGGTACAAGTTGATGTGCATGGTTGGCACATGGTATGGTACAAGTGTTGATGTGCATGGTTGATGCATGGTATAGGTTGTACATGGTATGGTAAAATAACATATCTTGTGATGGTATGTCAGTGACTTCGGTACATGCTTGGTAGAGGTATGTGTTGGTGATGGTAGACATCTGGTTGAGAGGTTCCTTTGGTATATGATCCATGTGAGAGGATCTAGTGATAGGTTGGTCATGGAACCTACAATTGATCAAGGAATAAAGACATGAAGGTCAGTATAAGTGTAGGTAAGACTATCATAGATGGATAGTACGCGCCATGCCATTTCCAGTGATATATGATACACCACGTAGTTTCTCACGGTTGAGGAGATATGGCTCTATGAAGTTGGAGGACCCTCAAGAATATTCTAGAATCCTCTAAAAGGTCATAAAGAAGCTTGATCCGTGAAAGTGCTTGCAACAAGGGATAAATTATTGAGAATAATTGTTGAAGGAATAATTAATTACAGAAAAATATTAATTAATTATTGCAGGTATAATTAATTATTGAGATTGGTTGTCATTGATGTCAACCCTTGAGAAAAGTTGCATGTCGAAGTAAATTGGTAGTAAACATAAGATAATTAATTATTCCATGTGAGTTGCATGCCATCATGAGTTGCATGCCAATTGCATGTCATGAAGAAATTTCTCTTTATAACACATAGAAGAATCCATTGCAAATCACTTCTGTGTATTCACTTTTGAGAATATGGGTTAGAGGCAGAGAATTCTAGGTGAAGTAAAGAAGGTCGAAAATCCAAGGGAGGGTGAAGTTTTTGATGATGTGTTCTAAGCTATGTTATTTACAGGTCATCTTACCATTTTTGCTATAACGTTTTTTTCTAGAATGCTTTAGATAGTAAAAATTGGAGGATATTGATAAAACATATCAAGGTACATGTGGTAGAAATTGAAGTTTTTTGGTCATTTTACTTTTGGAGATACACTCTATGGAAGATATGGATTCTGACTAGTCCTGAAACTAGTTTTAATCAGGTGTTCCGGGTAAAACAATCATAACTTCTTCATAGAGAATAACAATAATGTGAGACAAATTGTAATGGAATATTACAGGCCTTAGTTTCTTGTGTGATGTTTTTAGAATAAGATATCAAACATTGAACGTGTGGAATTTCATACAAGTTAGCTCTCTAGAATAGGCCAAAATTCAACAAGGTTTGTTATTTTCTCTATAACTCCTTTTAAGGAATGATTCAAGGAGTGAAACTTGGAGGAATTTTAGAAGACATACTGAAGAAGTTTGGGTAAAAGTTTCAGACCTTTATTAATTACAGGTACAAAGTTATTCTTGTAGTTAGGGTTTTTTACTAATACAAAACTAGTCCCGTGAGACTGAGGTAAAGGTTGATGAAGATGTTATTCTCTTATAGTTGAAGTTGAGGAAGGTTTGCAAGTATATGATCACATACACCAAGTTAGCTACATGATCAAAGGTTGTTGTGACAGGTTTGTCTACATGTATATTTCAGATCATTTGGATGTGGAAAGGAAAAGGGGTTGTAGCCTTCTTCCAATTGGAGTCGGAAAATTAGGGAGTTGGAGCTTCCTTCGGGTTGCAACCTATAAATAGGGGGTTGGAGCCTCCTTCCACTTGGAGCTGGAAATTTGGGAAGTTGGTGTGAATGTATTTCGTCTTACATATAAGAAAAACATTCAACGGTTTTCTCCTGCATTGGGTTTCCACGTAAACCTTGGTGTACTGTGTATCTATGATTATTATACTATGCACTGTTGATATACTAAACATAAATGATAAACTTATGAATGGTAATTGATCAAGTTAATGTTTATATTCTTTGATTATTGAATATTTTATATTGTGGTTGAAAGTGATAAAATTTCTCATACTAATTCACCCCNCTCAGTATTCCAATATTTCTTTCCAATAAGCACCCAAGAGACATTTCCAATACGCCAAATCAAGCATCTTCCTATTAACGGAAAAACAATATTTATTTCTTTCCATATTATGGATTTATTCCACACTTGCTTATTTGGATTCTGAATCTAGTCTATGATAGATTCATGTGGAAAATAGTTCTCCTTTGTAATCTGAGCCCAAAGGATTGTTCCCTATATAAGACCCCACACTTTGATTGGTAGCCAAATCCTTATAGAAGGAGAAAATGTTTTTTAAACCCCAACCTCCTAAGGCTTTTGGATTTGCAAGTTTCTTCCATCAGGAAAGAACCATTGCTCACTCCCATCCTATATGAAACATAATGATAATTGTCATATTTTACTAAGTACACCTTTTGGTATCCAACAAAGAGAGGACCAGTATACTGGAATAGCTTCTAATACTACCTTGACCAAAACCAAACAACCTGCTCTTGAAAGCCATTTGTTACACCATACATGAAATTTTCATTCTATTTTTTCCAAAATGCATAGCGAGTCATTTTTCTGATAATTGTTGGATTTGAGAATGAACTCCATATCCTTAAGTACTTCCCCCAAGGAATCTTCATGGAGAGATATTATTTGGGATATTTCTAGGACATCCTACTCCAAGAGTCCCTAGGTGTTCAAAGAATGTTTTTTAGTTTTAATGCACATTCTGGTGCAGAAAATAGAAGGTAACTCATCTAGATGATCTACAAATATAACATTCCCTTCAAAAAAAAATGAGCATGTCATCAACAAAAATTAAATGAGAAATATTGCATCTTGTACTTATGGTGATACATTTTAATCTTCCCTCGGTAGAAGTAGCCTTCATAAGTGTGCTAAATCCTTCGACAACTAGAAGGAAAGGCCTCATTCCACTTTGAAGAATGATGATGCAGAACCATTGATTAGGATAGAAAAGGTTGTTGTGCTAATGAATTTCATGACCCAAGTGACAAAAGAGTGGTAGAGGCCCAAATGAATAAGAAGCAATCTGAGGTACAACCAAATCACCCTGCCAAACGCCTTGGATAGGTCAACCTTCAAAGTGATGGATTTTATGTTTTCCTATATGAATGGAATGTAAACTTTCTTGAGCAAGTCTGAAGGCCTCGTGCATTTGTCGACCTTGTAGAAACACAAACTGTCCAGGTAATATATGGGTGGAAATGATATCCTTTAACCTTCGAGCTATGAGGTTCATGATAATTTGGTAGAGTATTTGGGTCATATTGTATCTCATGAAGGTGTAAAGGTAAACCTTAACAAGATTAAGGCCATGATGGACTAGCTGATTCCCAAAACATTGAAGAATCTTAGAGGATTTTTGGGTTTGACAGGTTACTACAGCAAGTTTGTTTGGAACTATGGAAGAATAATATCACCTTTAACGGAATTAACTAAGAAGGATGCATTTTCATGGACTCCAATGGAAACTCGAGATTTTGAACAACTTAAAGAGGCAATGTTCAAAGCTCCTGCCTTGACCACACCAGACTTCACAAAAACCTTTATTGTGGAATGTGATGCCTTGGGAAATGGCATTGGTGTTATTCTAATGCAAGAAGGAAGGCCCCTTGATTTTGAAAGTCGGCCACTCAAGGGAAAGGACTTACACAAACCCATTTATGAGAAGGAAATGATGGCAATACTACATGCATTGAAGAAATGAAACCCTTACCTAATAGGTAGGCACTTCAAGGTCAAAATAGATCATGATAGTCTTAAATACTTCTTGGAACAAAGACTATCTTCAATAGAACAACAAAAATGGGTGACCAAGATATTGGGTTATGATTTTGAAATCATCTATAAAAAAAGGGAAGAAAAATGTTGTGGCAGATGCACTCTCAAGAAAGGATGAATATGTTGAGGCCTTTCTCTGTTCTATCTTAATCATCCAACCTGATTGGATAATAGAAGCGAGGGATGAATGGAAGAATGACGAAAACGTGTGGACTCTCATTCAAAGGTTACAACATGATTTCAGTGCATAAGATACATTTACATGGAAAAATGATTCACTATGGTACAAAGATCATTTATGTTTATGTAAGAACTCCCAACTCAAACAAATGGTACTATTGGAATTGCACACCTCTCCAATAGGAGGGCACTCGGGATTTTTGAAAACCTATCATAGGGTCAAGAAGGAATTTTTTTGGGATGGCCTTAAAACTGATGTTCAAATGTTTGTGGCAAAATGTTTGGTTTTCCAACAAAACAAGGTGGAAAAAATTAAGACCCTGGGTCTTTTACAACCATTAACCATCCCAAGTCAGTGTTGGGAGGAGGTTTCCATGGATTTCATCATAGAGTTACCAAAGTCTGAAGGAAAGAGTGTCATCATGGTGATTTTTTATAGACTGACCAAGTATGCACACTTTTGTGCACTCTCTCATCCCTTCAAAGCCAATACAATTGCCACCGCATTCATGGAGACAATTAAAAAGCTACATGGAAGCCTAAAGATTATTGTAAGTGACAGAGATCCCATCTTCACTGGACATTTTTGGACATAATTGTTTTCTTGTTTGGGTACTCAATTGGCTCATAGCTCATCCTACCATCCTAAATATGATGGACAAACCGAGATAGTGAACAAATTTCTGGAAGGATACCTTCATTGCTTTGTCTCTGATAAACAAACACAATGGTTAGCCTTGGCAGAGTGGTGGTATAACACTTCCTTTCATACTACAACAAAAATGACACCATTTATGGAATTCTATGGATACCACCCTCCTTCCATCACTTCTTATCTAAAAGAAAAATCTAAGTTTCAAGAAGTGGAAAATCACATCGAGCATCAACAACAAGTTCTCCAAATCTTAAAGGACAACCTAACCATGGCATGGAATCGCATGAAACAACAAGTAGATCAACATCGTAGTCAAAGAAGTTTTGAAGTAGGGGATTGGTTGTTTTTAAGACTACAACCATACAAACAAATGTCCCTCAAGCAAGCCAAGAAGGATAATAAATTGTCACCAAAGTACTATGGCACTTATAAGGTGTTTCAAAATATTGGTACTATGGCATGCAAATTGGAGTTTCCTACATCTTCACGAATACACCCAGTTTTCTATGTTTCATTCTTAAAGAAGGTTATAGGTGACAAGATCCCAGTTCAAACTAAATTCTCAAAAATTGAAGAGGAAGGAAAAATCATATTGGAGCCTGAAGCTATCACTGACACAAGAATTCATCAACTGGGGAATAGATCCATTTCAGAGTATCTTATTAAGTGGAGGAAACTACCTGCTAAAGATTCCACTTGGGAAGATGAGTATTTAATACAGAATCATCCATGATTATTCAAGTGTTGCGAACAACACTTGTCTAAAGGGGAGGGGCATGTTAAGCCCTAAATTGTGGCACGTTACCCCTTAATTAGGGCATATTACATTACTAATGTTATTTTATTTATGTCAGCTTGGGTCCATTAGTTGTAATTGTACCTCCTTGTCTCCTATATATACCAAGGAGACCTTTTCATTTGGAATCATCTTGTATTTGGAAATATATGTGGTGTATAAGGAGGTTGCCCCCTCGAAGAGGCTTATTATCTGAAATTCTCTCTTTTTCAAGGCGTTGAGTACTTATTCTGAGGTTTTTCTATGCTATATTGGTATTTGGTTCCTAACATATGCTATTTCATAATGATTTGGTTCCTCCACCACCTTGAGAAAATTCTAACCCAAGATTTTGAAACAAACAGTAAGAAATTCCATTGGTAATCCATCTGTTCTAGGGATTTTTTCCTTCTTGAAGAAATGAAGAACCCCCTGGAGTTCCTCCTTTGAAATTCATGCCATTAGTTGTGAGTTTCCCTCTTGGTCTATAAAACTAGGGAATATATATTATATCTCTTGAGTTTTCCTTATATAAATTGTTGAAGTGGTGTATCCCTATCTCTGTTATCTCTGCAAAGGAGGTATAATCTTGGGTCCCATCTACTTGATTTATTGCCCAGATTTTGTTGATTGACTTCCTGTGATTGGAAAACTTGTGAAAAAACGTGGTGTTTTCATCACCTTCCTGCAACCAAATAAATCTTCTCGTAATCCGCCATTCTTTATCTTTTGCTAGCAAGATTTTACTTTTGGTTTCCTCTAATGATTTCATGCGATCCCTTTGTTGATCAAAAAAATTGTCCCACCCCTCCTCTTGAATGAGTTGTTGCAATTTTTCTTCTATATCCTCTAAAATTTGGTTGTCTTGTTCACATTTTCTTTTTTACCAGGCGATTATGACAATTTTTTCTCTTTTTAGGTTTTCAAAGAACTGTAGGAGAGAATATTCTAAGAGAGATGCATAGAAAGGTATTCAAAAACATTTAATTTCATCAATAAAATACAGGTCCTCCATCCAAGTCATATTTAGTTTGAAAGGGTTGAGAGGCTTGTCTGCAAAGGGGGAAATTTCCGACAATATAGGATTATGATTAGAGCCTCCTCTTTAAGAGACCCATTGTCGAATCCTGATGTTGGATTCTATTATTTCCTCTGGGAATGTAAATCTATCCAACTTCTATGTGACCCTTGCATCCATTGATTGAAAATTCCTCCATGTGGGCATAAGTGTTGTGGGTTGGAAGTACAAAAATCCTACCTCTTCCAATTGGGAGAGAAAGAACTCAGAAAGTGTATCTAATTGAGTTGTTGGACCCCATAATTCACTCACACTAAGCGAAAAATTTAGGTCTCCACCCATCACAAAAATACCTTTATTCATCATATGTTTATGAAGTAAAGATTCCAAAAATAACTTGTGATCTGAGTAAGGCCCATAAATATTTACACTCAAAAACTCCAAATTTATCTTGTGGTAGTAGAGTACCATTCCTAGACCACCTCTAATGGCCCATGCATTTTTTAAAAGGAGATATTGTTTCCTCTAGCTAGTAAGAAGTCCCCCTGATCTTCCTTGAGCCTCTATGACTAAGAAATCACATCCTAGAAGGAAAGAATAAAGGGACTAAATCGCTATATCACCAGACATCATCGTTTCTTGAAGGAATAAGATTGATGGTTTGTGAATTTCCACCAACCTTATGTTGGAAATATTTTCATTGATGTCAACAGTCAATATGATGATCTATTGTTAATGATGAATAACCACAACTGAGATTGTCATAGATATCAACAGTCTGATGTCAACAGTCGTGATGATATGTTGTTTAAAGACAAAGAAGATTGTTGGATAGTGTGTCATTGATATCAACAGTTGCTATGATGGTTTGTTGTTTACATATAGAGTAGAGATTTTCATTGATGTCAACAATCTCTGTGATATGTTGTTAAGAACAGGACTACTGTCAAACAGTGTGCAGTAATCAATAGTTCAAGATCAGTAGGAAGAACGAACAATATGAAGTTCAAAAGATCAAAAGGAAAAGCTGTGTAGAGATAGGCTGAAGCATTTCGTGACTATTGTTGATCAAAAGCTCTGGAGGAAGAAAACACTGTAGAAACTTCGTCGGGTTCCTTGGAAATATTAAGAAGTTGACCATTGCACAGGAAATTGTGAGAAGTCACAACAACCGTCCGATCAAAGAATTGACGAATGATCTCAAACATAGACCAACATAAGTTGCACGGTGGTTAGCTAAGAGTTCCTTCGGAACTCGGGAATTTGGAGATTGCGAGTTGAGAGAACAGAGCATGCTTCTTGAAATACTGAAACACGAATTCTCGATCCAATCCAAACCATTGGATCGAGAGAAAATCCTGGTCGTTGAAACCCGAGGGCACATGGTGAAGGGTCATCATTTCGCTGATTGGAAAGTCAAAGGAAGGAAGTGCTTAGCATTCCAAATAACAAAACTCGAAATCGCGATAAAATAAGGATTGTCGATCCGGAGGACATAACGTGGACCATTAGATCCAAAGCTAAAAAGGAGGAGCAACGTGGGTCGTCAATACGATGCGAGTGGAATATCGGATTTTGGGAAATTAGAGGTCAAGGGAATGCTAAACTTCCAAATAGCGAAACGTGAAATTACGAAAGAGGATCTAGACCATCGGATCATGGTTAATCTCTAATTCATTTGATCTAATCGGCGGAATCCACCTCGGGAGTTTTGAGATGTTTCATATCTCAAAGTCCCGACAAACAAAGTCCCGAAATACCGACATTCGTCTGATCTAAAAGTTTGCTTCAGGGTTGCTCTCATCCGTTGATCATATTATAGTGTTGGATTAAAGCAATGAAGAATGAGTGAATAAGGTCCATTGGATTTGGAGGACAATGGAGGATCGTTGGATCAAGACTATTGGTCAGCGAACCTTGTCAGCTAGAACGTGTGGAAGACCACATCAGCAAGGGCATGTGGCACAGTAAGACACTGACAAGTGTCAAGATGATATGGAATTTTAGGCACATGTATATCACGAATATGAATGACATGTGGTAGCTATTAGGATTGTGACACGTCATCAAGTGACGTAAGCATTTACGTCACCCCCGGGAGTCTCACTTCGGAGTTTTGCATTGTAAGAAAATATCTAATGTCAGGAAGTCCTGAAAGCTAAAACTCTGAAAGGGACACGCATCAGGTGATTTACAGTCACCGAGAGTTGAACTGTTGGAGGTCACGAAGACTCGAAGACAAAATGTCGAAATCCTAGAAGCCATATATCTCAATGCCTAATTAAAACATAGTCATTCGATTAAGGAAAGAAGGGATCGGATTAAGGTTTAAAGTGGACCATTGATCTCTTCCATGGAAGAGACGTGAACCGACTGATCATATCGATGATATTACAACCGAGAGTTTTGTAAGGAGAAGTGTCTCGAACACTCGATGGCCAAAGAACCGAAATCCCGACAGCCATCCAACTC
This sequence comes from Picea engelmannii, assembly GCA_009831015.1. Classification (NCBI taxonomy): domain Eukaryota; kingdom Viridiplantae; phylum Streptophyta; class Pinopsida; order Pinales; family Pinaceae; genus Picea; species Picea engelmannii. The sequence continues at coordinate 173,146 of ML792180.1, forward strand.
GATGAATGACTAAGTCTTGGTCGTCAAATTTAGCAGTGAAAGGATGAGTGTAAGGTTAAATATGACCGGTGATCTGTCTCCGTAAATATAAACGTGAATCATCTGATTGTATCGACGATATCGTAATTGGGAGTTTTGTAAGTCATGAAGACCCGAAGGTCAAAGTGTCGAAATCCCGTCAGCCGTCAGTCTCATTAGAAGATCACATTATGACCATTGATTTGGTAAAGCGCTCAAGCACTCGTTCAAGATTAGCATTCGGTCACCACCGTTGGTCATATGCTAGAAGAATTATAAAAGGAAATTATAACATGTCGCTATAATTGGTAAATCCTGTGGTTCTGTAACACACGGTCATATGTGATGGCTTGAAGGAAGTGCCTTCACAGAATCTGGTCTTTGTAAATATAACAAAGATTAGGGATCCAGTATAAAGGATTAAATTGATCCATGACTGTGATCAATTTATGACAAAAATGAACCGATACACAGTCATGATTAAAAGAGAATAAATCATGAAAATATGAATAAAGAATAAAAAGAAAAATGAAATCAATTAAAGTTTAGATTATCATTTTAAATGAAAAGGTACAATGGTTCAAATAAAGGGACACGTTGTTTTAAATTTCACACCAGTTTGAATATTATATAAACGAGAAAAAGTAGTGAGAAGAATGTGTCTCTGCGGTCCAGAAAAGAAGATAAAAAAAGATGAATCAGATTCCAAGAAGTGATCAGAAGAAAGAAAATGTGAATTACAGAGAAGATGAAATGCGGTGATGAGTGTCTTATGATATACCTCTGATCATAAGATAGAATTGATTTTATAATGGATCACTACTACTAGAGTTGAATAAACTCTAGTTGTATAGACTGGGTTCTATCAGCAAGCTGGGACTTGCAGCAAGCTGGGTCTTGCGCCAAGTTGGGTCTTGGCAGAGAGTTGGTGCTCACCTAGGGGTTGGTGCTCCTTACTTCAGTTGGTGCTGAAACATTTAGTTGGTGCTAAAATAAAATCCTCTCTCACATATATTCGTATTACTATGTTCATATTTATTATACAAAAGCTTATACAAACATCTGGTGTCTTTGTGTTCATTGTAATTATGATGTGATTGTACTTAATCTGTTCAAATATGTTTTAAGTGGTAACTTGTGAAAAGAAATAGTTAAAATAGTTCACACACTAATTCCCCCCCCCCACCCACTCTTAGTGTGGGCCATGTGTTCTTCAATTGGTATCAGAGCAAGGTTCCTTCAAACACAGTTTAAAACACTAGAAGGCAGATCCTGAAGAAATGGGTGGACGCATGGCTCTCTTCGCAATTGAAGCTCCTTTATTCGATGGAACAGATTATTCCTCATGGAAATAAAATATGAAAAAATATCTAAAGTCAAACGGATCTGAAGTTTGGAATTCAGTAGTAAGCAAGCCCTGAGACTTAACTACATCAAAGAATTTATCCAAGATTACTGTCGAAAGAAGAGCAAAGAAGAACAATGAAGTGGCATTGAAGATTCTTCTCAATGGATTATCAGATACAGTCAAGAAAAGAATAGGACTATGCACATCCGCCAAGGACTTATGGCTGAAGTTAGAAAATATGTATCAAATAAAAAATGAAGATACAGAAGACATTAATATCAAGGATGAAGATGAAGACTTGGCCATCAATAAAGTTAAGGACTCTCTGCAATATTTCGACTACAATAGTAGTGATATTGAATCATCCTCTATAAGTAAAGAAGATGACTAAGATATTATAACAAAATGTTATGTTAGCACCTATCCCATGGAAGAAGAAGAAGAGGAACTATCAAAGGCCAAAGAAAAGGTTGATTGGAGTCTCTGTGAATACCTCTATCACCACAATGAATCAGACTATTGCTATCTTCATGAATACACTCAAGAATACCTTGAAAAGAGTCAAAAATATGTCTTGAAAATAAATCAAAAGCTCAAATACAGTAAAGAAATCATATCTGAGAAAAAGATTCAGTTAGAAAACAAAGAAGATGAGATAAAAAGGTTGAAAACAAAAGTTGTTGATCTAACAGAAGAAAATGAAGAGAAAATCAATAGACTGAAAAATGAAATCAGTCAAGCAAAAGAAGAAAAGAAGGAAGATGATGTCTCAAGCAAAAACATTACAGATCTAAAGGAACTAAGGGAAAATTATGTCAATCTTCAAATCCAACTTGAAGAAGCCAAAAGGAGAGAAGAGGTTGTAAGGAATCAGTTGGACAAAAAGGAAGAATCTTGTCATGAGCTGGAAGAAGAAGTTGTGAATCTTAGAAAGAAGGTTGAGAAGTTAGACACCCAAAACAAGTACCTGAACAACTCCATGACCCTGGATGAGATCTTAGATAGACATAGATCATCAAATGACAAATCTTGCCTTGGATACAACAAGGAAGTAATCAGTACCCCTAAGAAATCTGATGCAGGTCCTTCATTTGTAAAAAGTGAAGATAGGTCTCACACATCTCTTTCATTTGCAAAAAGTGAAAGCAGATATGACTCAGGTTCTTCACATTCAAAGAATAGAAAAAACACTACAAAATTTAGAAGATCAGATCAAGGAAGACATCTAGAAGCTACTCATACACCTCAAAGCAAGTTCAGAAGAGAGACACCTACATGGATGAATCAAAGAAGGTATGAGATTATCTTTAACGGTTATTGTTTTTCTTGTAATGAATATGGTCATAAAGCCTTGAAATGTAGGCATCATGGAGGAAAACAAGTTGGTGGATTCAATAACAGTATAAGATGTTGGAACTGCAATTATGTTGGACATATTGTTGCACATTGTTACACTATGAGATGTTATGATTGTAGTGGATATGGCCACAGAGCCTATAACTATTGGAACTCAAGAAAACAGTCAATAAGAAATGCTTCACATAATATTACAACAAGAGTAAATAAGAAGATATGGAAAATAAAATTCCAAGTACCAAATAAGAAAAATGAGGAAAATATTGATTTTGAAATTGATGAAGTTAATAATAGGAGTTTGGGGGATAAAACTTCTAATAAGGAATATTCTCAAAACAAGGATAAAGAAGATTATGATGCACATAATAATGACGTTGAAGATGAATCTTCAACACTAGAACTTCATGAAGAATATGATGTGGAAGAATCTAATTTCACTAGGAAACTTCAAAAAGGATCAAGGAAGTGCAAATGCAAGCTTCTTTTCAAATGTTTTAACTATGGAAAAATTGGTCATTTTGCATCCAAGTGTCCCTATCTCAAAGAGGACTCTGAAGATGAAGAAGATAAAAATATATCAAAGTCAGAAGAAGAAAAAATCCAACTACAAGGAAAAGTCTTACAAAGGGATGACGTAAGCACATCGGTACTCAGATGAATAGAGGTCTGCTCGGGATTGATAGTAACAAAACCCCTTGTGAACCATGTTTTGGGAAATCTCATTCCATAAAATAATTCAAAGCCTTTGAAAGTAAGGGTTATTGTTATAACATTGTTGAAGCATCTCATGTAAGTTTAGATTAGTTCAAAAATGGATAGTTCAAATTGTGGATCCAATTTGAAGAGATGGATGTCAACCTTGAAAAATGAGAATCTAATATTACAGTCATTGACAAAATGATCACCACACTAGAAAAAGAGATACAAATGCACAGTGTTCCAATAGGATAGCAGCATCCACTGAAGCAACAATCTGATGTACAAAATGATGTACATGACATCCTGTAGAGATAACAAGAAGAGAGGGTCTGTCTGAAAGATATACCCCTTTTAGAAACAAAGGGGGAGAATAGTCAGTGAAAGCTCAAGGGAAGTCCTGGTTATCAAATAAGACAGTGATTAGATTAAGTCTTGAAAAGACTTGATCACTACAAAAATTAATATCAAGAAGACTACTCATTTGAAATACAAAAATCCTAATCAACTGAGACAAGAAGTTAATAAATGAACAGGGGAAGAAACCCTGTTAGGAAGAGCTACCCTTTCAGAAACAAGGGTGAAAAGTAGTCAAAAACTAACAGAAATCAAATTGACAAGGGGAGTCATTCAGCTATGAATGGCAGAACATGTCTATAGGAAGAGTTACCCAAGTTCAATCTAGTCAGTAATATTACAGAGCTTACCACAGGTGGTAGATATTTTTGAAAAAACAATTAAAATAGAGATATATTGAATATCTCAGGTAAAAATTGGGAGTAATCCTTCTTCCTACCTAAATCTCTTAGGAAAATAATGCATCAGTTGGCAACTAAATAGGGGGAGATAACAATCAACGATAGGAGGAGTCATTATGTTATAATAGAAAAAGATTGATTGCAAAGTGAGTTAACAATGGTCAGAGAAGTGTTTATACAGAAAGATGATTGGAGAAAAAACCCTTTGCCATTGATGTCAAAGGGGGAGAGAAACTTCATATAAAGGAAAACTCCATATAAAGTAAAACTTCATAAAAGGAAAGCATCAACACAAGGGAATTTTTTGTATATGAAGTTAATGGGTTGACCTCAATGACAAAGGGGGAGATTGTTGGAAATATTGTCATTGATGTCAACAGTCGATGTGATAATCTATTGTTAATGATGAATAACCACAACTGAGATTGTCATTGATATCAACAGTCATGATTATTTTTTGTTTAAAGACAGAGGAGATCACTGGACAGTGTGTCATTGATATCAATAGTTGTTGTGATGGTCTGTTGTTTACATATAGAGTAGAGATTGTCATTGATGTCAACAATCTCTGTGATATGTTGTTAAGAACAAGATTACTGTCAAACAGTTTGCAGTAATCAATAGTGCAAGCTCAGGAGGAAGAACGAACAGTATGAAGTTCAAAATATCAGAAGGAAAAGTTTTTGTAGAGATAGGATGAAGCATTTCGTGACTATTGTTGATCATGATAGGATCAACAATGATTTGTTGATCAAAATATATAGAGGAAGAAAAGACTATAGAAACTTCATCGGGCTCCTTGGAAATATTAAGAAGATGACCATTGCACAGGAAATTGTGAGAAGTCATAGCAGCTGTTCGATCAAAGAATTGACGAATGATCTCGACCATAGACCAAGAGAAGCTGCATAGTGGTTAGCTAAGAGTTCCTTCAGAACTCAGGAATTCATAGATTGCGAGTTGAGAGAACGGAGCATGCTTCTCAAAATACTGAAATGCGAATTCCCGATCCAATCCAATCCAAGCCATTTGATTGAGTGTGAATCATGGTCGTTGAAACCCGAGGGCACATGGCGAAGGGTCATTGTTTCGCTAACTGGAAAGTCAAAGGAAGGAAGTGCTTAAAATTCCAAATAGAAAAATGTGAAATCACAATAAAATAAGGATCGTCGATCTAGAGGACATAACGTGGACTGTTAGATCCAAAGCTAAAAAGGAGGAGCGGCGTGGGTCATCGATCTGACGAGAGTGGAATATCGGATTTTTGGAAATCAGAGGTCAAGAGAATACTAAACTTCCAAATAGTGAAACACAAAATCGTGAAAGAGGATCTAGATCATCGGATCATGGTTAATCTCTAAGCCATTTGATCTAATCAAAGAAATCCACCTTGGGAGTTTTGACATGTTTCATGTCTCGAACTCCCAACGAATGAAGTCCCGAAATATCGGCATTCATTCGATATAAAAGTTTTCTTCGGGGTTGCTCTCATCCATTGATCATATCACAATGTTGGATTAAAGCAATGAAGAATGAGTGAATAAGGTCCTTTGGATTTGGAGGATGATGGAGGATCGTTGGATCAAGACTATTGGTTAGCGAACCTTGTCAGCTAGAACACGTGGAAGACCACATCAGCAAGGACACATGGCACAGTAAAACACTGACAAGTGTCAAGATGATATGGCATTTTAGGCACATGTATATCACGAATATGAATGACACATGGTAGCTAATAGGATTGTGACATGTCATCAAGTGACGTAAGCGTTTACGTCACCCCCGGGAGTCTCACTTCGGAGTTTTTCATTGTAAGAAAAAACTCTAATGTCTAGAAGTCCCAAATGCCGAAACTACGAAAGGGACACACGTAAGGTGATTTACAGTCACCAAGAGTTGAACTGTTGGAGGTCATGAAGACTCGAAGACAAAATGTCGAAATCTCGGCAGCCATACATCTCAGCGCCTAATTAAGACACAACTATTCGATTAAGGAAAGAAGGGATCAGATTAAGGTTTAAAGTGGACCATTGATCTCTTCCAGGGAAGAGACATGAACCGACTGATCATATCGGTGATATCGCAACTGGGAGTTTTGTAAGGAGCAGTGTCTTGAAAACTCGATGGCCAAAGCGCCGAAATCCCAACAGCCATCCAACTCGATGAATGACTAAGTCTTGGCTATTGGATTTAGCAATGAAACAATGATTGTAAGGTTAAAGCTGACCGTTGATCTGTCTCCGTAAATATAAATGTGAACCATCCGATTGTATTGGCGATATCGTAATCGGGAGCTTTGTAATGTTGTAAGTCACGAAGAACCGAAGGTCGAAGTGTCGAAATCCCATCAGTCGTTCGTCTCATCAGAAGATCGCATTATGACCATTTATTTGGTAAATCGCTTAAGCACTTGTTCAAGCTTAGCATTCAGTCACCATCGTTGGTCATATGCTATAAGAATTATAAAAGGAAATTATAACATGTCGCTATAATTAGTAAAGCATGTGGTTCTGTAACACACGGTCATATGTGATGGTTTGAAGGAAGCGCCTTCACGGAATCTGGTCTCTGTAAATATAATAGAGAGTAGGGATCGAGTATAAAGGATTAAATTGATCCATGACTATGATCAATTTATGACAAAAATGAATCGATACACAGTCATGATTAAAAGAGAATAAATCATGAAAATAAGAATAAAGAATAAAAAGAAAAATGAAATTAATTAAAGTTTAGATTATCATTTTAAATGAAAAGGTACAATGGTTCAAATAAAGGGACACGTTGTTTTAAATTTCACACCAGTTTGAAGATTATGTAAACGAGAGAAAGTGGTGAGAAGAATGTGTCTCTGCAGTCTAGAAAAAAAGATAAAAAAAGCTTAAGCAGATTCAAGAAGTGATCAAAGGAAAGAAAATGTGAATTACAGAGAAGATGAAATGTGGTGATGAGTGTCTTATGATATACCTTTGATCAGAAGATAGAATTGATTCTATAATGGATCACTACTACTGGAGTTGAATAAACTCTAGTTGTATAGATTGGGTTCTATCAGCAAGCTGGGTCTTGCACCAAGCTGGGTCTTGGCAGAGAGTTGGTGCTCTCCGAGGGGTTGGTGCTCCTTACTTTAGTTGGTGCTGAAACATTTAGTTGGTGCTAAAAGAAAATAGTCTCTCACATATGTTCATATTACTATGTTCATATTTATTATACAAAAGATTATACAAACATCTAGTGTCTTTGTGTTCATTGTAATTATGATGTGATTGTACTTAATCTGTTCAAATATGTTTTAAGTGGTAACTTGTGAAAATAAATAATTAAAATAGTTCACACACTAATTCATCCCCCCTCTTAGTGTGGGTCATGTGTTATTCATCTTGTTAGGCTCAATTTCTTGGAGGGATTGACCAAACCTCCACAGTTTAGGGAGAGTAAAATCATGATGGCTCTTTCCTTGGGGTAGGTGCTCCAAGGGCCCTATAGAGTGAAAGTTTCTTTCCATCTCTAACTTTAAAATTTTCTTGTTTATGGGAAAGGGAAATTAGGGATTTTCTCCCCCTTTTCTGGGGTTTCCTCTCTAGTTCCTCAAATTCACCTGAACCCCCATGCACACCTTGAACTAGGGATGAAATACCTTTGTTTTTGGATCTCATACTATATTTCTGACTAGGCTGAGGGGGATGGTCCGTCTATGCAGGTAGTGGAACTTCTAGAGGAAAGGGAGGGAATTTTGAAGTGGGGGAAGTTGAAATAAAATCCTCATGTGGAGGATATTTAGAAAATGTTATCAAAGAGGCATGCAGAGGGGATTTCTCATGAGGATTATTCAAATCAGATAGGGGAATCAAAGTGGTAGGTTTGGGGAATTTTAAGTTGGATTATATATAGAGGAAATACTCTCCACAAAACTTCTTCTATATAGATGGTAAATTCCGCAAATATCCAAATACCTAGAATTGGTTCTTCACTAGCAGTCTTGATCTTTTCGAGAGCCTTTGGAGATATTCTCAAGGCATATTCCTTCAATGTATTTGGAGTCTAAGTTTCTTCATTTTGTGTCTTTTTGGGTGAGGAACCATGCTTAAATCCAATCTCCCACATATCCTTTCTATCTTTGTGAACCCACTGCTAGTGCTTGGAACCTTGATCATAGTCAAAACTTAAATGATCATACAAGTGGCATCTCTCACATCAGAAGAGAATTCCCTCGTAATCTACTTCTTATCTATACTCCTTATGACCTCATTGAATTGCAATGACATATGTTAGGCCCCTTGAGATATTGAGTCCAACCAGAATCTGAGTCATCCCCATGTAGCCAACTAAGGAGCGAAATGATAGGTTTTCCTCATTGAAAAATCCTAACAAGTTCCCAATTTCCCTAAAAACATCTACAAAACAAAAAGTGATAGGTAAATACAAGAGATGGACCCAAATTTGGATAATTTCTAGTGATTCTAATTTTGCGTCGAAGTCAATCTGCCACTTCTTCAGGAATAAGGCTTATGGCTTGTGACCCCAAATTCCAACAAGATGAGAGAAGTCTATTGGAGTCGTCACTTGAAATTTTTACCCAAACCATCCATCCACATGCAAGTAGGAAGCATTTGGGCATGTAACCCAAGAGCCCTATAAAGTTATCTATTGTCCATATCTTCATAGTTTCCATTGGGATTCACTTGGTAGCGAATCTACCCACCAACATTGCCTCTTCCATGGCTAGGATTTCATGTAATTTTACGCCACCTATAACTAGGTTGGGTTCCTCCATTTTGCGCTTAACACACTTGTTTTCCCTTTGTTGACTTCCATACCACCCACCTCTAAATTTGTCTTCCAAGGATTTTGTTTTTTTTGGAGGAGAACTACCACTCATCGGGTCTCGTGTAAGGTGTTGTCCAATAAAACCTTCCAATGTTGTCTATCTTGCAATCCCCTCATGTGGTAATCTAGGATTTTCCAATCTAGGTAGCTCATCATTCTGTATTGCAATGGAGATACAGGGAATTGTAGATTCATGATAATATTCTTCTGCATCATTGGTAAGTGAGTATGTGATAGTATCCTTCTCCTTGTCCAGATCTCCAGGGTTGAAAATCATCCTTGTGTTGCCATCTAGTCGATATGCGGACACTCCGAGGAATGATGCTCTTGTCTTGTTCTCCACACACTAGTTTGAAGCTCCTAACTCCATAATGATGGATTCAAGTATGAAAAACATGTCCTTTGCTAGTGGACCGGGCATAGACTAAGGGTTTGTGGTTGGGGACTAACTGAAAAAACCACTACGAAGTGTTGAGGATGCCCATTTCAACCTTCCCTCCAGTGGATCATCTAATAAATCCACTCATTCCTCTTCCATGAGTTGAGATGTCATATGCGGAATACGTCGTTCTCTATTGTCTGATTTGGGCTTGTGAATTATACATTGTATAAATAGTAATCTTCATTGTAGACCCTAAAGAAACCATATTCCAAATGACATTCTCCATCCGTTATCAGATATTCATATTGAATAGCGATGCGGTGGCCTTTGACAGAGATCTTATGGCGAGCCCATACACCAATAGTGAACCTAAATCCATGGCTTTCTCCCTTCGTTTGAACTGATTAAGAGATTTAAAAAACCTAGAATTTTCAAATAATGCACCAAGCTAGATCAGACCACCACTTCCAAAATCCCTCCTATGCATTTCCATCCTGTTCTCATCTCCTGAGTCCTCCCAGACTCTAAAACCATTGCTCCCATACCTAAAGGATGTTCCATCTTGAAATTGTTCTTTTCCTTAGAAAGACATTTAGATCTACTCCCCCACAAGCCTTCCACTCAAGCTTTCTATCCATGTACATATCCTTTCTTTCAAAATTCTTCTGTATAGCTTAGCTAAAATGGGGCTAATCATAATGGTCCTATAATTAGAGGGATTGCTTTTATCCCCACTTTTAAAAGTTTGTACAAATTACAATGAGACTTTGATTTCAAGGTTTTAGGAAGCCTTGTTGGATAGCTAAATCAAAGATCTTATATATGTGAGGGATGAGGATATGCCCTCCAATTTTTAATATTTCATCTTGGTAACCTTCGATGTCCTTATATTTTCCTTTTAACAGTTGCTTAACCCCAAACTTGATGTCTTTTATAAAAAACACTTCATTCTTTGTAGACTTGTTTGGCATGTTGTCCAAAATGAATTATTATACCATTTTTCAAAACATCATTCTTTTATAAATAATTCAAAATATAAAACATAATCACTAAACTTTATAATTATACTATATAAATAAAGTTATCCTTTAAAAAAAACCAATTATTCTTCTAATAAAAAATTGATATAAAATTGTTAAATTTGATTTTTTAAAATTTAAAATTGATATAAACATATATTTAAAAATTATATTTTCAATCTTTTGCAAATAACTTTATTTTGGTAAATACTATTATTTTTTCATATGTAAAAAATAACCACTCAATCAATAACATTGAAAGAACAAACAATGTCACTAAAAATCATAATTATAAAATATAAATTAAATAATAATAATTATTATTATTATTCTCCACATAAAAAATGAAATTACATTTTTTTTTCCATCTACTATATGTCGATGGATAGTAGTATATACATGAAAATTATTTAAAAAACAAACTTAAGTATAAAAGGATTAAAATCTTTAAGCAGTCATAGTTGATCGGAGACGACCCCTTCCTTGAATTCTTTCAAATGGATTAACCCAAGAGCCAAAGTAAGTCTTCTTTTGACAATAAGTTTGCCACAATATTCAATTCCGTGTACACGTGCATAAAGGAAACTTTTGTAAATTGTTGAGTGATTTGTTTGAGTTGTTCTGCTATTGGACTATATAGTTTGTTGGTTATGCATCCAATTAATGACCTTGTAATTGATAAATGTCCTCTGACAATGCTAGCTTGGAGTGCCAATATCTCACATCCAATGCTAGCGTCCAAATATTATTTACACCTATCCAATGACTCACATCTTGACTCGTATCTTTCCAAACTTGTAGGGAAAAAGGACACTTAATAAATAGTTGTGATACATTTAACTCCAAGTTTCTAAATAAAATACAGATGTTAAGGCCCAATTTTCTCTCCTTTTGTAATAAGTCCTAGGTAGAAACCTTATTCATAAGATACAAGCACATAAATACTTTAGTCTTCTTTGGGGCCCTTACCTTCCAAATCTTGGTCCACCACCATATTTATTCTTGATCATCTATGTAACTTACTACTTCATACCCTAATTCAGTAGAGTAATATCCTGTAAATTTGTTCTTATTCCATATGAAATCATCTTGATCCTCTTTCAATATATGTTTGTTCCTTAGTTCAAGTATGTAGCTACTCTATACCTCAATAAAATTTGCATATATACTTAATTGGTCAACTCGACTAGCCTGATTTCCATAAGTCTATAGTCTCATCATTAGCTATTTGATTTGAAGTGAAACAACCTCCTTACTAAAGTTGTTGAATCAAATCCTCTGAAGGAAATTCGCATTGCCACATCCCATAACAACATCCCCTCCTATTCTAATCAATGTTTCATCCCCTACCTTTCAAGCGAAGTGTTCCCTAATCACTGGAAAGGCCATGACCAAGGAAAAATATTTCTAAACTATTATTATTTACCATAGCCACTCTTTGTGATTAAATTCCATAGACTCGGGGTCGCCAAAGATCTACCAAATAAGAAAATATGCATCATCACCACCCTTGTTTATGTTTGGGTTGTGCAATTAGCTACCAACGAGCTAAATGAAAACCCACCTTCTCATTGTTCTCTCTCCACATAAAATCATAGTACAACCCTTTGATTGTTTTCTAATATACCTAGAAATTAATCCAAAATTCTATCTTACTACACAACCACCCCCAATCTTTGATGTTATAACCATTTGGATCGAGGATAAATACCAAGTATTTTATTCCCTATATTGGAATAATTTCCTTACCCTCAACTTCACTGGCTCACTCAAACAGATGAAGTTGATAATATACTTAATTAAATTGATCTCCATTCCATTTTCCAAACAGTAGAGATGTAGTATTTCCTAAAATGTCTTTGCCTCACCCATTGATCCATATGAAAAAAGAAGAACATTGTCCAAAAAAAGTAAGTGTGTAATATACTCCAAACCACGTACCTTGATTCCTTGTATTTTGTTATCTCTCTTTGCGTCCTAAATGGCTCTACTCAATCCCCTTTCCACTACGAGAAAGAGATAAGGGGATAAGGAGCATCCTTGGCATAACCCTCTACATTATTAGAGAGAAAAGTTCCTATATAAAATTCAAATTCCAAAACTATTTTTTAACTATTCCTATGTCTTTCACCTAACCATGCCATGAACCTTTCCTTCACTAATTTTAAAGATGTTGCAAACTATTCACTAGAAGAAAGAATAATATTACCATCATATGGCCTCCACACTTGTTTCACGAGATTTTGGAATTCCTCCTCACCTAGCCATCTTGGATTAAATTTAGAAGAGCTTGATGGGTTTTCCTCCCTTTATTTCTACATGTAATAGAATTGGAGAATGATCAAATATACCTCCATCTTCTACCCAAGATCTAAATTGATCCACGGATTAAACTAGTGAATCGAACAAAAAAAAATGATTGACTCAATTTGGCACACTTTCCTAACCTCTTCTATTGTTTATTCATGTGGGCTTGAGGGAAATTGGCTACACATCCACCAATTCAATAGCTTCAAAATGAATAACGAAATAATTTTCCAACCTATCAACCCTCGTAGATCCCCCCAATCCTCTTTCCTATTCAAGGTAAAATTGAGATCACCACCAATTATCACTTTCCCCTCTTTTAGAACCTTTAGTGAAAAACACCTAGTCCATAAAGTTTTTTTTCCCCATATGGTTTGTATACATCTACCATTGTAAAAGACATTCCAAGACCTTTTCTCATGAATTTTGTGCATAGGACTAAACACACAAAAAAGAATTTTTTAGTGTTAATGTATGATTCCAATCTATAATGAGCCCATGAGATAAACCCCTAGATTCCACAACAGTGAAATCGCAACCATTTAGAATTTTTTGAAGGCTATTGACTCATATATCTCCATAACCCATAGTCTCTTGTAGTAATAGTATGTTAGGTTTCTCGTTCTCCACTAATATACTAAGGGTGAGTTGCTTATTTTGGCTTCCCAAGCCTTCTTGTATTTAATGACATAACTTTCATCGGTAACCTTTCTTTAGGATTCAATCAGCTCTAAGAACCACATAGATCATAGCCTATTTACCAAGTTTAATCTCTATGGCTTCCTTTTCCTGGTAAAAATATAAAAAATATTCCGTACCTATAGAATTTGAGGAGATGTATTTTGGATTCTCTAATCCCAACCCCCTGAACATCACATCATCATATTTTGTATTTGTTTTCTTGGATATCAAAGGGTATTATCCCTTCCTCCTACAAGACTGTAATGAATCAACACAAAGACCATTATCTTAGGATTCATCCCCTGGATTAATCTCATATTCTCTACACAATTCCAAATTAATAGAGATGGAACCCAAGGATAATTCTACTAGAGTAGGCCCTAAGAGGGGGATAATTCCTTTTATCTTGTCACCCTTACCTCTTTTAATATTTTTAATCCCTCAGTAGGGGTGGGCCATCTTCCATAAAATTCTAAAAGTTCACATGAATTGCAATCATTAGGATGAACTGTGGACCTACTTGAAACACTATTAGATGTACATTCAACCCAATCCTCCATAGTAGTGGGATTCCTCATCAGGGATTTAGTAGTAGCAGTTCTACACAGTGGAAGTAAGTTAGATGGTTCCACTTGAACCAAAACCTTATCTTGTTGTGTTGCAGTGTCAAGGGATTCTCCTATCTTTAAATCCATGACTAAGAACCCCTCATGAAACATTGGAGTGACTGCAACCTCTACATCATGTCCCTTTTCATCCTCTTTTTGGTTCTCAACAATAGGCCTATGTCCATCGGGAATATAAGGCTTCTACAAAACCTCCTCATGTCCATGTATTTTAGAATGTGAATTCCTTTTCCATATCTATCGAACAAATGGTCAAGAGAAATCAACTGCAATATCACCATGTTGATGTAATCTTTAGCATTGAAATGGAACATTTTGATCGTTTAATATCTAAGAATGGATCAAGCCTCCCACATTGATATCCAAAATATTACTCAGTCCTTCACTTGTGTCAATATCAAATAATACTCAAGCAATCATTCGACTATGGCTCCTTTTGGAAGAGTCATCCACTCATATTATCTTCCCAAAATAGTTCCCCAAGTCAAATAAAAACCCCTCTAACCAAAACTTGATTGGAAACCCTGGAATTTTAATCCAAATTGGAACTCTCATGGACATCCATTTCCAAGGATCAAATATAGGATTTCATGGATTTAAAGGGAGATAAGTCGTCCCCCAAAACCAAACTCTTGCAAGTATAACCTCAACATCTTTCTCATTGCAAAAATAAAAAAATCCACCCTTTGATCAACATGATGAAGGTAGGCCCATATCCATTCAATGGCCTCCAAAACCTCTATAACCAGACATTTAATGATTCCAACAATATCCTTCTATAGAAGAACCTTACAATTATAGTTATGGCAAGAAGAGAGAGGATTTGATTAATCATGATGTCATATCCTACCACCATTTTAACTCTTGAATCTTTCTTTTTACTAACCTTAAGATCGATTCTCCTCCTATAAGTACCCCCATTGTTTCCTTTTTCTCTACATGCCTCCACCCAAAATGAAACTCTAGATATAACCCTTGACATATAAAACTTGATCCCTTAATAAACTACTTACGAAATCCTAGATCCTTTAAACCTCGACTTGTCTTCATAGACCTAACTTCATTCTTTGATAGCACCAGGGAAAGTGTCTCTACTCCACTCCTTGAGGAAAAGAGGGGGAATAATTGAAATGGTATTAGCAACATTAATGCCTTCCACATTCATATTCGGGAGATTCTATGAGGCCACAAAAGATGTATCTATCAAGATGGATCCTATATCAACATTGTTAGAGAATATATGTATAATAAATTCCTCACTTGTCGAGCTCTTCCTACCCACTTTGGTCTTCCTACCCACTTTGGTCCTTGGATCCAAAGTATTATGAAACTGTAGTATTACCCCTGATAACCCCAATCCACCAACCCAAGTTTTGTAAGACCCTTCTTCAAAGTATAAAGAGGTCCCTATATACTCGAACATATTCAAACCTTCGATAGATACCTTAAATTAATTTCAATATGTGTAATAATTTCACCTGTAATAAGGATTTCTTGATCATCACTCTTAGTATGGCATGAATTTATGTGTACATTTAGTTTAAATGAGAATATATATATTTGATTGTTGAAAACATCATATAATTTTTTATTTTCTATAACAAATATTCATTTCGATATTATAATGAACATGTTAAACTAGTTGCACTTTATGTTCTCGACTCTTATATCATCCATTGAAGTTATATTTTACACTCTTAATACCTTTTGCATTTCATTTTTTTGAGGGCTAAGGTGAAATATCTACCTACATGCTTGGTGGTAGGACTGAAAGTAGAAAAAAAGTAAAACCTTTACCATGTACAAGCCTGTGTTGAGTGACAAGTGGATTTGTTCCAATCATATCGAGTTGGATTCAATAAAATGTTGCACCATAAATCTAAACAATAGACATGATTTCAACTTTGTGGCTTTTGGTAACCAACTTTGTAATCTAAGAAGGCTTTCTCTTACTATCTCTGACTAGTGTTTAATCCTAGGAGGACTTCAAGTGAATAAAATGTTGTCTTAACTAGGTGTACAAAACTTTTGTTGTCCACAATGCAGATGCATGAAGATGTTGAAGAATTTGTTTTGGATTTTCCCCTTAGTTATGTGTCTCTATTAATAATACCTTCTTTCCTCCATATCATGTAAAATTACTTTGTTAGTGTGCTTGGTTCCTTGATTTTGAATTTTCATTTTCTTTGGATGCTCTGTTAGAGTTGAAGTTATTTATTGGATTTGGAGGAAGCACAATGATTATGTGTTTAATTCAATTGTCTCATCAAGAGACTTTGTTATGGTATGAGAAAAAACCAATTTGTGCCAGCTTATTTGTGTATATCATGGCACAAGTGTGGAAGTTAAGGATGGAGATGAAGCATCTCCAAGTGTGGAAGTTAAGGATGGAGATGAAGCATCTCCAAGAACTTCTATATATATTTCAAGCATGGCCACTTGCACTATGAACAAAGAACCCCTATCACCAGGTTCACACATAGGTGATAGTATGCCCCATTGTTGGTCTACTAATGATACAAATATTAGGGAGGGTTATTGTTTAATGAAAACACCCTACACCTTATAATTTGGGATCAAGATAAATCATGTCATCGCCAAGTTGGTTATGAGTTAGCCACCTAAAACCCATGTTCATTGTGTTGGATTACTGAGAGGGGGGGTGAATAAGTAATATAGCAATGAAATTCTTTTTCACCATAAAATGCAAGTGTTATATCAATGTAGCATTATCATCCAATAGTTGTAGAGTAAATAAACAATGAACAAATGAGCAATCACACACATACACAGTACACCAGTGTTTTACGTGGAAACCCAAAGTGAGAGAAAACCATAGAATGATTTGTCTTACATGTATTTAAGAATTACATTCATTGGAAGCACCAACTTCCTTTGTTTTCCAACTGCAACTGGAAGGAGGCTCCAACCCCCTAGTTTCCTAGGCTATAACCTGAGGGAATATCCAACTCCCCAATTCTCTGGCTACAACCAGAAGGAGGCTACAACCCCCCATGTTCTCTGGCTACAACTGGAAGGTGGCTACAACCACCTGTCCTTGCCCCGTCCAACCGCCCTTACATATAAGTAGAATGATGGAAGCACTGTCACACTATCACTGTGATATATATTGTTGTAAACCTATACCAATCAACCTACACCAAACAACATGTACCAATAACCTGAACCATGCATCAACCATGCATCAACCTATACCTCAACCTGTAAGCAACATGTACCATAAACAAGTGCATCAACCATGCACCAACCTGTAATCAACCTATACCATAAACAAGTGCATCAACCATGCACCAACCTGTACCTCAACCTGTACCATGAACAAGTGCATAAACCATGCACCAAACCTATACAAATTGTTGAAATAATGTAACTGCAAAGTGTATTCTAATTATTATTTGATATAGTATTCATTGGATCAATCCCCATTGTGGATTGATCATGTCGGTTATTGTAATAGGACCAAATCCCCTTTTGTGGATTGGTCAAAAGACAATTATAATAGGTAGATTAAGAAGTCAGCCCCAGCAGATATTAAAGAGGCCCCAGAATATATTAAAGTTGGTTATAACCACCCAAATTGAGAAGTCGGCCCTGCCAATGAAGAGACACTTCACATGTCCCAGTCTTGTATAAATAAAGAGGCCAATGCCTCACTTAGACACACAACACACTTTCTCATTGAGAGACAAGTTTCGGAATTGCAGTTGGAGAAGAGAGAGAGAGAGTGGCGCATCTTTTGGAGAGGATATTCTATATTAGCTTGAGTTATCTCTTGGCATTGTATTGGCTATCTATAATAAGGAAGTTTTGTTGGGTTTTCTTCCCCTAAAGGGTTTCCTAGGATAAATGTTGTATCTCTTGTGATTGTGTATTTCTCAGTGATCTTGTCTTTATGTTGTTGTTATCTATTGAAATGCAAATAACTATAATAATGGCATAAACATTAACATGGGATCAGAGCCAAGCTGAAGAGAGCATCTTTCGCAAGAGAAAAACGTCACTGTTGTCGTACATGCAAATTAGGGCTTTTTAATTGTGAATCTTTTCAACCCCAAAACCATCTAGAAAAGTGCGCCCTCCCTCAAGGATTAATTTGGCATCATCAGTGCACCTTTTCAGTGGGTGGATCTCCCAGAAAGTGAAACCCTAGTTTCACAAAAGTACCAGAAGTACCAGAAAACTAGTGAACCAAAAGTACCAGAAGTACCAGAGTACCAGTGGTACCATAAAACCAGAAGCACCAGTCCAAAAATCTGCAGATCAAGTTTGGAAGGGTAAAAGTTGGATTTTCTCAGATCCACGCACACCAGGATACTCGCCTCAGCCAAGCGCATCTCCTGGTAAGTTCAAAATTTGATTTTGAGCATTTTCATTTTTTGGTCATTTTCCTAGATCCAAGGAAAAGATGTCTGCAAGCACGAAGCTTGCTGACAAACTGGAAGGCATGGAAAAATTACGTGCCTGGAATTATAGGATTGACCTGATCCTTGCAGAGAATGACCTAGCAAGATTCATCAAAGAAGAAGTGTCGGAACCCAAAGATGTCGCAGAGAAAGCAAAGCATCAAAAGGGCACAATCAGGGCCCAAAGAATCATTGCAGATTCAATCAAAGACCACATGATTCACTATGTGTCATCAAAGAACACTTAGAAAGAAATGTTTGATGCCCTAAGTAGACTATACGAAGGAAATAACATAAACCGGAATATGAATCTAGGAACTCAACTGAAGAATACGAGGATGTAGAAAGGAGAAACGATCCAAGAATATTTCTCTAGAATTTCAGAATTCAAACAATAGTTAGAAGCAATTGGAGACACCATAGACGAAGATGAGCTCATAATGACAGCCCTAAATGGTCTCACAAGACCTTGGGATGCATTCATCCAAACAATATGTGCCAAAACAGAGAAACTAAAGTTTGATAGTCTATGGGAAGAATGCATCCAAGAAGAAACAAGAGTAGCTAACTGTGAAGCGCTACTAGCAAGAGATGATGATCAAGCCCTAGCTGATCACACCAAAAGAGGAAGGAAGAAAACCTATTTCCACAAGGAAACTCATAAAGAGCCTCAACCGCCAAATAGATTCAATAATAAAGAATCTCATCCAAGGAGATTTCAGAAGAGAGGATAACGAAGGGAAAAAGACTACTCATCTGTACAATGCTATCATTGTGACAAGATGGGACACATTGCAAAAAACATTCCAGCCAAATGAGAAGAATAAAAGAGGAAACATAAGAGGCACCATGCCCATGCAATCGAATATGAAGAGCCACCTGCAAAGATGATACGAGAACAGATCAAAGACTATGTCTTAATCTCAACCCTCTCAGGATCGGTAACACATGGAGAGGACACGTGGCTCATTGATAGTGGTGCCTCCAAGCACATGACAGGTCAAAAAAACATTCTCTCCTGTATCTCAGAAAAGAAGTTTTCTTATAAAGTGACACTTGGAGATAATTAACAATATCCCATCAAGGGAGTGGGAGAATCAAACTACAAATTGAATTCAGGGAATTCATTAAAGATGAAGGACGTACTCTATATACCAGGTTTGAAAAAGAACCTACTCTCCATTTCATCTTTAGAAAAGAGAGGCTACAGAGTTTCCTTTATAGATGGAGAAGTTCTCATGTGGGCTAAAGGAGAAACCATAAATGAAGCAATCATCATTGGAAGTGAAGAAAATGGCTTGTATATACTAAAGGGTCACTCAAAAACTACCATGGCCCATGCCATTGAGAACTCGTGTGAACTTTGGCATATAATATTAGCTCACATCAACTACAAGGTGCTACCATACATATGCAAAGTGGTCACAGGTTTACCAGAACTCAAGGTCGACCATGAAGGCGTATGCAATGGATGTGCACAAGGGAAGAACATCAAGAACCCTTTTCCAAAGAGAGACAACAAAGCAGAAGAAGTCCTAGAACTCATTCATTCAGATGTGTGTGGTCCAATGCCATTGGCCTCCATTAGCAGGTATGTATACTATGTATCATTCATTGATGATTATTCTCATAAGACCTAGGTGTATCTCTTGAAATCTAAAGATGAAGTGTTCAACAAGTTCAAGGAATTCAAAGCCTTGATAGAGAATCTTTATGAAAGAAAGATTAAGATACTCGGGTCAGATAATGGAGGAGAATACACCTCAAAAGAGTTCGTGAACTTCTGTAGAGATGTTGGGATCAAGAGGGAACTCACCACTCCCTACAATCCCCAACGAAACAGTGTAGCTGAAAGGAAGAATAGAACAATAATGGAAGTTGTGAAGACTATGATCCATGATCAAGATCTTCCTATGTGCTTATGGGCAGAAGCAGCAATGACGGTTTTTTATGTGCAAAACTGTTTATCCCATAATGAACTTGGGTTCAAGACCCCTAAAGATATGTTCACCGAAAAGAATCCAAAGGTAAGCCATCTCAAAATATTTGGCTGCCCAATTTTTATTCATATACCGAAAGAGAAGAGAAACAAGTTGGAACCCTTAGGAAAGAAGGGAATATTTGTGGGATACTGTGACGTCTCCAAGGCCTTCAAAATTTATATACCAGGTCACCATCACATTGAGATCAACAGGGATGTGACCTTTTATCAAGATGCAGTGCTCAAGAAATAAAGAAAATTCCAACTTGAAGAAGTATATGAAGAGGAACTCCTAATCCCTAGAACTGCAGAGAGGGAGGTTCCTAGAGCCGCAAAACCAGTGAGGGAAGACATAGTTTCCCCTTATGAGGAAATTCCAGAAGATCATGATATAGTGGAATTTCAAGAACCATCTCATATGACAATCCTCCATAAAAGAAATCCAGCTTGGGATAGAGAGCTTATTCAAGATGGAGAGAAGTATGGTGTTCCCCAAGGAACCACGAGACATGTGAAAAGACCAAAGCCATTCTCTAGTTATATGGCTTTGATGTGTGACCTCCTAGAGAAGGAGCCTACCAACTTTGAAGAAGCCATTCAGATGAAATAATGGGTAGATGCCATGATAGAGGAATACCAATCCATAATAAATAATTATGTATGGGAAATAGTTCCCAGATCGAAGAGCAAAGACGTGGTATCCTCCAAATGGCTCTTCAAAATAAAACATGATGTTGATAGAAGTATTGAAAAATATAAAGCAAGATTCATCGCTTGGGGATTTTCTCAGAAAGAAGGCATTGACTATGAAGAGACATTCGCTCCTGTAGCCATATACACTTTGATTAGAACCATCATAGCCCTTGCAGCTAAGATGAAGTGGAAGTTACACCAGATGGACGTAAAGATAGCCTTTCTAAATGGTGTCATCGAAGAGGAAGTGTATATAGAGAAACCTTAAGGATTTGAAGTTGAAGACAGGAAGTCTCATGTATGTAAATTGAAGAAATCCCTATACGCATTGAATCAAGCTCCCAGATCTTGGTATGGCCATATAGACAGTTTCTTGACGAGTTTAGGCTTTACCAAGAGTAAAGTAGATTCTAACCTCTACTTCAAGGTTATGAACAATGAGCCAGTGATATTATTACTATATGTGGATGACTTATTCTTAAATGGAGAAGAAAAGCTCATCACCGAATGTAAGAAGAGACTTGCCTCAGAATTTGAAATGAAAGACCTTGGCCTAATGCATTATTTCTTAGGTCTTGAGGTATGGCAGAGTCCAGAGAGGATCTTCCTTAACCAAGGGAAGTATGCAGTCGAAATCCTGAAGAGATTCGACATGTTGGAATGAAATCCCATGAATACACCCATGGAAGCGAAGTTGAAGCTATTGGTCGGCACTTCATCATAATTGATTGATGCCACACTATACAGACAAATTATTGGATCATTGATGTACCTGACGAAAACTAGACCAGACATTTGTTTTGTCATGAACACCTTGAGTCAGTTTCTAGTAGAACCCAGACATGCTCACCTTGTGGCTTCAAAACATGTGATGAGGTACCTTAAGGGTACATTAGATTGTGGTATCAGTTATGACGGAGATCATGATTTCACATTGAGTGGATACACTGATTCAAATTGGGAAGGAAGCATTGTTGACATTAAAAGCACTTCCAAATGTTGTTTCAGTTTGGGATCAGCCATGATCTCATGGTGGAGTAGAAAGCAATCCAACATTTCTCTTAGCACAGTGGAAGCAAAATACATTGTTGCGTGTTCTGCTAGCTGTGAAGCTATATGGCCTCGAAAGTTGTTGATCGGTCTATTTGACCTAGAGATGGAAACAAACTCGATCCTATGTGACAACCAGAGCTACATAAAGATGACATAGAATCATGTATTCCATGACAAGTCGAAGCACATAGAGATCCGATATCATTACATCCACGACATGGTGCAGAGAGGAGCCATAAAGCTCCAGTACATTAGCACGGATGAACTGTTTGTTGATGTGTTGACCAAGCCCCTATCTCATGTAAAGTTTGAACACTTCCAAGATAATCTTGGCATAGTCCAAAAGCACCTTCCTCGAAAGGGGGAGTAGTTGTTGTGATGATATATTCCCTACTTCCGACCTTATGGTTGTGACGTAAAGCAAGATGCTCCTTGCTTCCAACCTAGTTGTTGTGATGTAAAGCAAGATGATGATGTTCCTTGCTTCTGACCTAGTTGTTGTGACGTAAAGCAAGATGATGTGTTCCTTTCTTCCGACCTAGTTGTTGTGACATAAAGCAAGATGATGTATACCTTTCTTCCAACCTGATGGTTGTGATGTAAAGCAAGATGATGTGATGTGACTAGTACTATGCTTCTGGATGTACAACTGCGACGTAAAGCAAGTCTAGTACCCATCTTCCTACCTGATGGTCGTGACGTAAAGTAGTACATGTACCTTTCTTCCGACCTTACAGTTGTGACGTAAAGCAAGAAGATATGATGAGACTAGTACTGAGCTTCCGGCTAGATAGTTGTGACGTAAAGCCAGTCTAGTATCCTTCTTTCGACCTGATGGTTGTGACGTAAAGTAGGATGTATACCTTTCTTCCGACCTGATGGTTGTGACGTAAAGTAGGATGTATACCTTTCTTTTGACCTTATGGTTGTGACGTAAAGCAAGATGATGAAATGAGGCTAGCACTATGCTTCCAGCTGGATAGCTATGACGTAAAGCTAGTCTAGCATCCTGCTTCTGACCTGATGGTTATGGCGTAAAGCATGACAAGTATCTTGCTTCTAGCTTTATTGCTATGACATAAAGAAAGACTATAAGACGAGACTAGAAATTTTCTTCCAGCTTGATAGCTATGATGTAAATCGATTCTACTATGATGATGATGAGCCTGCCTCATGTTGTGATGATGATGATGTATTAGTTTTATACTAATCCATATTGATGCAGATGATGATTGCATTCCTTTGTGAATGATGATGCCTGCCGATGAAGAAAACTTCTGATGATTTATAGATATGCCAGTCAGTGTTCAAAGATGATATTAATGATGTTTCCCTCCTGATGTCACTGATGATGCAGACCTCTCTCTCGCCTGATGTTGTTGAAGAATACCCTTGTTGCTAAGGGGGAGTGCTGAAATAATGTAACTGCAAAGTGTATTCTTATTATTATTTGATATATTATTCATTGGATCAATCCCCATTGTGGATTGATCATTTCAGTTATTGTAATAGGACCAAATCCCCTTTTGCGGATTGGTCAAAAGACAATTATAATAGGTAGATTAAGAAGTCAGCCCCAGCAGATATTAAAGAGGCCCCAAAATATATTAAAGGTGGTTATAACCACCCAGATTGAGAAGTTGGCCCTACCAGTGAAGAGACACTTCACACGTGCCAGTCTTGTATAAATAAAGAGGTCAGCACCTCACTTAGACACACAACACACTTGCTCATTGAGAGACAAGTTTCAGAATTGCAGTTGGAGAAGAGAGAGAGAGAGAGAGAGAGTGGTGCATCTTTGGGAGAGGATCTTCTGTATTAGCTTGAGTTATCTCTTGGCATTGTATTGGCTATCTATAATAAGGAAGTTTTGATGGGTTTTCTTCCCCTAAAGGGTTTCCCAGGATAAATTTTGTGTCTCTTGTGATTGTGTATTTCTCAGTGATCTTGTCTTTATGTTGTTGTTATCTATTGAAATGCAAAGAACTATAATAATGGCATAAACATTAACACAAATAACCTGTCACAACAACCTATCCAAACAACCTATCACAACAACCTGTCTCATCAATCTTATCAACCAAATCAGATCTACTCACCAATATCAATCACCAAGACAACTCTCAAAGATGTGAATCAACCAATCATAACACAACAACTCATAATCATCACCAAGATCAATATGTGCTTCTAATAATATACCAATACAAATATCCTACATCATCCATAAACCAGGTGTCAACAATACTACTAACAAGTTCCTCCAACCATGTACCAAGTATGTACCAATCATGTATCAACTACTCATCAACTATGACTCATCAAGATGTACCAACATCATCAACTATACACCTCATGTATGTGTCAATTCATCAACTACTTGTCTCAGCCATGTACCCAACATGTACCTCAACCAAAAGCCCTCATCAATTTCATCATTCAAATATGATTTGTAACTCTTTAATAGACCTGGTGTATATGATCACATACCTGCAAACCTTCATTAACTTTAACAACAAGAGACTAGCATTTTCATCAAACTTTACTTTAGTCTCACATTACTAGTTTTGGATTAGTCAACAACCCTAACTTGAAATAATCATAACTATGTACCTGTAATGAATAAAGATCTGAAAATAGTACACAATGTTCTTCAGTGTGTTTTATGCAATTTCTCCAGGTGTCACTACTTGGAACCTCTCAGAAAAGGAATTATAGAAAAAATGGCATACCTTGTTGAATTATGGCTTATTCTAGAGAGCGAACTTGTAGAGCATGCCCCGCACGAAATGTTTGTTGTATCGCTCTGAAAATTGTACAAAGAATACTGCATATTTTACTCTAACCAACACATTTGGTATTACTGAATTTGGATATGTTATGAATAATTTATGACATTTTTACCCGAAACACATGTTTTAGACTAGTTTCGGGACTAGCCACAAACCCTATTTTCCACGGAGTTTAACTCCAAACATACAATGACCCACAAGATGAAATCTATACCACAACTACTTGGATATGTTTCCTCAATGGCCTCCCAATTTCACAGTCTAAATCATTCTAGAAAAAAACTTTATTGTGAAAATGGTGATATGACTTGTAAATAGCATACCTTAGAAAGCATCATCAAAAGAATTTATCCTCCCTTGAATTTTGGCCTTCTTTACTTCACCTTCTCTCTAAAATTCAAGTTAGATATCCTTTGGTTACCTCAGTCACCTATAGATATAAAATATGCTCAAGTGTAATTAAAATGAGAGAGCCTTGCCTCTTATTTATACTTTCATGTATCTTCCTCAAGGGGTTACCTTTTAACCATCTTAACCCACTTTCCTTATTTTAGGGTTAACCATTTCTAACCACTTGTCCAATTAGTAATTTATCCATTAAATTAACTATTTAAATCATTTATTGTGTATCCACTTTGACTTATATTACACTCATCACTTCACTTTACCTCAAAGGGTTACCTTCTAACCATTTTAAACCGCTTTCTGTATTTTAGGGCTAACCCACTTCTAACCACTTGTCCACTTAGTAATTTCTCCATTAACTTTATTATTTAAATAATTTCTTTTGTATTCACTTTGACTTATAGTATACTCATCACTTTGCTTTATTATTTACCTTCTAAAATCTCTTAAACCACTTTGACTACTTTGACCTTTTGGGGCTTCTAGATGACTCATGAGGGTTTTCCAACTTCACATGGCCATAACTCTCTAACCGTGAGGAGTTATGTGACGTTCCACATACCACCAAAAATGGCATGATATGTACTATCCATCATCTGGAATATTCTTACCTTAAAATATATCAAAACTCAAACCATTATCCATTAAACAAACTTGGGTCCATTACCATAACCTGGGTTCCCCAACTTTTCATGGCCATAACTCTCTAACCATGAGGAGTTTTGTAATGTTTCACATACCACCAGAAATGGAATGACATGTACTATCCATATAGAATAGTCTTACCTTTAAATATATTAAAACTTATACAATTATACATGAAAAAACCTTGGGTCCATTACCCAAACCTTTGTGCTACCGGAATTCTCTATCGGACTTTATCCAAGGGTTGAAATCAATCAATAAGGGTTGAAATCAATCTACAATATCACTCTCCAATAGTTGACATCAATGAAAACCAACAATACATACCAACTATCCATCAACCTAAGCCATATGTCTGACAATCTCCCCCTTTGGCATTGATGAAAACACCAACATTGATGGCAACACTTAGTCATGATAAAGTTCATGTTTATACTCCTCATCAATGTTTCTATCTCTCCCCCTTTGACATCAGTGGAAAAGGGTATCTCCCATTGGGGTTGCTCTCCCTGACTGAACTCTCCTTCGGATTCTCCCCCTGTCTACATGCCTCTATGCTCTCTCTCCAAGAATTTCTATCCTGCATATAATAAATATCTCCCCCTTTGTCATCAATGGAAAAGGTATCTTTCCATCCGGGGCTGCTCCTCCTAACTGAACTGTCCTTGGGTATACTCCCCCTAACTGAACTCTTCTTGAAACTGATCCCCCAACCTGAATTGTCCTCTTTATGGTTCTTCCTTGTGTAAATCTAAGACATATAATATAAGGATTCAAAAGAATTCATTTTGGAGTAGAAATTACTCTAAGTCTCTAGCGAAAATACTCAAAGGCTTCCCTTGGAAGCGGTTTTGTAAAGATGTCTACCATTTGTTCTTTTGTGCCCACATATTCAACTCTGATGTTCTTCTTTGCAACCTATTCCCGTAGAAAGTGATACTTTATTGGAATGTGCTTCTTCTTGGAGTGCATCAACGGGTTCTTTGAGATATTCATGGCTCTTGTATTATCACAATAGATTGGAATGGGCTCATCATACTCAACCTATATATCTGGCAAAGCTTGTTTCATCCATAGAACTTGAGTACAACATCCTTCTGCTGCAATATACTCTGCTTCGGTTCTAGATAAAGATATTGATGATTGTTTCTTTCTTAGCCAAGATACTAAACACTCACCTAAGTAGAATGTTTCTCCACTGGTGATTCGTCAGTCATCAATGCAACCTTCCCAATATGCATCTGTGTAGGCAATAAGTGATAGATCCTTTCCTTTTGAATACCATAATCCAAACTCTTATGTTCCTTTGAGATATCTGAAAATCCTCTTTACTGCTAAGACATGTGATTCGTTTGGTGCTACTTGAAATTGTGCCACCTGTCCAACTGCCTACATTACATCTGGTCTAGATGTTGTCACATATAGTAAGCTACCAATCATTGACATGTATTTCCTCTAGTCTATAGACTTTGAATCATCATCTTTTCTCAACTTGCAACTGGTTTGCATAGGAGTGGTAACTAGCTTGCAATCTTTCATTCTGAACCTCTTTAGCATTTCTCTGATATACTTAGTTTGAGAAATAAAAATTCCTTGGTTTCTTTGACATATATGAAGACCCAGAAAGAAGGATAGTTCTTCAAGTAATGACATTTCAAATTCATTCTACATATCCTTTGCAAATTTCTGGATTAACCTGTCATTAGTACTTCCAAAAACAATATCATCAACATAAATTTCAATTAATAAAATACTACCTTGAGTTACCTTGATGTAGAGGTTTCTTTTTGCGCTTACTTTCCATAGTTCATAGGGAGTTTTGTCATTGTTGTTTCTGAGAATTACTCTGTTTTGAATGTGAACTTTTGTATGCACTACATGTGTCCAAAAAATATCTATCAATTTGGAATACATTAGCATTGTTCGAGCCATTTCCTATGTAATTATTATCCATTATGATAATGTTCCTTTGTCTCTGAACCACTCTTTGAACCAATCTATGAATCGATGCTCTCTTCCATGCTATCCAAGACTCTACTTGCGCAATTGTCCATAATGTTGACCCATTTATCATTATACTATCATGAAGTCTTTATTAATCCATCAAATTGTACTTCTGCTAACTGACTGCTCTGGATTTGTCTTCTCAAACTCTGTAAGTTGCTCGAAGGATGTTTCTTTAGTCTGTCACAGCTATCACATAGACTCCCCCTATCCAATATTCATATTACCTGGGAGTCTCTAAGCCGGATGGCTCAGAACAATTATTGCTCTGATGTGTATTCATCATCATCTTCATTGGTAGATTGATCATCATCTTCATTGGTAGATTGATCATCATCTTCATTGGCAGATTCATCATCTCTCTGAGATCTGACTTCTTTCTTTTTGTCTGTGGATTTATCTTTCACTACAATGCATGAAAGTACAATCTCTTGAACATGTTCCTTATTTACCTGTCCTTCTTTTCTTTCAGTTATTTTCCAAAACTTTCTGTATTTGACATCTTTCTTTTTCTCTGTAGAATTGTCTTCATCTCGTTTTATTGCCAATCTTGCGATCTCTGGGAACTGGTGTTTGTTCACCTATTCTTTGTGTTTTCTTATCCATACTTTCTTATATCTGATATCAGTGTTCTCTTTCATGGAAGTATCGATCATGCTTCGACAATCACTAGCTATGTGTCCATAGTTATGACATTTGTAACATTCAATGTTACGTGGGACCACATATGCACTTCTTGCTTGAACATTTCTTTTATAATACCTACAATCTGCAACCTTATGTCCAAAATTAGTACAATAAAACAATGACCATAAAAGAAATTTGCATACCTGATGTTATCACACTAAGTTGCCTTAGGTCTTTAGCGATTAGTTTTAATTTTTATAAGCCTTTATATTTTTTTAATTTTGATTTGTTTCTTAAAGGTGTGATTTACTTAGGTTACCTTAATGACTAAAGGCTTAAGTCATGACTCAAGTTTTGATCCTCACATAAAATTTTGGCCTAGGTTCATTTTCATGACTTTTGTTCTGATCCCCTTCATGACTTGACACTAAGTTTGACTCACTCCATGACCATATTGACTTGACATGTCACCCTCCTTAGTCATGCCTTTGTAGCCTTGCCATGTTGTCCCTTTTTCCTATGCTTAATGGTCAAATCATTTTTTGAAAAGGAAGTGCTTCCAACTCACTAGGAGTTTCCATAGCACACTCCCTGTCCTTCATCTTTTACCCTAATTTGTTATTATAGTGTTGATGTCATCTCTTCCTTGTTTTCAACACCGTGGTTTGTTAGAAGATGCCTTCGAGGTTTCAGTCTTTATGAGGTTGCTAATGGTTTTTGAATTTTGAAAGTTCAAAACTCTGCGCTGCAAAAACTACCAGTTCGGACCAGTTGGCAGTAGTGCTACCAAATCAGATGTTGAGGTGGATTTGGAGGCTGAGTTGCTTGTGATACTCTCATAAACTTTCGTTGAAACTTCGAGCTATCATCATTCTCCAGGTATTCCATGGTTTCCCTCATCTGCATGTAAATTTCAAGGAGTAATTATCACTTGGAGTTTGGGTAGCAATTGTGTCTGCACAATTGCAGGAGGTATTTTCCCTCACACTTTCCTATCATTCTTTCTTTCACTCAAACCTGCAATCATCATCACCTGGTTATTAGTCTTAAGACATCTACTCGCCATGCTCCCGAGTTCTAAGTACCCAAGCAAGCTTTATATCCTGTATGTGTAGTGTGCTACCCAGAATCCCTGCTGAAATGATGCTGCCTTTTCCCCTGCCTCCTCTACCTTTTGAATTTAACTGTTTTCGACCCAGTTTTCAAAGACAATTGTAGTGATCTCCTTATTCACTTTATTATTCCTCAGTTTTTAAAATTTGTGAAGAGAAAAGGGAGGCAAATTCACAGCCATTGTTTCCTAAGCTAGCAACCAGTTGAGTTAGGGTAGATTCCTGGAAGGGGGCAACCACTATTCACTATCTCTTATTGAAGTCTGACTCTTATTTTCCTGGCCATCACTGCACCATAGATTTTAAACCTTTCATCTTAAACTATGGATACTCCTCATAAGAAGAAGTCACACAAGGGAGGTATTGTGGTTAGAACCGAGCCTGCAGACATGCATTTATTTGAGGAAGAGCCCATGGCTAGAGAAGTTTTTCAAAGGGTGGGCTACCTTACTTTCTACCAAAACATGCAGAGGGGTCATCCTAAGGTGGCAAGGAAATTTTCCTTACATTTTGATGGCCTGAAGACTAAGGTAGGGGACCTATAATTTGAGGTGTCAGAGACCTCTATTTCAGCAGCTACAAGGATCCCTATCACAGAAGAGAATTGGTTTAAATCCATCGCTTAAAGTGAATATTTTTCCAAAGACTTCCTTAAGGCAAAGTATCAATATGACAATCTATCCAAAGGGGTACCAAGAAGTCATTTGGTTGGAGAGTTTGATAAAATATTGAACATCATTTAGAGGTACTTCACATGTGAGGGGAGGTTCAATACACTATGACAATACCATAGAAGGCTTCTGTTGCATTTTACTGGCAAAGATGAAATGAACATTCCCTTCTATTTGTTGAGAACAATAGGCAAAATGTCAGATAGGGTTCAATCCAAATCAAAGGTTGTGGATACTAGCATTTTTCATTCTGGTTTGATTAGAATGTTGGTTTCTGAAGAGCTAAGAAAGAGGAACATCTCATGGGAACACTTCATTGCTTCTACCCACATGAAATTAGACATAGCAGTTACTCCTTAGTCACAAATACCAATCCCTTTGCCATCCACCAATGTTTCTCCAACAGGAACCAGCAAGAAAAGAAAGAGTAAGGCCCATGTTCAAGATCAAGAAGCCATTAAGGAAGTTGCAAGAACTGAGAAGGAAGCCTGTCATTCTCCACAGAGAGACCTTTCACCCCCTCTTGCACCAGAATTAGAAGAGGTTCGTTCCTTTACTAAATCCACAGCCAAGAAAGGAAGAAAACTACACTTCTCTTCATCTCCTTCAACATCTAGCACCAAGATCAAAAATCCTTTCACAAGGTCATCAGCTCTCAAATGGGTTGTTGAAAAATAGGTCCTACCAAAGGCTTCCATTCTAAAGAAGAACAGAGATAAGGGAAAAGGCATTGAGAAGCCTTTTGAGATAGAAGAGGCAATCCTTGTGAAATGGGAAGATGAAGCCATAAAAAAGCTTGTTGAGACTGTCCACATCACCACTCCACCTAGAAACCAGACCTTCAAAAGATTGATTAAACAACTCAGGGAAGCTAGGAAGGAGGTGGCTCATCTAAAATCTAAAGCCCTATCTGAAACGATTAAGATGAAAGAGCTCATGGATGGTTACAACCACACTCTTGATTTAGCAATATTTGCAGCAAGAAGAGCCCAACCTCTTCATAGGAAACTCAAGAACCTCTATAGGAAAAATAGAGACTTTCGATCTCAGAACAGAATGCTCAAAGCAGAGTTGCAACAATTCCACAATGAGATGGCTCAAAGAAACTTGAATGTGTTAATTGAAGCTGCAATTGAAAAGGAGAAGCTAGTAGCCAAAGAAAGCATAGCTCCAGTGAATAAGCCTATTACTACTAAAGAGAAGCATGTTGATGTGCCAAAGGGAAGTCCTCCTTTCACTAGAAGGAGTGTCAGGTTGATGAAGTTATTGGTGAAAGGTGAGCTCCATTTTTTAGAATGTCCCCTTTTTTCAAGGATAAGTGATTGAGGAAATATTACTTTTTTCCACCTATACAGGCTATACAGGATTCTAATGCATATTGATAAGGGTTTTTGGTTTTTTTCAAACAGTTAATCTCTTCAACAGTAGTAGTGCAGACATTCCGTAGAGCTATTGCGCTACAGAATTGTCTTATTTTCATGTTTTATCAGTTTGCTACCTATAACGCTACCTAATCACCTAAGACTGGTGTAGCGATGGCGCTGCTAATTTCCCAAGGGTGCTACCAAATCTGTCAACTGTGAAATGATGGTGCTGCGAATTTAGCTGGGCGCTACCAAATTGCACGCAGATACACAGGCATGCGCTACCAAAATTTACACAGAGAATGAATTACATAGTTGGGCGCTACCGAAATTTTGACAGAGACCTAATTATGCACAAATATACATATTCTTGGCACTACCCATTCGACATGCCTATTTTGGAGGTCGTAGTACAGAATTACAGGGAATTTGATGAAGGCGCTACAAAAGCTCGCTACCATAATGCTACCCAATGATGCTACCAACAGGTACTAGGAATCAAGGGGCTTGAATTATCATCCTTGTGAATAGTTGATGATGTGGAGAAAGGAAAAGATAGCAGTTGGCAGCATGATGATAGTTACAAGCCTATGAAGGACACTTGGCATGTAGGGACATGTGCATCAAAGAAGATCAAGTCGGTTCAAAGTTGGTTGGATCAGTGGCCAACATTTTCCCTTTTTGTAGCACAGTTGTTAGTTTAAGTTGTTAAATGAAATAACTACTTGGAGATTTTCATGGGAGGGAGGCCAACTCGCACCTCTAGTTGTTTCCTTCCATTTTTTTATAAATAGATAGTCTAAATGCTTTAGTGGGTTCGAATGGTTGAGCTAGGCTCCCTTATTTTGTAATATTGTGATGAAGCTACTGATTAGTTGGTTATGTTGTTGATTTGAGACTTCATGATTAATATAAGTCATATTTCTTACTCCAGCTTATTTGCCTTTGATTCTAAAGTATTCATGTTTGAATGATTCACATGGATTTTTGTAGTGATATTATGATGAATGTTTTATTATAGTATTATTATGATGTTCTTCAGTTTCCTTAAACTTTGAATTCAAGAAGATCATGTGTTTGAGTTTTTTTTCCTTAGGCTGCTTGAGGACCTAATGTCCATAGCAAACCTTTTCATTTTCCTCACCAAAGTCTTCCCTCTATCCACCTTTACTCCCACTTACTAACTGAAGTTAATCAAGACCTCAATTGCTTGTGCATGATAGCCTAGATTTCTAAGTTAGAACATTATTATCTTGAGCCTTGTCCATTTGACCTCTTTACAACTCATTTACATTTACACATAACCTGATGGGTACAGGGCTTACCTTCTATGCAATCTAAGGGTGATTCCTAGTGCTAACATTCTTGGAGTCATTGTCGGGTAATGAATTGAAGACATTTCTCTGGGATTGAATGACAAAGATTACTAGTGTTGAAGGAAAATCTCCCTGCGGACAGGTAGATCTCCTCTTGAGAGCTAGACCCTTAACTCTTAAGACAGAATATGCTTAACATGGACACTGACTTCCTTTCAGATCTATATCAAACTAATGCATGAGGAGGAAGGAGAATAGAAGTACCTTTTTACCGACGTTTGTCCCTGCACGCTCCGAGTTGAGCTCCGATCTTTCTCTCCTCGATGAGCCCTGTAGACAAACAATAGTACAACCACTTCCTACTCTATTGATATTATCTTGAAAATAGATCTATCTATCAACGATAAGTTCATGTAAGATCAAACACAAACTAGAAAGAAACAGACCAAGCGTGTCATATTAATGATAACAATGGCAGCAGTAACTTACAACCGTAGATGTGAATGTGACAGCTTCGTCAAGTCCCTTTTGTCTAACCCTTGCTCAAAAGATCCACGACCTGGATGATAGCAGCTTCACTGATTACTCTCCTCCAGTTCACTGTGTGTTTCCTATGAGATCATAGGTTTCATGCTTGCAATTCTTCCCTCCTTTCCACCATCATAGAGCCTGCTTATATAGGTTTAGAGAGGCTTAACCTCTTGAGGTATCTTTAGGGTAAGTTGAGGAATTCCCTCTTTAGATCAAGGATCTTCTCCTAAGATCATGATTGAACCAGGAATTCAAATGCAACTACCTTCCAAACTTGAAATATCCTCCCCTTATTCTCCTCAACAAATCAACTGTTGCCCATATTAGGTAGCGCTCCCTCAAAAGGGGCATCAGGGCGCTATAACGCTCCCTAGTAAGCTCAAGGGGGGTGCCAGCACTCTAAAATTCCATACCGCTCCTGCAGAGGGGAATTTTGGTTCTATAACGCTCCCTAGTACCTTATAGGGGAGCACCAAGGGTCCTAAGGGTGAGATAGGGGAGCGCTCCCCCTTGAAACCCTAGTTTGAGAGCTCCTTTCAGGTGGCAAGAGATACCTGACTTTAGTTAGTCATTCTCTTTCTTCAAGTCAGGTGTTTGAGGTATTCTAAGTGTCTCCTTAGTGTCGTCATTGTGGAAATATGATTTGTTTGACATTTGCAACACTTGTGAACAACATGCGACACTTGTGACAGTTGTGAGGAACATGCGACACTTATCAAATCAAGTAATATTGATGTGTAACAGATTGCCCCCCAAAGTATGAAGTTAGAAGATGAGAACTGATAACTGAAATGCTTTTTAAATTTTCGAGCGAAGGTATAGACTCGGAGAACCTGATGGAAGCTGCACACAAACATCCAACAAATATTATGACATGTTTCAAAACCCAAGGCAGGCATACCTATGCTTGGGTGATCAAGACTTACAAGATATGGCCGCCATAAAATACACTGTGGATCCATAATTGTATTGATAAAAAGGTATAGCCACCAAAGATACAATGTAGATCTATACTCTGATGACCTGAACTGATCGTAGCCACGAAGAATACACAGTGGATCTATGAGATGAAAACACATAGCCATGACCAATACAAAGTGGATCTATGTAATAGTGTATGTATCATTTGTCCAAGAGAAACGCCTTCGCAACCTGGGTAAAGTGCATATCAAAGTGATCACTCAACCCAGGGTCTTATTACCGATCCCAATGTGGTACGAATCTAACCATGTGAATAGATGTCTTGATGTCGAACATGGCAGAAACCACTTGATTACCGGTCAATGGTGTAAACCATTAACAAGCGTGAGGGAGATCACCATTAATGTCAATGATTCCCAAGGTACCCTAGTACATTCCAACGAATGTGAATGGATGAGTTGGAGTCGAACATCCATGGAATCATCCAATCAGAGGTCAATGATGTAAACCCATTGTCGAATGTGAGGAGGCCTGCCATTGAGGCATGTAGGTCCCAAAGTACTAACTGGTTTCTAAGCCTAATTCCTGGATAATGTGTTGAGGTCGACAAGAATAGGCTCGTCGAAGGAGGGCCTTGATGTATCCCTCATCAACGACACTAAACGGACATAGAGATGTAATTGGTAGATCAAATGAACATGGAATGACATGGGTTTTGAGACAAGATATTTGTGATAGATGACTCTAGAGGCGGATACTTCCCTTGAACACTGAGGCATGAGAGAAAAAACATGACATGGACCAAAAATTGATGATGCAGTGGATGGTGTAACTTATGTCAGGTGACCCAGTGGAGTGGAAGAAACTCCAAGGATTGGCTCAGTGCAGAGGTTCAGCGGATTATAATGTGTGCAAAAGACAAAGTGCCATGTTCAAGGGAGACTCTAAGAATTACTTGGTAATGTTCTCAAGAGACTGCTTGGCTTGCTTCTTTCAAATTTTCCCCCATCCAGATAGACAAGTACCTCTTTTTAATTTAACGAGCTCGAGGAGGGTAACATATGCTCGATATAACTCACCTTCGGTAAGTTCCTCTTCCTTTGTTTAACGAACTGGAAGAAGTAAGGGTTCGGTCCCATATGGGCCTGTCGATGTTTGTTGTAGCAAGTCCAAAGACAGAAAAATCGAAGGTTTTCGTGATTATAGAGTCTGGAAAAAAACTTAAAAGAGAACTCTCTAAGTTCCTTTTTCGTAAAGTAGTCTGATGAGACCGAAAAAGAGATAAACTATCGCTCAACAGATGTTTTCTTCAAAAACTTTAACGAGTGTGAAGAGAACAAGGTCGCTCGGTCATCTTTTCATCTTTAGAGAGTCTAAAAAGAACTTAAAGATGACTCCAATGTTGTCCTTTTTTGTAATGTTAGTCTCACGAGGCCGAAA
This sequence comes from Picea engelmannii, assembly GCA_009831015.1. Taxonomy (NCBI): domain Eukaryota; kingdom Viridiplantae; phylum Streptophyta; class Pinopsida; order Pinales; family Pinaceae; genus Picea; species Picea engelmannii. The sequence goes on from ML792180.1 coordinate 209,143, forward strand.
AAGAGATAAATTATCACTCAAAAGATGCCCTTTCAAATCATTTAATGAGTGGGAAAGGAAGCAAGATCACTCGGCAATGTTTTCATGTTTAGAGAGTCTGAAAAGAGCTTAAAGGAGACTCCAGGGGGTTCCTTTTTCGTGTATCCAAACAGGTCCGAAAAAGAGATAAAAGTCTACCCGGATGCGTTCTCATGTATTTACGAGCACGAGAAAGAACAAAGACTAAGCTCGGTATGCCCCCAGCTTGAAAGCTGGTGGCTTAGCTCCAAAAAGATCATCAAAGGCTGGAGACATGCCCTCCAAACTTCGATTCATTCACCGAAGGATAAGGGTGGATGAAAAGAAGGTTCAAGAGAGGTGACTGTTTCATTTTTTTTTAATGATCTTGAATCAGGGAAAGAACTATGCTCAAAGCCTCTGTTTCATTTTTAATGAGCTTGCCACAGAGAAGAGAAACTATGCTCGTGGTTTCATCTGGACCATGGCTTCCAAGAGGATAATGCTCTGGAAGGGTACCATGTCAACGGATAAAATGTGGTCATGGCCTCCAGGAGATCTTCGCTGGATGGAAGATAGTCACTCGAGAAGGAACACAGGTTGAGGGCCGCAATAGGAGTAAGGAGATCAAGCTCCAATAAACCTACCGAAGAAATCACCATGTCCACTACCAGATCCAGATCGTCAGAAGTTGAAATCATGGAAGATGATGAAAAATCAACTCCAGGAGGGGAGATAGAGTGTATATCTTCCCAGATTTCTTCATGAGGGGGAAGAAAAGAGGATCGGTGATGGTTATTATCCCAAGGTAACTTGTCAATGCGAAGCATCTCTGGAATAGATTCATTCAAATGAAAAGGTGGGGAAATGTAGTCGATCGCAGATGACAAGGAACGTAATCGTGATTGCATCGAGGAACTGTCAAGTGCCAATAGATGTTGGGCATCTCACGAGGGAGAAGCGGATTGGGTAGAAACGTATGATGTTTTGGCTGGACTAAGTGGCACGGTGTCACTTAGTGCATCGAATTCCAAAGGAAAAGGTACAATCCAAGGGTCAGATGATTCCAAAGATTGATAAGACGTGGTCGAAATCATATCGACGCTGACAATATGATGTGTAGGCGGTGGAAGTGGTGTAGGGAATGTACCCATGAGGCTAGAATATTTCAGTAAGCCAACACCAATGCTTTCATACATGATCTTGTGGTCTCCCAAGAAAGGAATATTGTTGGTAGCAAGAGCGCGAGCATCGGTCGTGTAGAAATCCAACTGATCAACAGTGACAATTTTGCCCTGGTGAGGAAATTGTACACATCGAAAGACCGATGAGGCAATGACAGTCATAGCATAAAACCAACTTCTTCCAAGTAACAAGTTGTAATCGAGGGGAGCATCGACCACCTCAACATCAACAGTAATAGTTTTTCCACCCAGTTGGATGGGCAGGGACTGTAAAAGCCCATGGGGATGAAAACCTCGCCCATCGAAGGCGCACAACATCATTGGGGATTTTTTGAGTGATGGTGATTTTAAACCTTTTCAACATGCTAAAGACATGACACAAGTTGAGGCTCCCTCATCTAGAATAGTTCGATGGATTTGTTGATTGTGAACAACAACATCAACTTGGAAAGCAAGTTGGTAGGAGAGTCGAGACACATAATTATCCAGGTTAAACATGATCTGATTGGACGAATCAGGATCAACAGCACCAAGAGCGGTCAATAGCGTTCTATGTTGACTGGGGTAGTTCTGTAGAACTTCTAACGTAGACATAGCACATGGCACTTGAGCCAAATATTCAACAATGTTGTAGTTTTGGGTAGCACGTGAACTAGGATTAAAGGTAGCTTTGCGGATAGTGCTCTTAGGAGGACATAAGATAGAGTCGAACGTGGGTTTCTCAATCTGGAGTCATCCAGATGGAGGATTAATCGATGGAAGACTAACAGAGGATGATGATGGATCCGGTAAAGTGTCAGCACCGTTAGTATCTTTTCCTTTGTCAGGGTTACCTGGTGTGTCGTAGGTCTTAGAGCGAGTGGTCAAATTAATCCCATTAAACATATAAATATGTGCACTTGACGAGGCCTCATCATTAGGATCGCTAGAACTGCCCCCAAGAGAGGGGGTTTGAGCAACCATGGATTTCTACTATGGAAAAGGCTAAGCAAGCACAACGGGTGATCAAAATCTGGACCAGGGGTCAAATTTTAGCCCAAAAATCAACATTCTCATAATCGCTTCAAACCGGACAAGAGTGTAGGCCTCGTTGTTATGAACCCAACGCAACTCGTTTCGTCTCAAACGGATGTCGGAAGTGAAAGATATAGCGATCTGTTCGGAAAGTCAAACAGGTAAAAAAAATGGACGCTGACTGGGTAGTCCGTACATGCTGACGTGGTGACCGTACGATGATGTGGCATATGATGATGTGGCAAGAATCTGTTGGTTGACAGTTGATCAAATGACATCTCGACACGTGGCATTATGTGGTCAAGTGATTGGGTGCCACGTGGCCCAATCATGGGCTGCCACGTGGCACCCCGACATTGGTTGAATGTTTGTTTGATAAAATTTTATGGAGGTCGTGGGGTTCGACCCCCGGACCTCTCCCCACCGTGTAAAATCTTTGCACAGTCAGAGCTGCCAATGCGCCATGCATTATTTCTTAACAACTATATGTTTTTAAATTTATATATGTTTGAATTATATTCATATGGCAAAGGGGGGTCGGGCCAGGGCTTAGCCCCGACCCGTGGTTCCGTTATAACACATATAACTGTGTGTGTTAAAGTAAATGGCGTGGGTTTATAAAACATAACCCAACGTTTATATGACGATATTCAAATGTTTGTGCGTGGGGTTAACACATATACCATTGTGTATATGGCGTGCGGGTTTCAAAAATGGCGCGTGGGATTTGTTAAGCCACGGTTTGGCTTTGTGCCATGTGACCTCGACCAAGAGCGCGGGGGCCAATTTCAAACGGTTTTTGTAACGGTTAACACTTTTTGCCAAAGCCCGAGGTCGTATGACCCATGTGCCTTAGTGCTAGGCGGTTGGGGGTTGGAGGCACCCTAACCGTTCTACGGTTTGCACCATTGGCGCGGTTGCGCCTGGTGCTGGGTTTTTACGCCTTAAATGGCGTGTTTGCTGGGTTCAAACACACAAGGGTGCGTTTTAGCGAACCAGTTTCAGAAAGCTTGAAGGAGGAAAATGGAGGAGGCCTAACTTCTTCATCTTTTGGCCGATTGAGGTGCCGTAAAAGCCCAGCTAGGGGTTTTTGGATGTGCTGAATCCATTGGTGCTGTTATCAAGGCCATTTGAAGACTTCTTCTGCAAGTTTTTCACCATTGAAGTTTCAGCAAGCTCCAGGGAGCTTGAAGCCCTCATTGATCGAGGACATGGTTTGGTGAGCCTATGTTTGTTTTCTGTGATTGAATAATCATTTTTGGATAATTGATATGCTCTAAACACATTGGGACAGGTTTCAGAGGCTGTTGAGGACCTTTTATAGGTGTTTTTTCCAAAGAGAAGCTCAGGGAAGCTTATGGCCACATGTAGAAGAGGTCATGCCCGGATGAGCCATGATCCGTTTTCAAAGTTTTATTAGTCATTTTTGGGGTTTTTATGTGTTCTGATCTCAATGGTGCAGTTTGTTTTTCCATTGGAGTAGAGAATCAGCTTGTAAAATAACTTTTGACTAATTAATCCCAGAGAGCCAAGTCCATTATGGAGGCTCAAGGAGATGTAGCCCGGAGGGGGTTGAACTCCTTTATCATGTTGTTCTTGTTGTGCGTTTGATGGTTTATTTGCTGCAAGTTGTGTTGTTGTGTA
>ML792180.1:214169-237634 GCA_009831015.1 Picea engelmannii
CTTGGTAAGAAATGGTTGGATTTCTTGAGCAAGTAAGGCTTGCATTTTTCTGTTGTAAATGCACTTTTCAGCGTTATGTGTGCATTTATGGGAAGCATGATAAGTTGCAACAGTTTATCACAACTTGCATGATGCAAGTTGCAGGTGAATGCAATTCATTTTGAAGGCATTTTTGTTGTTGCATAAATTCGCCAGGAGGATGTAAAAGATGGATATGATGTTCACTTGTTGCAGTCATTTATCTTTTTCATGTTCAGCTCTTATGTACCCACATGTTTTTGGGGTTTATGTACTTATGTTTGTACTGGAAGGAGAGTTGAAGAGTCATGCACATGCATTTGTTTTTATGTATGTGTAAGCAGTAAACTGGTGATAGTTCATCATGAGTGATTCATGATTGTAACATGATTGTGTATCATGTTTGTTGACTTGTCATTTTTGGAAGGTTGATGAGTCTCGAATGGTGTTGATGATTTTTTGATGACTATGTTGTGTCGATCGTGTTGTTCGACTTGTGTTTAGTCGATGGTGTTTGTTGACTTGTAAGTCAATTTTGAGTACATCCAGATGCAGGAAAACACCATGTACTTTGATGAAGTACAAAATGCGACAGTTTGTTTGAAAAGCAAAAGACTTTGTTGGCATTATTTTTCAGTCTTGTAGAATTTGTTTTCAAGATTGATGTTTTCTTGGCTTGTGACAAGATGTCGCAGGAAAGTTTTTGCAGCCATTGGAGAGATGGTTTTGTTGATGTTAAAGAGTTTGAAAGAGGGACTTGATTCTCAGTGGGAAGGTTGGCAGTCTTCCAAGCACACAGAGAGCAGTGGGTCAACAGCAACCAGAGAGCAGTGATTGAAGGACATAGCTAGTTGCAGTGCAAGGCATGTCAAAGTATTCAGGTGATTATCGAAAATATTTTGATATAACTTGAAAGCAGACAGATGATCATAAGCTTTTGTGGGTCCAAAAGCCTTTCAGTGGGAAGGTGTGATCAAAATCTGGACCAGGGGTCAAATTTTAGCCCAAAAATCAACATTCTCGGAATCGCTTCAAACCGAATGAGAGTGTAGGCCTCGTCGTTACGAACCCAACGCAACTCGTTTCGTCTCAAACGGACGTCAGGAGCGAAAGATATAGCGATCTGTTTGGAAAGTCAAACTGGTAAAAAAAATGGACACTGACTGGGCAGTCCGTACATGCTGACGTGGCGACCGTACGATGATGTGGAAAGCATCTGTTGGTTGACAGTTGGTCGAATGACATCTCGACACGTGGAATTATGTGGTCAAGTGATTGGGTGCCACGTGGCACCCTGGCATTGGTTGAATGTTTGTTTGATAAAATTTTATGGAGGCCGTGGGGTTCGATCCCCGGACCTCTCCCCACCGTGTAAAGTCTTTGCACAGTCAGAGCTGCCAATGCACCATCCATTATTTCTTAACAACTATATGTTTTTAAATTTATATATGTTTGAATTATATTCATATGGCAAAGGGGGGTCGGGCCGGGGCTTAGCCCCGACCCGTGGTTCCGTTATAACACATATAACCGTGTGTGTTAAGGTAAATGGCATGGGTTTATAAAACATAACCCAACGTTTATATGACCATATTCAAATGTTTGTGCGCGGGGTTAACACATATACCATTGTGTACATGGCGCGCGGGTTTCAAAAATGGCACGTGGGATTTGTTAAGCCACGGTTTGGCTTTGTGCCATGTGACCTCGACCAGGAGCGCGGGGGCCGGTTTCAAATGGTTTTTGTAACGGTTAACACTTTTTGCCAAAGCCCGAGGTCGTATGACCCATGTGCCTTAGTGCTAGGCGGTTGGGGGCTGGAGGCACCCTAACCGTTCTACGGTTTGCACCGTTGGCGTGGTTGCGTCTGGTGTCGGGTTTTTACACCTTAAATGGTGTGTGTGCTGGGTTCAAACACACAAGGGTGCATTTTGGCGAACTAGTTTCAGAAAGCTTGAAGGAGGAAAATGGAGGAGGCCTAACTTCTTCATCTTTTGGCCGATTGAGGTGCCGTAAAAGCCTAGATAGGGGTTTTTGGATGTGCTGAATCCATTGGTGCTGTTATCAAGGCCATTTGAAGACTTCTTCTGCAAGTTTTTCACCATTGAAGTTTCAGCAAGCTCCATGGAGCTTGAAGCCCTCATTGATCGAGGACATGGTTTGGTGAGCCTATGTTTGTTTTCTGTGATTGAATAATCATTTTTGGCTAATTGATATGCTCTGAACACATTGGGACAGGTTTTAGAGCCTGTTGAGGACTTTTACAGGAATTTTTTCCAAAGAGAAGCTCAAGGAAGCTTATGGCCACATGTAGAAGAGGTCATGCCCGGATGAGCCATGATCCGTTTTCAAAGTTTTATTAGTCATTTTTGGGGTTTTTATGTGTTCTGATCTCAATGATGCAGTTTGTTTTTCCATTGGAGTTGAGAAGCAGCTTGTAAAATAACTTTTGACTAATTAATCCCAAAGAGCCAAGTCCATTATGGAGGCTCAAGAAGATGTAGCCCGGAGGGGGGTGAACTCCTTTATCATGTTGTTCTTGTTGTGCGTTTGATGGTTTATTTGCTGCAAGTTGTGTTGCTGTGTATTTATTTCAAGTACATATTTAACCATCTAAAAGAACATTTCCTCACACATAAGCATTTACAAAAAGATACATGAACTTAACACATAAGTTTATCTTGCATATTTATACACATGAAGCAAGGTCCTGTAAAGTTTATTTTATTGAAGTAGAGGGTGCTTGCATAGCATAACAAGTCAGCCTTCTATTTTCAGATCAATGGGTTGTGACTTCCCTTGGAAAATTTTGGCCACTTCATTGCGAAGTGGACAATCTCGAGTGTAGTGATCGTCACCACAAATGATACACAGGAATTTCAATTTCCGTTGTGGTTTCTTTTTGGTAGCAGGTGTTTGATTCTTGGGTTGTTCATTATTATTTTTTTATTTATTCTGTGTCTTCTTCTTGCCTCCGGATTGTTGTGAAGGGTTAGATTGAACTGCATTCACCTCAGAGATCTAAGTTTGGGGGGAGGTAGAGGAGGGTGTAGTTGATTTGTATTTGACGGAACCGATAACACCATCCGCATGAGATGAGGATGATGGCTTAGAAGGATCGGTATTAGCTCGAGCAGCGTTCGGAAGCAAATCATACAAAGTACCAGATTGGGAATAAACCAAGTCTAAGTATTGAGCCCGAGCAATGGCTTGTTCCTCTGTGACCACACCACCCATAGCAACATCGCGAGCGATCAAGGGTAACAGTGATTTAGTAAACCATTCTTCCAAGAGCATGTCAAGAATGACTACCTTGATCATCCTTCCTCATCACCTCCACTCATGAATATGGTCAGAGATATGCACAGAGTTAGTTTGATGAAGGGAGGTCAAGAGTTCAGTACCTGTTTCGTAGCGAATAGGTAGTTGAAAGTGCGTGAGGAAAGACATGGCAAGGGAATTGAAGTCATGAAAATAAGCACGTGGTAGTTCAATATACCACTTTGTTGCCAAACTGGTAAGTGTCCACTGGAAAAGACACAAACGTACAGAATCAACCATGAGGGAGTTTGATGAACACCACAAATGGAAATTCATCACATTGTTGTTTGGATCTTCGCCAGTGTTTTCGTCAAATTTCAGAATATCAGAAGGAAGCTTAGCTGGAATGACTGGCCAAACTAGTGAATGAGAAATAGGATCATTAGTTAATCGAGATAAGTCTGGGAGATCCAGAGTCGCAAGGAAAGGTAGCTATCGATTAATGTGCGAATGATACTGGTGTGGCATAGGAACACCAGTAGGACCATAGACTGGGTTAGGTGGATAGTTGTAACCAGTAGGTCCTCCTACGTACGGTTGTTGTTGGCCAGGGTAAGAAGGATTCGATGGTGCATGAGAAACATGGGCATAACCTGGTGGGTTCTGAACATTATAGGCTGGGTGATTTATTTGCCTGTGAGGAGGATAAACATTTTGGCCTTGAGAATGGTAAGGAGTAGATCTCGGAGGTGGATACACATGAGGCACATAAGAAGGATAAGACTGTGGTCCCGAAGAACTCCAGGTGTTGTTTTGGATACCACCCAGATAAGATTGCCCGTAAGATGTTTCGGAAGGGACAGGATTGGATACTGCTCCTAGTGGGTTATTATACAAGTGCCCCCCAACGTGGGTTTGAGTAAAAGTGCCTCCTGAAGATACTCCCTAGGATTGTGAAGGTTTTCCAGCAAATGAGGGTTGCCCCCCTACCAATGGTGGATGTATGACTGGGGTTTGACTGGAAAACGGAGGTTGCCCTCTAGGAGGAGCATGAACAGGGGGTTGTCCCCCAGGAGGGGCAGGCCCGCCATGGAAAGGTAGTCCTCTAGGAGGGAAAGGTATGTTGGATGGTGGTTGCCCTCCAGCCGGTTGCATTTGGCCAGCAGGGGTCTGCATTTTCAGGTGAGAAGATGTCCCAGTAGGATCGTGTGGAACATGCAGCGTTGTAGAGTAAAAACTTGTAGAAATAGAGGTAGAGATTGAAGTGCTTTGGGGATGAGTAGAGGTGATGAGTCCAACATTAGGATGGACTTGTGCTAGCATGACAGTAGAGTGAATAACCTGATCGACTGGGTGATTCATGGTTTGACCGGATGGTCCTGTTAGACTAGGAGGGTCATGAGGATGAAAGGGTTATCGAATAGATTCGAAATGTTCATAGAGATCGTGTCCTGATGAAGTCCTCCATACAGAACGAGCAGGTGTGGGATTGGTTGCTACTGCGGTGCTAGGACGAACAGGAGTCCTATACTCATCACCAAAGAGTGGTTCCGTGGATCCCATATATGTTTCGGTAAAGATCCTCTCTGTTAATCATGGGACTTCTTCATCTATGACGTTCCCAAGGGAGTCTAAATGAACCAAAAGTGGTTTGAGAGGAGTTACTAACATAGGTGTGGTGGGATTTTCAACTGTGCCCAAAGCATATTCTAGGTTATCTAATGGGGGAGCAATAGCACTTCCGGCATCAGATGGATTTTCTACCTCTCTACAGTAGTTGTCTTCTGGAGGGTTAGAAGGTAAGGGTTGATAGCCTTCCGGAGGTAGCCCTTGCATCCTACATGATCGGTGAAGACCTTTATCGTCTATGGGCTCAATTGTGGAGAATAACAGATCACACTGAAAATCCAGGGCCAACTAACAAAAAGAAACAACATGCGCTAAGAAATCTAGGAATCAACCAAGCAGACAAAACTTCTCTCGATGGCCGTACTAGTTGGTGATGAAATCCAACGTCACATGGTCAAGTCGAGAAGGGGATGGGATATAGTGGAATAGTTACAATGGCGACCTGCTTAACAGACTTACGCCTTGGTGCAAGCTTCCACGCAGTAATTGTGGATTTACCCTCCAAGGAGCCCGAGTGAGTTTGACCAATGTTTTTTCCAAGTACAGTGAGACTTCCCTTCACTGTCACCTTGTGTAAGACCCTAAATATTATGGCCACTAAGGTTACCAATTCGCAGTCAGCCCCTGGGCGGGTACAGTCGAAAGTCCAATCCGAACGTAAGGGCAGGGTATCTAGCCCGAAATCAACTTGAAACGCTTCCACTCAACATTGTGGGTATACCTTTAAGCGATCCCCATAATACAATTTGACTACTACAATCAGTCAAACCACAAAGGGATAATCTTAGTAGCTTTCCCGAGTGCAACCTCATGCATAACCCCTGCGTGAGAGGGGGATCCCAGGCAGACTTATACGACAATTGGATTTGAATCTCCCTAGCTCAGGATGCTAATGTTTGTTTTCGAAACTTTGGAGAGTTATGCTTACAGCCTAATCCAAAGTGCTAACCCTAGTCTACTGTTGGTGGAATATCCTAAAAACAAAATGTTCTAGATAATTTTTAATTAGCGTTCATTTTATAGTTGTTCTTTACTCAAAGGGTGTACGAAAGTGAAACTAATGGAATGATGACTCAATGCCCAAAAAGATTCATGAAATATGATAAGCAGTCGTTTCTTTTCAATGAATACCTATTTAAGGGAAAGAGAAGGAGTCGTTTTCACTTTCGAACACTAATATGAAAAATCCTCTATCAATTGGTTCTCAATTGAATCCAGTGCAACGCTAAAACCTTTTCGAAAAATGCCTTCTAATATGCAAATCAAGCACTAAAATGTAACTTTTTTGTTTGTATGTGAATGATAACTAATTCAATGCAAAAGACTTCTCCTATCAACTACCTTTTCAGATCAAGGAGATTCAGACAAGCATGATCAGATTTCGCATACACAACAAACACCCTCTTGCTGTGATTCAAGCAAGAAGCAAACAGAGAACAAAAATAACAATGCAAAAACCAATTCACACAAAAATGAAGTGTTCAAAGATTAATGACCTTCAAAAAACCAAGTGAGAAGAGTCACAGAATTCATATGTCCTTCACCGGAGTTCCCGCTTAGTCGGAAAGGAGAGGAAAAAAGCAGTGGATCGATTTCAAGCTCTCAATAGAAAAAACTCAAAAAGAATGAAGAAGGACATAAAATATGAACAATAAAGTGTTTACTTCTCAAGAGGAAGCATGTCAAAGGTCAAAGGAAGCATCATTGAATCACAAAGCAGCTCAGCAAGTGAAGAAACAAGGTCTAGACCTCCAAAAAATGGAAATTTTGAAGAGATTTTGGGAAAAATAGGGCTAGTGCTCTGGTATAAGGGCCACCAGAGCGTTATAAAGCTCTGTACAACACTTCTAGGGAGGGTTGGCACTCTGCTAACATGGGCAGGGGGGCACCAGGCTCAAAAAACTCATAAAAATGTCCAAAAACCCAAAATTTTGATCAAATTTTGACAATCAGGCTGAGTGTGATGGGGTAAAGATTCAACCAACAAGTGCAATCAGATATAAAGGGGTGAAAAAGGCCTAATAAAACAAAGGGTAAGACAAGGTCTATGAGGAAAAATCAAAACTAAAAGTTTCGATTTGATCTCCCCAGTGGAGTCACCAGTTTTTGTTGAAGGAAAATCTCCCTGCGGACAGGTAGATCTCCTCTTGAGAGCTAGACCCTTAACTCTTAAGACAGAAGTCTCTTAATGTGGACACTAACTTCCTTTCAGATCTATACCAAACTAATGCATGAGGAGGAAGGAGAATAGAAGTACCTTTTTACCGACGTTTGTCCCTGCACGCTCCGAGTTGAGCTCCGATCTTTCGCTCCTCGATGAGCCCTGTAGACAAACAATAGTACGACCACTTCCTACTCTATTGATATTAGCTTGAAAATAGATCTATTTATCAATGATAAGTTCATGTAATATCAAACAAAAACTAGAAATAAACAAGCCAAGCGTGTCATATTAATGAGAACAATGACAACAGTAACTTACAACCATAGATGCGAATGCGACAGCTTCGTCAAGTCCCCTTTGTCTAACCCTTGCTCAAAATATCCATGACCTGGATGATAGCAGCTTCCTATGAGATCATAGGTTTCATGCTTGCAATTCTTCCCTCCTTTCCACCATCATAGATCTTGCTTATATAGGTTTAGAGAGGCTTAACCTATGATCTAAGGAATTCCCTCCTTAGATCAGGGATCTTCTCCTAAGATCATGATTGAACCAGGCATTCGAATGCAACTGCCTTCCAAACTTGAAACATCCTCCCCTTATTCTCCTCAACAGATCAATTGTTGCCCAGATTAGGCAGCGCTCCCTCAAAAGGGCCATCAGGGTGCTATAGCGCTCCCTAGTAACCTCAAGGGTGGCGCCAGTGCTCTAAAATTCCATAGCGCTCCTGCAGAGGGGCAGTTTGGTGCTATAACGCTCCCTAGCACCTTATAGGGGAGCTCCAGCACTCCTAAGGGTGAGATAGGGGAGCACTCCCCCTTAAAACCCTAGTTTGAGAGCTCCTTTCAGGTGGTAAGAGATACCTGACTTCAATTAGCCATTCTCTTTCTTCAAGTCAAGTGTTTGAGGTATTCTAAGTGTCTCCTTAGTGTCGTCATCATGGAAATATGCTTTGTTTGACATTTGTGACACTTGTGAACAACATGCGACATTGGTGACAGTTGTGAGGAACATGTGACACTTATCAAATCGAGTAATATTGATGTGTAACAACTAGTTCTGAAGGTGCATTGGAACTCAGTACATTGAAGATTGCAGCTTGCACCTGGAAACTCCATTATTTCAGCTCTGGCTCCTAAATGCAGACACACAAGGTCAAATCCACAACTACCTTTGATTCCACTTGAGGCTGACCTAGAGAAGATAATCAAGAAGGGAAAATCTTCTCAAGAAAGTTTTTTTTCTACTGCAACAAGTGCTTCTGGTCAGTTGCATGATTCTACTCTTGATACTCCAGTTGTTATATCAAGTAATATTCCTTTGCCTTCTGCTGAAGTATCTAAGAATCTTGATTTTGAAAATTTCTGTGTTGAGTACTCCTCTTTTGAACCTGATTTGAAAGAAGAAAATTTTGAAATCCTTGCTTCCCCTGACATTGTAAAGTGGTTCAGACTTGAGAGTCTTGAAGATTTTCCTACCTTAGGCTTTGTTACTCCTCCTCCTGTCAAAATTTCTGCAGCCAAAGAAGAGGAAACCTCATCCCCTTTACAAAATATACCATCTTCTTCCAAGACTCGACCTTCTACTATGAAAATTGAAATTCCCCCTTTATACATTCCTTTTTCTCCTAATCTGCACACAGTCAAGTTTCCTTCTCCTCCTTGTTCACCAAGAGTCCAAAATCTAATGGCAGGCACTAACCCTCCTAGAAATAGGATGGATGCCATAGTGGTTGCAAGATATGCCCCTCTCGTCCTACTTCAGCCAGTGAATGCTCTCCCTGCTGGAGATTATCTAAAATACATGCCCAAATTCACAGGAGAAGAAGATATAACTATTGAAGAACACCTTTATTCCTTCTGCAATTATGCAGACAATCAAAATATTGAAAATGAGGATGTGTGGATGAGAATCTTTGTCCAAAGCCTTGATGGTGAGGCTAGGAAGTGGTTTAGGGGTTTGTCCCCTAGATCCATTATTGCGATTGAGACGTTAGATGATGCCTTTTTGAGGTAGTGGGGGGATAAAAAGGACTTTTTATATTATATCATAGAATTTGGATCCCTAAAGAGAAAAGAGGGAGAGTCTGTCTCTAACTTCTCTAAAATATTCAACAAAATGTACAATAAGATCCCTGTTGAGATAAAGCCTACAGAAACCTCTGCAAAAATCACTTATGCCAATGCTTTTAACCCTCAGTTTTTCCTTCTATTAAGAGAAAGAAGATCAGCCTCCTTAAGCTCATATGCAATATGCAGCCTTGGAGGTACAATCCAACATAGTGGCATCTGACAAAATTAGGGGGAAATCTGATAGGGACAGGAGAAAAAATAGAACTGAAGCTTTAACCTCTGATTCCTCTATTGTCCATCCTCAAGTTGAACTTACCAAATTAGTAAAATCTCTTTCTGCTGAGATGGAGAATTTAAAACTTGAAGGAAAACATACCTATAGAAATACTCAAAATGCGTATAATAGAGGTAACTTCAGGAGACCCAATAATGCTCCTTAGATCCTTCCAAGAGATCCTAGAAATGGAGAGAGAGATGATCAAAAGGTACAAACTCCTTTACAAAACAACCTTGTTGCTAATGAAGAAGGAGAGGAGGAAGAAGTTGATCCTGAGATTCATTGCTTAGGTGACACATCCCCATCTCCTCACTTGACTCAATCTACATATGAGCAATCCTTGATGGATATTCAAATAAATGAATTAAGTAAGGGAGAGAAGGAAAAATAAAATCCAAATACATATAATCTGAGATCCAAAAAGAATGAAGAAAAGACTGATGCTTCTGATCAGCCTACCAAAAAGGAAAATTCGGCCAAGGCTGTGATAGTTGGTAGCAAAGAAAAAGATACTCAAATCTTCCAATTTTTGGTCAGAAATCCTACCCCATAAGCCAAAGAGATCCTGAAATATTCACCTTCCTTCAGCTTTGAGAGTGAGATACAAAAAATCAAGATCCCTGTACCTTTTTTGGAATTGATAGAAAATGAAGAATTTAAAAAATATCTCTCCAAAATGTTACAGCCCAAATCTTCTCCAAATGCAACTAATTTAGTAAATCTGCAAGATGAAAAGCCAGTAGTCATATTAGGACCTTTGATAGAAGATAGAGATGATTCATCCCCTCCCTTCTATACATCACTAAACATACATGATAAGGTGTTGCATAATTGTTTGATGGACTCAGGGGCATACCACAATATCATGCCCAAAACTATTATGGATGAACTTGGATTAGAAATAACAAATACCTACCATGACTTATATTCTTTTGACTCTGTGAAAGTGAAGTGTCTTGCGTTCATTAAAGATCTGGTTGTGAGATTATTTTAGCTGCCCATAAAAAGTGTAGTCATGGATATCGTGGTGGTTGATGTTCCCCCCAAGTTTGGAATGCTCTTGTCAAGATCTTGGATAAAAATACTTGGGGGAACCTTGCAGATGGACCTCTCATATGCTACCATTCTTTTATTTGGGGGGGGAGCATAGAAGACTTTGCTAGGAAGATCAGTTGGCCTACATTATTAGTGACGAAGCAAACCCCACAAATCATCCTATTTTTTCACTTGATACCGATTTGGGATCCATCATCTTGCAGCTCACTGATGCTCCTGAACCTCCCCTTGAAATCAAAAAACAGTCTCTTACCTTTTGTGAAGATTCTCCTCCAACCACCTTAGTTTGGAAGATGTTCTTTGATGGATCCTCTTCTAGGGAAGTTGTTGGTGCTGGAGTGGTCTTTGTTTCACCTGCTCAAGAGACTATATCTTTGTCCTACAAGCTAGAATTTGAAACTACCAATAATGCGACAAAGTATGAATCTCTTGTATTGGGTTTAAGGGCTGCAAGAGACATGGGGATTGAAGAGCTATTGGTATTTGGGGATGTTGAATTGATTTTCCATCAAATCAAAAATCTTTATCAAACTAAGCACCCTAGGCTTAGATATTATAGAAATGAAGTGTGGGACCTAGTTGATAGTTTTTTCTTAGATTTCTACATTTCATTTATCCCAAGAGAAGAGAATACCATGGCTAATTCTTTGTTTGTATCAGCAAGCAATTTCAAAGTCTCCTTGCCATCTGAACTTAAGTATGATGTAGAAGTCAAATACAGACCCTCTATACCTGACAATGTCAAGCATTGGAAGGTGTTTGAATATGATCTTGAGATCAAAAAATTCCTTGAGACTATTGATGAGTTTTCTACGTTACACATTGATCAAGATCATGAATCTGAAAATAATCCTCATGCTTATGTTTTTCTAAACAAAATTGTTAATCATCATATTGTTTAGTTGCCTAGAAACCATATTCCAAAAGGACTAGTTCCTTTGGAAATATTATTTGACATAAATGATGTGGAAGTGAAGGGAAAAGGGTCTATTGATGTTGTTGATGTGACTAAGTGCAATGTGGGTACAGAAAAGGATCCAAAATATGTCAAGTTGTCAAGCAGCTTGTCAAGGGAGCAGAGGGTTGAATATGTTGAGTTGTTAAAAGAGTTTGTTGATGTGTTTGCTTGGACTTATGAAGATCTCAGAACATATGACACAAGCATCATAGAGCACAAGATCCCATTGAAGGAAGAGACCAAACCTTTCAGGAAAAAGTTGAGACATATAAATCCTATGTTGTTGCCTGTGATGGAAAAAGACGTAAAAAATATTTTAGATGATAAAATTATTATTCCTTTGAGGTATTCTAAATGGGTGGCAAACTTGGTCCCAGTGAGAAAAAATAATGGAGAAATTAGACTTTGTGTCGATTTTCGGAATCTGAACAGAAGCTCTAAAAAGGATAATTACCCCTTGCCCAAGATGGAGCACATATTATAGAGGGTGACAGGTGCATCTAGGATGTCCATGATTGATGGATTTTCTAGCTACAATCAGATCTATGTCTTGCCATAAGATAGAGAGAAGACAACCTTTACCAATCCTTGGGGTACATTCATGTACGCTAAGATTCCCTTTGGTTTGATGAACGCAGGGGTGACCTTTCAACGAGCCATGGACATAGCCTTTATCAAAGAGAAGGACAAGTTTGTAGTTATCTATTTAGATGACATAACAATGTTCTCACAACCTGATAAAGAACATTATGATCATTTAAAAAAGGTCTTCTTGAAATGCAGAAAATTTGGTCTCTCTTTAAACCCAAAAAAGTCATTGTTTTCCATGAAGGAGGGAAAATTATTGGGGCACATTGTGTCAGTTGAAGGGGTAAGGATTGATTCCAACAAGGTAGAATATATCTAGACCTTGTCACTCCCTAGATCCAAGAAGGAAGTTCAGTCTTTCTTGGGAAAAATTAATTTTTTGAGAAGGTTTGTTTCAAATTTTGTTGAGTTGGTGAAGTATATTACAACCATGTTGAGAAAAGGAAATGAAATCAAATGGACTATTGAATCCCATAATTATTTTGATCAAATAAAGAAATCCTTGATTGAATCCCCTATGCTCATTAGTATAGACTACTCCAAGGATTTTCTAATTTTTTCTTTTGCTTCATTTGACAGAGTAGAAGTTGTTTTATTGAAAAAGAATGTTGAAGGGTTAGAGCAGCCCATTGCTTTTTTCAGTAGAGCATTGAGAGATGTTGAATTAAAGTATGGCATCATGGATAAACATGCCTATGCATTGATTAAATGTCTCAAGGATTTCAGATTTTATGTGATGCATTCAAGAGTCATTGCATATGTCCCTTCAGCTTCTGCAAAGGAAATTCTCATTCATCCTGATATAGACGGTAAAAGGACCAAGTGGATTGCTAAAATCCTTGAATTTGATCTTGAGATTAAGCCCACCAAATTGGTTAAAGGCCAAGGTTTAACCAAGTTGCTGGCTAAATCTAATTGCTCAGCTTTGGGGGTAAATTTCATCAACACTTGCTCATAAAATCAGTAGGTCGAATTGTCTGACAAAGGTTCTCAGGTCAGCCCTCCATTGGAAGATTGCATATGGTACAAGGATATTATATTTTTTCTACAGAAACGGCAGCCTCCTGATGGTATGGAAAAGAACAATGTGAGAGATTTAAAGCTCAAATCAATTAAATATTTTATTATTGATCAAGTCTTGTATTGGAAAGATCCTTTAGGAGTGATTTTGAGATGCCTAGACCCAGAAGAAGCCCAAAATATTATGTCTGATTTTCATGACAGTTTATGTGGGGGGCATCACTTTTGGAGAACCATAGCATATAATATTCTCAGGGCTGGGTACTTCTGGCCTAGTTTATTCACTGATGTTTGTGCAAAGATCTAAGCCTATGTCAAGTGTCAGAAATTCTCTAGGAAGCAACAGCTCAGGTCTTTTCCATTGAAGCCTGTGGTAGCTTCAGGACCCTTTCAGCAGTGGGGCCTAGATTTTATTGGGGAAAATTCATCCTTCTTATAGTGGTCAACATAGATGGATATTGACTTCCATAGATTACTTTACTAAGTGGATAGAAGCTATCCCTACAAGGAATGCTTCCCACAAAGTGATCATTGGATTTCTTGAGGATATTATGGCGAGGTTTGGTTGTCCGAATAGAATTGTCACTGATAATGCTATATCTTTCAAGGTTGAACCATTGATCCAGTTCTTTGAACAGTTTGGAATAACATTGATTCACTCTACTCCTTACTACCCCCAAGGGAATGGGCTAGTAGAGTCCTCTAACAAAATCCTTATAAATATCATCAAAAGACTGTTAGAGGACAACAAGAAAGCATGGGATTCAAAGCTCAATTTTGCTTTGTGGGCTGACAGAGTGACAACAAAGAGATCCCTTGGTCTTTCTCCTTTCTAGATTGTGTGTGGAGTTGAGGCCATCTTTCCTTCTCAGCTTGCCTTACCTGTGGAAAAATTCTTCCAAGACTACCAAGGAGAGCCGGATGATATGATCAGAAGAATACAACAATTAGTATAAGTGCATTAGACTCGGCAGCAACTTCTGGATAAAGCACGTGACCATCAACAAAATATCAAGAAGGTTTTCGACAAGAAGGTAAATAAAGAGGATTTCCAGCTCGGAGACTTGGTGCTCAAGTGGGATGCACCAAAGCAATACAAAGTCAAGAACAGTAAATTTTAAGCCTTATGGATCAGTCGCTTCAAAATTTTTGAGGTATTCTTGAATAACACTTACAAGTTGCAGAATTTGGAGGATGAAGAAGTTTTTTGTGGCCCTATGAATGGGCATTTTCTGAAAAAAAAAAGTATTTTTCTTGAGCCATGAGTGGTTTTCCACGCCATTGTAAATATCATCTTTCTTTTATTTTTGTTTTAATAACCGACCCCATAGCCCTAGGATAAGGCACTAAAACTAGTTGTTTTTGGAAGCTCGCAGGGAGCACACCATCCCCTGTGGAGCTAATGTTATCACACTAAGTTGCCTTAGGTCTTTAGCCCTTACTTTTAATTTTTCTAAGCCTTCATATTTTTTAATTTTGATTTGTTCCTTAAAGGTGTGATTTACTTAGGTTACCTTAATGAATAAAGGCTTAAGTCATGACTCAAATTTTGATCCTCACATAAACTTTTGGCCTAGGTTCATTTTCATGACTTGTGTTTTGATCCCCTTCATGACATGACACTAAACTCGACTCACTCCACGACCAGCTTGACTTGACATGTCACCCTCCTCACTCATGCCTCTATATCCTTTCCATGTTGTCACTTTATCCTATGCTTAATGGTCAAATCATTTTTTGAAAAGGGAACACTACCAACTCACTAGGAGTTTCAATAATGCACTCCCTGTCCTTCATCTTTTACCATGATTTGTTATTATTGCACTGGTGTCATCTCTGCCTTGTTTTCATCACCATTGTTAGTTAAAATATGCCTTCAAGGTTTTAGTCTTTATGAGCTTGCTAACGATTTTTGAATTTTGAAAGTTCAAAACTCTGCACTGCAAAAACTACCAGTTCGGACCAGTTCGAGGTAATGCTTCCAGATCAAATGTTGAGGTGTATTCGAAGGTTGAGTTTCTCTTAATACTCTCCTAAAATTTCGCTGAAACTCCAAGATATCATCATTCTCCATGTATTCCATGGTTTCCCTCATCTACATGTAAATTTCAAGGAGTAATTATCGCTTGGATTTTGGGTAGCGATCATGTCTGCATAATTGGAGGAGCTCTTTTCCATCGTGCTTTCCTATCAGTCTTTCTTTCACTCAAACCTGCAGTCATCATCACCTAGTTATCAATATTAAGACATCTACTCACCATGATCTCGAGTTATGAGTGCCCAAGCAATCTTTATCTCATGTATGCTCAGTGTGCTACCCAGAATCGCTGCTGAAATGACGTTGCCTTTTCCCCTGCCTCATCTGCCTTTTGAATTGGATTGTTTTCGACCCAGTTTTCAAAGACAATTGTAGTGATCTCCTTCTTCACTTTATTATTCCTTAGTTTTTAAGATTTGTAAATAGAAAAGGGAGGGAAATTCATAGCCATTGTTTCCTAAGCTAGCAACCAATTGAGTTAGGGGAGATTCCTTGAAAGGGGCAGCCACTATTCACTATCTCTTATTGAAGTCTGACTCTTTGTTTCCTGGACATCACTACACCGTAGATGTTAAACCTGTCATCTTAAACTATGGATTCTCCTCAGAAGAAGAAGTCACACAAGGGAGGTACTATGGTCAGAACCGAGCTTGCAATCATGCATTCATTTGAGGAAGAGCCCATGGCTAGAGAAGTTTTTCAAAGGGTGGGTTGCCTTACTTTCTACCAAAACATGCAGAGGGGTCATCCTGAGGTGGAAAAGCAATTTGCCTTACATTTTGATGGTCAGAAGAATAAGGTAGGGGACCTAGAATTTGAGGTGTATGAGACCTCTATTTCAGCAGCTACAGGGATCCCTATTACAGGAGAGAACTGATTTAAATCCATGGCGTTGAATGAAATTTTTCCAAATACTTCCTTAAGCCAAAGTATCAAGCTGACAATCTATCCAAAGGGGTACCAAGAAGTCATCTGGTTGGAGAGTTTGATAAAATATTGAAGATCATTCAAAGGTAATTCACATGTGAGGGGAGGTTCAAAACACTATACCGGTACCATATAAGGCTTCTGTTTCATTTTACTGGAAAATATGAAATTAACATTCCCTT
The DNA here is from genome assembly GCA_009831015.1 of Picea engelmannii. Taxonomy (NCBI): domain Eukaryota; kingdom Viridiplantae; phylum Streptophyta; class Pinopsida; order Pinales; family Pinaceae; genus Picea; species Picea engelmannii. The sequence continues at coordinate 230,360 of ML792180.1, forward strand.
CTATTTGTTGATAAGTGCATAGGAAAAATGTTAGATAGGGTTCAATCCAAATCAAAGGCTATGGATACTAGCATTTTTCATTTTGGGTTGATTAGAATGTTGGTTTCTGAAGATCTAAGAAAGAGGAACATCTCATGGGAACACTTCATTTCTTATGCCCACATGAAATTAGACATAACAGCTACTCCTCAGTCACAGATACCAAGCCCTTTGCCATCCACCAGTGCTTCTCCAATAGGAACCAGCAAGAAAAGAAAGAGTAAGGCCCATGTTTAAGATCAAGAATCCATTAAGGAAGTTGCAAGAACTAGGAAGGATGCCTGCCATTCTCCACAGAGAGACCTTTCACCCCACCCTGCACCAGAATTAGAAGAGGTCCCTTCCTCTACTAAATCCACATCCAATAAAGTAAGGAAACTACACTTCTCTTCATCTCCTTCAACATCTAGCACCAATATCAGAAATCAGTTCACAAGGTCATCAGATCTCAAAGGGGTTGTTGAAGAACATGTCCTACCAAAGGTTTCTATTCTGAAGAAGAAGAGAGATAAGGTAAAAGGAATTGAGTAGCAGGAAGATGAAGCCATAAAAAAGCTTGTTTATATTGTCCACATCACCACTCCACCTAGCAACCAGACCTTCAAAAGATTAATTAAACAAATCAGGGAAGCTAGGAAGGAGGTGGCTCGTTTGAAATCTGAAGCCCGATCTGAAAGGATTAATATGAAAGAGCTCATGGATGGTTATAGCCACACTCTTGATTTAGCAATATTTTCAGCAAGAAGAGCCTAGCCTCTTCATAAGCAACTCAAAAATGTCTATAGGCAAAACATAGACTTTCAGTCTCAGATTAGAAAGCTCAAAGCAGAGTTGCAACAATTCCAAGATGAGATGGCTCAAAGAAACTTGAATGTGTTAATTGAAGCTACAAATGAAAAGGAGAATCTAGTAGCCAAAGAAAGCATAGCTCCAGTGAAGAATCTTGTTACTACTAAAGAGAAGCATGTTGATGTGCCAAAGGGAATTCCTCCTTCCACTAGAAGGATTGTTAGGTTGATGAAGTGATTGGTGAAAGTTGAGCTCCATTTTTTAGAATGGCCCCTTTTTGCAAGGATAAGTGATTGAGGAAATATTAATTTTTGCCACCTATACATGCTATACATGCTTCTAATGCATATTGCTAAGGGTTTTTGGTGTGTTTCAAAGAGTTAATCTCTTCAACAGTAGTAGCGCATACATTCCATAGCGGTATGGTGCTACGGAATTGTATTATTTTCATTTTTTATTAGTTTTCTACCTACAACATTGCTTAATCGACTAAGATTGGTGTAGTGATGGAGCTCCTAATTTCCCAGGGGTGCTACCAAATATGTCAGTTGTGAAATGATGGTGTTGTGAATTCAACTGGGCACTACCAAATTGCACGCAAATACTCAGGCAAGTGCTACCAAAATGTACACAGAGAATGAATTACACAGTTGGGCGCTACCGAAATTTTGACAGAGACCGAATTCTGCACAAAGACACACAGGCTTGGTGCTACCCATTCTACATGCCTATTTTGGAGGTCGCGCTATGGAATTACAGGGAATTCGGTGAAGGCACTATAAAATCTCACTACCCAAAGTGCTACCAAATGGTGCTACCAACAGGTACCAGGAATCAAGGGGCTTGAATTATCATCCTTGTGAATGGATGATGATGTGGAGAAAGGCAAAGATAGCAGCTGGCACCATGATGACAGCTACAAGCCTATGAAGGACACTTGGCATGCAGGGAGATGGGCATCAAAGAAGATCAAGGCGGTTCAAAGTTGGTTGGATCAGAGGCCAACATTTTCCCTTTTTATAGCACAGTTGTTAGTTTAAGTTGTTAAATGAAATAATTACTTGGAGATTTTCATGGGAGGGAGGTCAGCTCGCACCTCCAGCTGTTGCCTTCCATTTTGTTATAAATAGATAGTCTTAATGTTTTGGTTGGTTCGAATGGTTGAGCTACGCTCTCTTATTTTGTAATATTTTGATGAAGCTACTGGTTAACTGGTTATGTACTTGATTTCAGACTTCATGATTAATATAAGTCATCTTTCTTACTCCAGCTTATTTGCCTTTGATTCTGAAGTATTCATGCTTGAATGATTCACATGGATTGTTGTAGTGATATTATGATGAATGTTTGATTATAGTATTATTATGATGTTCTTCAGTTTCCTTAAACTTTGAATTCAAGAAGATCTTGTGTTTGAGTTTTCTTCCTTAAGTTGCTTGAAGACCTGATGTCTGTAGCAGAGCTTTACATTTTCCTCACCAAAGTCTTCCCTCTTTCCACCTTTACTCCCACTTACTGACTGAATTTAATCAAGACCTCAATTTCTTGTTCATACTATCCCATATTTCTGAGTTAGAACATTATTATCTTGAGCCTTGTCCATTTGACCTCTTTAAAACTCATTTACATTTACACATAACTTAATGGGTATTGGGATTACCTTCTATGCAATCTGAGGGTGATTCCTAGTGCTAACACCTGGGAGTGAATGATCTTCTTTGTGGTGTAGTCCTTCTGAATTTATGCCTTGACTGATCATGATCATGATTGAAGATTCTTTGTGGCTTGAACATGAATGGTCTTCTTGAATATGTATCTTCAATAGTTTTATTAGATTCTGGTTGACCATGATTCCTTCCTTTGAGTACTTTTGCATACCTCTTTCTATTTTCTTCATTCTTCTTTTCTAGCAACCTTGAGTGCTTCTCTTCATTCTCTATAACTGATGTGGATGTTTCTGTCTCTTCAACATTCTTGTTGATCTTGAAGATTTTACTTCTCAATGTGACAACTTCTTCTTCAAGATTCTCAGCATATTCTTCTTTCTTCATTATCTCAGACTTCATGACTTCTTCTGTTCTTTTCGGTTCTTCAAGATGAATTTTTAATGAGATTATTTCTTCTTCAAGTCCTTTCTCTTCTTGAACAAACTCTGCCTCAAGATGGTTTAGATCGTTAGTTCTTTCCTTAAGATGATCTGTCAATATCTTCTCTCTCATTTCTGCTTCTTCCTTTTGTGCTTCTTTGTTGGATTCCAAATACTGTTTTTAATATTCAAGATTTTCTTCAATCTTTTTGGCTTCTTCTAGATGAGTTCTTAAGTTCTTGATGACCTGTTGGGATTCTTCAAAAATGTGAACACTTTCCCTTTGTTTCATCAATTATTTCTTTAGTGACTTGTTTTCTTCTCTTAGTTCATCTAAAGAACTAATCAATTCTTTGGTGATTATGTACTCTTCATCTTCTGAATCTGTTTGACATGGTGAACATAATTCTTCTTGATCTGTATCTACATATTCTTTGGCATTTTATGAATCTGTGATGGGTGAAGAATATATGTCATGTAACTTATCCCAAAGTTCTTTGGTTGATGAACATTTACCAACCTTTTCTCTTACCGGATTAAGTAATCCTTCCCAGATGAAATCCATTGCTATTTTGTTATTCTTCTTCAATTCCTTCTTGGTTGTAGTCTTTTCCCTTTTTGAACTATCATGTCCTGTAACAACTGATAGCCAAATATAATGTCGTTGTGCCTGTAAAAATATTGTTGTCCTTCTTCTCCACATATTATACTTAAAACCATTCCGACCATTAAACATTGGTACTCCAATCTCAGAATAATCCATGATCTCCTTCTAGTGGTTAAACTATTTCCTGAAGGAACCGACTCTAATACCAATTGTTGGATTACTGAGAGGGGGGGTGAATCAGTAATAGAGCAATGTAATCCTTTTTCACCATACAATGCAAGTTTTATATCAATGTAGCATTATCATCCATTAGTTGCAGATTAAATAAACAATGAACAAATGAGAAATCACACTCATACACACAACACCAGTGTTTTACGTGGAAACCCAAAGTGGGAGAAAACCACGAAATGTTTTTTCTTATATGTCTTTAAGAATTACATTCATTGGAAGCACCAACTTCCTTTGTTTTCTAGATGCAACTAGAAGGAGGCTCCAACCCCATAGTTTCTCAGGCTACAACCTGAGGGAAGCTCCAGCTCCCCAATTCTCTGGCTACAACCACAAGGAGGCTACAACTCCCTATGTTCTCCGACTACAACTGAAAGGTGGCTACAACTACCTTTCCTTGCCCTGTCTAATCGCCCTAGCGTATAAGTAGAATGATGGAACCACTGTCACACTATCACTGTGAGATATACTATTGTAAACCTGTACCAATCAACCTGCACCAAACAACTTGTACCAATAACATGAACCATGCATCAACTTGTACCTCAACCTGTAATCAACCTATACAATAAACAAGTGCATCAACCATGCACCAACCAGTACCAAACAACCTGTAATCAACTTGTACCATAAACAAGTGCATCAACCATGCACCAACATGTACCTCAACCTGTATCATGAACAAGTTCATCAACCATGCACCAAACCTGTCACAACAACCTATCCAAACAACCTATCACAGCAACCTATCTCATCAATCTTATCAACCAAATCATATCTACTCACCAAGACAATTCTCAAAGATGTGCATCAAGCAAGCATAACAAAACAACTCATAATCATCACCAAGATCAATATGTGCTTCAAATAATATACCAATACAAATATGCTACATCATCCATAAACCATGTGTCAACAATACTACTAACAAGTGCCTCCAACCATGTACCAAGTATGTACCAATCATGTATCAACTACTCATCAACTATGACTCATAAAGATGTACCAACATCCTCAAATATACACCTCATGTATGTGCCAACTCATCAACTACTTGTCTCAACCATGTACCCAACATGTACCTCAACCAAAAGCCCTCATCAATTTCATTATCCAAATATGATTTGTAACTTTGTAATAGACTTGGTGTATATGATCACATACCTGCAAACCTTCCTTAACTTTAACAACAATATACTAGCATTTTCATCAAACTTTACTTTAGTCTCACATTACTAGTTTTGGATTAGTCAACAACCCTAACTTGAAATAATCACAACTATGTACTTGTAATGAATAAAGATCTTAAAATAGTACACAATGTTCTTCACTATTTTTTATGCAATTACTCCAGGTGTCACTACTTGGAACCTCTCAAAAAAGGAGTTATAGAAAAAATGGCATACCTTGTTGAATTATGGCTTATTCCAGAGAGCAAACTTGTAGAGCGTGCCCTGAATGGAATATTTGTTGTATGGATCTTAAAATTATACAAAGAATACTACAATTTTGTACCCTAACCAACACATTTTGTCTTATTGAATTTGCATCTGTTATCAAGAAGTTATGACGTTTTTACCCGAAACACATGTTTTAGACTAGTTTCAGGACTAGCCACAAACACTATTTTCCACGAAGTTTAAATCCAAACATGCAATGACCCACAAGCTTAAATTTGTACCAAAACTACTTGGATATGTTTCGTTAATGGACTCCCAATTTCACAGTCTGAATCATTCTATAAAAAAACTTATTGCAAAAATGATGAGATGACTTGTAAATAACATACCTTAGAAAGCATCATCAAAAGAATTTATCCTCCCTTGAACTTTGGCCTTCTTTACTTAACCTTCCCTCTAAAATTAGGCTTAGATATCCTTTGGTTACCTCAGTCACCTGTAGATATTCAATATGCTCAAGTATAATTAAAATGAGAGAGCCTTGCCTCTTATTTATACTTTCATATAGCTTCCTCAAGGGGTTACCTTTTAACCATCTTAACCCACTTTCCTTATTTTAGGGTTAACCAACTTCTAACCACTTGTCCAATTAGTAATTTATCCATTAAATTTATTATTTAAATAATTTATTTTGTATCCACTTTGACTAATATTACACTCATCACTTTGCTAGCAGGAAAAACCTCCCTATGACTACACCAGGGTTCAGAATATAGGAAGATCAATTAACCGTCTAAAAGTCAACTACTTCTGTAAACTAACCCAAACATACCAAAACTCATACAAGAAAATAAAAGATGAGGGGGATCGGGTAACTATACCTCTACTCTACATCCGATGATGATCCCCTCATGCTTGAAAGCTTTGCTGACTGTACGCCTCCTCCCAAGGCTGGCCTGCATTCAAAGATAGATAAACAGAAAGCTACAGACATGTTATTTCGTATACAAATTAGGGTTAGATGTTAGAATGTCAAAACATAAACCAATAAAATCATTCAATACATCATGATTTCGGATGGGAAAAGTAACTATTTTATTAATAACTCAATGATTATACCTTTACATCCAAAGCCGACTACTGCTCCATGAACCTAGTTCAACCTCCTCTTCACCAAGCTCCAAGTGCACCTTTGTATGGCTTCTCCTCTCAACCTTCTGATCTCTTCTTGGGAAGTGAATGGGTTATGATGGAGGAAGAAGGGCTAATTGGGGAATGTTGAGGCAATTCTCACAAAATGGATGCAATAATTTGGGCAAGGAGGGGATGTGAAACGCATAGAGTTTCATTGTTCTTATGTCTAGATGTGGAATGAGACCCCGACACCTCCTTTTATATGACATAAGGATGGTTATTTGGTTGGGTGATGGGCTATAGGCGGTGGATTAGTTGGAAAACTACCCAATAGCCCCTAATCTCAACGAATTCCTTGCAACTTTTTATTTTTTTCAACTTTTGCAAGTATACACGGGTTGTAATGGTGCAACATGTGTATGTACGTGGGTTGTAGTGGTGTAGAAAGCGTATGTACATGGGCAGTATTGGTGCAGGGCACGTACATCTTCAAAAATGGGTTTTTTAGAAGAGAAACTCATTAGTGCTTTGGAAAAAAATATAAGTAAGAGGGCCACAGGCTAGGTATGCATGTGTAGAGCAATTTAGGGTTATAACAAACATCACTTTACCTCAAGGGGTTACCTTCTAACCATCTTAAACTACTTTCCTTATTTTAGGGCTAACCCACTTCTAACCACTTGTCCACTTAGTAATTTCTCCATTAACTTTATTATTTAAACAATTTCTTTTGTATTCACTTTTACTTATAGTATGCTCATCACTTCACTTTATTATTTACCTTCTGAAATCTCTTAAACCACTTTGACTACTTTGACCTTTTGGGGCTTCTATATGATTCATGAGTGTTACACATTATTTTCGTCATCCCTATGATCGTTAATGATGTAAACCTATCTATTGCCTTTAGAGGGGTCACAGTGGCCTGAGTTCCTGAAGAGAGATGGAAGAAGAACTTTTCCTGAAAAAAGAAGTTGCATTTTCCTATG
>ML792180.1:249122-316303 GCA_009831015.1 Picea engelmannii
TCTCTCTCTCTCTCTCTCTCTCTCTCTCTCTCTCTCTCTCTCTCTCTCTCTCTAGTGGGATAGCTCAAGTGGTTAAATGCTTTGAGCTTCGTGTAGGAAATATCAGGCTTTATCAAATCATTGTGCATGTTGTAACATACCCTGCGCCCAACTGAGCAACATTATATGTGGAATACACATTAAAATTGGAGATTTTCTACTTAATTAAATTTGTGTACCTTATCAGTCACAAAGCACACACATATTTGACCATTTGAATGATACCACTTCTCTAAATGAATCTAACAACACATATTAAATGTGAATGCAATTGTTCAAGCCAACAACAAATGCACAAAATTCATATAAATCATTTACACATTGGAATAATCATAAATAACACAACAAAATCACTTAATTGTTAAAAATTATCTAATTGGCTACATACAAAGGATTATTCTCCCATCCATATGCATTGTTGATCATTTTCTCTCATCAAAAAACCACCTCTAAGTTGAGGCTATGATTCCACAAGGAGATCCGACCCACTGGTTATCCACTCTCCACACATTGTAGCCCCAAACCCAGGTTCTATTCTCACAACAGTTCCAAACCTTCATCTCTCTCTTTTCCCCATAACCTGCACTACCCAAGGAATGTACCCCCTTCACTTCTCATAGTTCCTCAGGATATGCAATTCATTTATCAAGGCCCCTAGTTCGTTCGATTTCCCAGGAATTGCTCTGCTGGGAACTCTAGGAACTCTCATTTGCTTCATGATTTCTCACAACAACTTTTACAAGGTTCTGAGAAATTTCTTCCACAAAAAATCACACCACAGGAACACAACCTAATTTATAGACACACATGCCTCTCTCTTAGCATAAAATCATAGCCAAACAATGGCTTCCTTCGAGTATGCCATGGTTGGTCCTCTTCCCAATCCTCTTCTCTCCCTTTGATGCCAAAAATTCACATGTAAAAACTATTCTTCATGAAAAAACGTTATTGTCCAAGAACTTTCCCCTTGGCCATATGAATTTCCTTGTTTTTCTTGCTTGCTTGGCTTGACTTACACTCTTCTCAAGGATGATTGTACCTCATCCCATACTCTCCAATAACTATGGGATGTGAACACTCACACCCACCCTCTTACATGAGTTAAATTATTGGCTTCTCATACACTCAATCAACAAATAGAAGGTTATACACAATGATAATAATTCATGAATGTGGGTTGGATTAATACCCATGAGTACTTTCCCCTTGGGCCCCTCTCTCATGTGGAATCATATCCCCCCATAATTATTCATTTCTTTTGTATCGCAGTTAGTAATTATTACTTTTATTAATTATTTCAATGTTCATAATATACAATTCGGCCCCCGACCACATTAAATCAATATGGTCCATTCACCCAACACATCAACTCACCAGACTAATTCACATCTATAAATTACATTATAATTCATGGGGATAATAAATGGGGATGTTACATATCCTCCCCCTTATTTTTGTATTGTCCTCAGTGCACAACACCCTACACATGTAATTTCATTCTACAATTCTGGTTCCCCCACCAATAATCAACATATAGGCTCTCTAGCCCAAAATCACACAGGTATTCCAGCCTTAAAAAATTACATTGTCACTTTAGCCCCAATAGCACAGATACATAGCCACTCCCTCCCCAAAAAATCATAAATACGTAGGCTCTCTAGTCCCAAAACATATATACAAAGGAACATTGACCCGAAACATATACATAAGCCACTAACATTCTTCTACAACTATCTCAATGTCCACCAACTCTCTTCCTCTTGACCTGCACAACTCAAGGAATGTCGTCCCATTCGTTTATCAGTTTTGACCCAAGGAATGTGCCCCCTTTTCAAGCCTGACAACATGGTTCTTCGACAATGCAACTCACACAGGAATTCTCTCTCTAGGCATGACAACCTGGTTTTTTGATAGTGCAACTCACACAGGATTTCACTCTTCAAGCCTCACAACCTAGTTCTTCGACAGTGGAACTGACCCTCTACGCTCAGACATCCCTTTCACTATTATATAGTTCCTGAGGCAATCCATCATTTACCAAGGTGTTCTCACACAAAAGGATGCCATCTTATGACTAGAATTCCACTAACAATGCATAAACTTTGACAGATGAATGCCATCTTACTACTAGAATTTCACTAGCAATGCATATCTGTGACAATCATTTCATTTGCATCATATGCAGTCATTATAAAACATCATCATAAAATTTCCATTATAAATTTCAAATCTGTTTTATACAAGAAAAAAAAAATTCCAAACATGAATCCTCTACTCATAATTGCTTGGTTCTTGCAATAGAAGGCATCGGTCTTCCTTATGGATTACACCACTATCATATCCAAGACCATTCGTCCTGCAATTTTCTCAATTTCCATGCAACTAAACAATTTGTTAGCATATCATAACAATTTCCAATTATAAATTTCTCAAATTTGGTTATACAGGAAAATAAAAATTTCCATGCATGAGATTTATTCTCATTATGTTTGGCTCTTGCAGTGGTATATATTAGTATTCCTTATGGGCTTACATTATTTCCATATCTAAGACCATTCTTCCTAGAATTTTCTCAATTTTCTTGCAACCAAACAAGTTGTTAATATCTCATGCACAATATTTGCATTTAGTCCATGAAGTGATTTTCAGAATTATATTAATCTGAAAACTCCAGCACTTCCAACTATTATTCATATTAGAAATGGAATTCATCCATTAATCAGATTATCTAGAATGAAACTATCATTCATGATATACGCATTATCAACACACTAAGATTTTCATAACTCAATAAAACTTTAATATACAAAATCACTATGCCAATAATCATGGGCACATCTACACATTGCATCCTTGTATTCCACCATGTGAGTTGGAAGGTATGTCCCATGCCTCAATACCTCATCCAAACTCTTCCCCATAACCCATCTAATCCTTTGGATACCTTACTCTTCAACCCATACACAACACTAGGAACATCATCCCTTGGTGCTTTTTAGTGTAGGAAAAAAGGTTGCAGTCCAAACCTCAGTTACATAGGGGAAAACCATTATGAACTTGGATGGCACTATAACCTTTCCATATCCATTCTCATTGTGGCCTCTCACATGACCATCTCTATTGACATTCATTGCTACAGAAGGAGTAATGTCTCCCGACTTAACTCGGTTATGAACTCAAAACCAACATAACATAGTAAGCAAATAATTTTCCATAAATGCATTCAAGCAACAAATATTATTTGCACAGTGAAGGCCTCTTTCCTTTATATCAATTCAAATATTGAGATTCGACTGAGGAAATTCTTACCTCAATTCCCTTCAGCAATTATACATCATAACAACCTCAAATGCATACATGTATGGTTGCCATAAATTTACTTGATGCTACTTGATCAATTGGTGCTTTATAGAAGCTCACTAGATCATTTTCCCAATCTCTTGATCAACATTCCCACCATCCTCATTTTTTCTTTGTATGGATGGATACCATAGGAAACAATATCATCATGTTATAATCATCTTTCCTGGATACACAATCCATCATTACTTTTATTCAAATATCATAGCATCATTGTTTCATATATATATATATATATATATATATATATATATATATATATATATATATATATATATATATATATATATCAGCAGACTACTCTTAGTATATAATAATGCCACCATCATATTCAGGCATGTCTACATGCACAAACACACATCAGTATGAACCAAGCAATTGATATTTCATGCCTATTTTATGCTCATGCATTCTATCTTTATTCTATGCATCATGCATCAATTATATCATGCACTCCAATGCATATCTATTTCATATTAATTATTTAGATTTATTGTTGTAGATGGTTGTCCTTGAATTTTTGTAGAAACCTACTGCTATGTGCACTGATATTCTGCTCAAATCTGCACCACTGGCCCCTATTCTATACCTACTAGCCAAGCCTCACTTGGCCATTCTACATTTCTAGCCACCAGATCCACTAGTGTTGTCATCTCACAACTACTTTTATGTATAGAATCATGTACCAACATATTTTGACTATAAGTATCAATATCCATAGTGATATAACATGCACTACACTAGATGAATATTTACATTTCCCATTTCCTTGACCAAACCAGTCTTGAAGTACCATTATCATTGATTGACATTTCAATATTATGAAATGTTCTTTAATGTCATTTCCCTAATAAAATGTTTCATCCATGGATTTGCTAAATTTTAAATATCTTTCTTCACTTCATTAAGTGATTCATTGTGAAGCACTACCTAACCACTAAAGACCACTCTTCTCCAAATGGAATGCTACACTCCTCCATTTGCACATGTACCCTACTTTTGTTGTGCACTCCGATAATAGAGACAAATTTCATTCTTTAGATACTTTTAGACAAAATTTCTAAATCGTATCTGAAAAGTCTCTTCTTCCTACATTCCTATGCTTTCATATAGAGATGACTCATCCACTCATGAGTTTCACCTTGTCTAATGATTCCCTTTTTCCTTCTCTTGTAGCAAGTTGTGCAACCTTCGCTATATTCCTACATTCAAGGCTATGGAGTTATTATTAACTCCATGTGCATGCAATGACTTTTATCACTTATTGGATTCATGTTTTATAGTGAGAATATCTATTAAATTTACTTTGTAAATTATTTGGCTCTATAGCACATGAATATTATTATTATGTTGTTCTTCCTTAGACCTTTTTCAACCTTGCATCACCTTCCCTAGAGCCCTGCATTTTCCTTTTGCATCTCTTTGATGCTTCAACCGACTGTACTAGCTAGACCCGTTTCTATATCCTAAATACCCTAGAAATAATCTATAACATACCCACACAATGCTCAATTATGGATTCTTATCCTCTTTCTCTAAATTCTTTTCACAAAACACTCTCTGTAGAGTGCTCTTTTGCTTAATAACAATGTTTGATTACTAAGCTTATCCTTTGTTTATGTGTCAAAAATATTGCACTTCAAGTGTGCCTCTAGGCTTATGCATAGGTACTATCCTAAGAATCTACACTCTTCCTTACACAACAATCACCTTTGACACTCACCTCTATCATTTGGGAAGGTTTCTCCAAACATTGACACTATTTGGAAAAATCTTCACATCAACTAATTGCATGGCTCTTGGAATCCAATTCCACTTTTTGTTGCTTGTCCTGTAGCTCTTTATTTCCTCAACCAACTTCTACAAGATATTTTTTGTTTCCATTACTCTGATATTCAGTCCTAGGCTTAGATTTATTTGGTTATACCTCTAACTCTGCACCATGTGCAAGTAACCATTTTTGTTAGAATTGTGTATAATATAGAAATTTTGTCAATTAAAGCTACATGTCATTTTTATCCCAAATTATGAAGGACACAATGCACCAAATCAAAAATATGATTCCTTAGATGCATTCTCTTTGAAACATCTCTCTGATGATTGTACTCATGCCTCGATCTGAGCTCTGAGCGAAAAGTTACAATATCCACATGTTGTAATTCCACTTTCTTATTGCTACAACAATATCTTTTATCACTTTATGCGAAAATACAACACCCAATTAAAAATTTTGGGTGGGTGGATATCTTCTACTCCTCAAGAAATTTTCAACGACTATTCATTTTTTCAAATCCGAGCTTCGAGCTGAAAGTTATAGTCTGGAGAAGTTTTGACTATTTTACCCAATTTATCCATGTATGCTACATGTGTCTTATTTGTCTTCCAACACATTTTTAGGTACCCATAACATGATTCTAACTCCATCACTAGCTTCTATGGGTTGAAATATTTCCATCAACTGCTCCTGTGCCCCAAACGGACCTCTGAGCATGGATTTATTCCCTCTGGAAGTAAAACTGGTGCCAAAATTTTACCCACACTGTTTTGGTTGTAACTTTCTCATACAAGCTCCATTTTGTGAACTGTTTATCTCATTGGATAGATCTTTCCGAGTTATTTTATTTGAGTTGCAAAGACATAGTGTACCTTGGTACACTCTATTATAATGGGTTTTGATTGGATCAAAACGTCGTTTAGGGCCTCAAAAATGCCCTGCAAGTTAATGGCCTTCAAAAACCCAAAAATTTCACATAAAACAGATTGTTTTACTACCATAATAGTTAAATCATAGTCATTGAGCTCAAATCAGGAGAAACAACCATTGATCTAAATCTACCGGCCATCAACAATCGACACTTTCCTTTGGACGTGCGCAACTCCTTCCCCAACCTGTTGACGCGACCGTCATCCATCGACCCAACTCCCCGATGACCATGATGAATCTCAGTCGTCGATCTCAAGATCAAAATAGATCTCAACCATTGATTCTTCAAACTTCCTATAACTCTAGAGGAGACCATTAAAACTTGAATTTCGACCATTTCAAGTCAAATTTCAATATGCAACTTTGCAACTTGACTCTATTGAATCTCCGAAACAATCTGGAGTCATTTAAACCCATATTTTTTCCCACAGATTTGTGGATTTCTCCCTAAATTATTTGTTGTCCCCAAATCTGTCACACGAAAAATTTGCAACAACGAATTTCACCAATTCGTTTTGATTTTGGCCCATCCAAGCCTGGTGTTTTAACCTGAGGCTTCGATACCACCTTATAACGTACCCAACGGCCCAACTTAGCAACATTACATGCAGGATACATATTAAAACTAGATATTTTATACTTAATTAAATTCATGTAGTGATCTAGATGGATGTCGGTGGCCTCCTACCTATTCCAACTGGCTCATTTTTGCAATTTTCCAGTTCGACAGTTTTTTCCTAATTTTGGGGTCCCTGACTTCTAGGGCCATTTTGAGGCCCTAAACAATGTTTTTAGGGCTCGCCACAGTCCCAATGTGTAACACTTGCCACATAAAACATGTGTAGTCCTCGCATAGACGTTTCCAACGGGCTATCGTGCACCTAAAACGGAGATTGTATGCAAGATTTACGACCCCGAGAAGTTGATGTACTAACTTACCCAAACGGGGCCCACATGAATTTTGGTGCTTCATCTCCTAGGGTTAGGGTTTTGGATGTCTAGGGTTTTTTACATTCTTGTTTATTGTAAAAAGGCCTTGAGAACCTAATTGTAATCATCTTCTTGCGAATGAGTGCAACAATCACATTTCTTCTCAGAGATAAGCCGCCACCATTCTAACAAGCTTGTTTTCTGCTGCATTTTACAGTTTTAGCTTATTTCCTTATTGAATAGAAACTATTTTTACTATATATATGTTATTCTATGTTAAGCATATTTTGATAATAATTTGTATTTATTTCGTTATGCTCATAAAATCTGGATCAGTGGTATCAGAGCAGTCTGCTCCTTTTCATTCTTAATGCATGTCCCCAACAAGGTCAGGGTACAAAGAATTGGGTCTCAAGCTTGTTTCTCTTGAGGAAAAAATCTCTCGCACGCCCAAGTGACCTCTCATGGCGGGAGAAAAGAAATATGAAGGGACAAGAGATCCCTTCAAATTGTTGCTCGAGGAATCCCTCACACAACAAAGGAATGAGATGATGGATAGTTTTTCACAAATCCTTCGGCGACTACCAACAAACGACGCATCTTCCTCAAACGGAGGTGCCCCCCCCTTCAAGGTACAAATCAACTTCGATATTCCTATATTTGAAGGTCATATAGACGTAGACAAATGGTTGAATCTACTAGAAGGGTATTTCTTTGTCCATAACTTCTCGAATAGAGAAAAGATTACTTTTGCACTCCTCAAAGTCGTTCCCCATGTCAAAGATTGCTGGGAAACCTTCCGAGCAGAAGGAAATAGAGGAACCCTCATTATTTACAGTCACGGTCACCTAGGAGTCCTTCAGGGATGTTATTAAGGAACAATACTCCCGTTGGAAGTTATGACAGCATGTATACAAAATGGACCACACTGCGGTAGGAAAGAGACCAAGCAGTGCCCGAGTTCACAAATATCTTCCATACCTTGCACACCAAGATGGGTATCAAAGATTTTCAGTGACATATGTCGCTCAAGTATCGCGACGGTCTGCATAGATACATCCAGGCTGAAATGTAGTTTGTGGACATCTCATCCTTGGGCGCGGCCTACTGATATGCCATTAAAATTGAGTAGAAGCTCAAAGAAAAGATGCATAAATTTGGGCTTGGGAACCCCTCACAAAAAAATCTAGGAAAGGGAAGCCCCAACCCACAGAAAAAAGGACAAAGCAAATATGGACCACCTCAAGAAAACCAATCCAGGCCGCAAGCAAAGAAGGACACTGGAAAGACAAAGAAATATATCGGGAAGTGGTGTGACTTCCATCAGAGCCCCTAGCATAACACTGTTGATTGCCACTCAAAGTAGTTGTTGGTGGCTGAGGTGAAATCCTCTGAATCAGATGTGGGTTCTAACTCTGAGTCAAAACCAAAAAGGGGGAGATGGATCATTGATGCAGAATCCAATGCTACCGTTTCTACCACCAAACTCCAGCCCAGTGAACCAGATGAGCCAGAGGAAGGAGAGCACCTTTTTCATTCACAGATGTGGGTGAAGGGTACCCCACTACACTTCATCGTTGATAGAGGTAGCTAGAACAACCTCATCTCAATAGAGGTTGTCAAGCGACTCGACCTACCGCAATGCCACACCCACAACCCTACACCATCAGATGGCTCCGCCAAGGAAGACACATCTGTGTCAGCCAATAATGTCTCCTGTCATATGACATCAATCCCTTCAAAGATGAGGATACCAAAGGAAGAACCACCTAGTGTTATTTCCTTGATCTCTGCCAAGCAATGCAGGAAGATCATCTCTCAGACAGGGAAGCTTTTCTTCTTCATGATTCGCTCTCAGAATGAGAAAAATATCGCAACCACATCTAGGTTCTTTGTGGCTGACCTATCCACACAGCAGAAGCAAGTGGATAAGGTCATGGAAGCATACTTGGATATCTTCTCCTCACCTACCGGGGTACCTCTTCACTTTCAGGTCAAGCACCCCATCGATCTGACCCCCGGTACATCACTTCCCAATGGGCCAGTCTACCACCGCTCTCTATTAGAGAATGAGCAGGTCAAGTGGTAGATCCAAGAACTGCTCCATAAGGGTCACATCCATCCCAACTCATCACCTTGTGGGAGCCCAATCATGTTGGTACAGAAGAAAGATGGAACATGGTGACTCTGCATTGATTACCAGGCCCTGAATAAAATCACAGTCAGAAACCAGTACCCGATTCCCTAAATCGATGACCTTCTTGATCAGCTCATGGGGGGAAAATACTTCAGTAAGATTGATCTGAAGTTTGGCTACCACCAGGTCCCGATAGAATAGACAGATGTATGGAATATTGTTTTCAAGTCAAAGGAAGGTATTTTCGAATGGTTGGTCATGCCCTTTGGCTTGAAAAATGCTCCAACCACTTTCATGAGGATGATGGATGATATCCTGCGACCATTCACCAATAATTTTGTAGTGGTGTATCTGGATGAAATTCTCATTTACAGCAAGACTTGGGTAGAACACTTGTAGTATATCCAACAGGTTCTGCACACCCTATGGCAGCACAAGTTATACGCAACTTGGAAAAAATCTCCTTCGACATGGACAAGGTCCATTACCTAAGCTACATCATTGATCAACATGGTGTACATGTGGATCCAGCCAAGATCCAATTCATCCATGACTGGCTAGCCCCAACCACACTCACTGAGCTTTGGAGATTCCTGGGCCTTGCCAATTTCTACCACAGGTTCGTGTTGGGATTCTCCCATATTGCATGGGCCCTCAGCCAAGTAACCAGGGGTGGTGGTAAAGAGAAATTTGTGTGGGGCTAGTCCCAACAACAAGCGTTCGATGATTTGAAGCATCGCTTGTGCTCAACCCCAGTACTTTCACTACCGAACCTACAAGAACCCTTTGAGATCAAGACAGATGCTTCAGACTATGTTGTGGGCGTCGTTCTCACTCAGCACAGCTAACCCATGGCCTATCATAGTGAGACACTATCATATGTTGTCCGTAAGTACCCTACTTACAAAAAATAAATGTACTCCATTGTGAAAGCCTGTCACCAATGGAGACATTACATTCTTGGGAAGGAGATAGTCATCCACACTGATCATAAGCCATTGCAATTCATGCAAACAAAAGGAAAATTGTAGAATGACCGCCATCAGAAATGTTCCACATACTTGCAGCAATTCCACCTCAACATCAAGTATAAAATAGGAAGCACCAACTGCGTCGATGATTGTCTCAGCAGACCGCCAGTCACAGCACTCACCATGGTGCTAGACTCTTACGGCCATGAGACCTCTAGATGGCCCCAACTCTATGAGACAGACCCAGACTTCGCCACCACCTACCAAATGTTGGGCGCAAACGCAGTTGTCGCTAATTTCCATCTTCAGTATGGGTTGTTGTGCCGTCTAGGCCATATCTGCATTCCATCAAACAAGAAAATGAAGTTGATATGGGAAGCCCACTACAGTTGGGTGGCAGGACACATCGACGTTGAAAAGACAGTGGTAATGTTACAGAAACATTTCTATTGGCTGAAACTTCGACATGAGGTCAGCAAGTATATCAGGTCCTGCACTGCCTGCACTATTGCCAAATCAAACACTAAGAAATAGGGCATGTACACCCCTCTTCCTAATCCTGAAATGCCATGGGAATCCATCTCCATGGACTACATGTCATGCCTCCCATTCACCAAGCGAGAAAATGATTGTGCTTTTGTGGTTGTTGATCGCTTTTCTAAGATGGAGATTATGGACGCCTATAAGAAGAGCATCACAATAGAGGCCACTACCAAGCTCTTCTTTGAACGAGTCTGGGTACATTTTGGATAGTCAATTTCTCATCATATTCTGGTCGAGCCTTTAGTCACTGCTGGACACCAAGCTCAACAAATACATGACCTTCCACCCCCAAACAGATGGCCAAACTGAGGTTGTAAATCAAATGATCGTGCATATCCTGTGCATGTATAATTCCAAGAACCCTCACACATGGGATGAGAGTCTCCCCTATGTCCAACATAGCTACAACCGAGATTTTCATAGCTCAACTGGCCACAGCCCATTTCAGGTGGGGTTGGGATTCCAACCATTGGGTCCCATAGATGTTTCACTACCCCTTGTGGTCACCTCAGTCGACTCATCTCCTTCTCCAACTGAAGCTAACAAATCCACCCGATTCATTGAGAGGATCTAGCACATCTGTCAACAGGTTCAAGATATCCTATAAAAGTCCAATGACAAGTACAAGCAGCGCCATGATCAACACTGGGTGCCACATAAGTTTCAGGTGGGAAACAAAGTTTGGTTGCATTTTCAGAAAGAACGCCTTACCAGACCGCATTGGAAGCTTCTCCCACTCCATTATGGGTCGTACACCATCACCAAGGATATGGGTAATAATTCTTTTGAGCTCAACATTCCTCCTTTCCTTGGCCTGCACCCAATTTTCAACATGGATCTTCTTCGACCTTATTTCCCACCATTATTGGACACCTTAGAGATAGCAGAACAACTAAAACCAATAGAGCTCAACCCCGAATTCATACAACATGAATCCAGTGATCATATTGTGGACAAACAGGTCAAGGGAACTCACCAGCAAAGGATCCAGCTTTATCGATTTATCAAAGCAGGGCAACTCCTACACCAAGGAAAGTGGCTCACCTGGGGCCAAATTCAGCAGAAATTTCCTCATCTAATGGGGGAACTCAACGCAATGGATACCATTTCTTCCTAAGTGGGGAGGATTGATCCATATTTATTTTGGTGGCCTCCCACCTATTCCAACTAGCTCATTTTGGCAGTTTTCTAGTTCGACATTTTTTTCCTAGTTTTTGGGTCCCTGACTTTCAGGGTCGTTTTGAGACCCTAAACAACGTTTTTAGGGCTCGCCATGTTGAACGCACCACCCACACTAAGAGGGGGGGGTGAATTAGTGTGTGGACTATTCTAATTTTTTCTTCTCATAGGTTAGCAGTTAAAACATATTTTAACAGATTAAGAACAATCAAATCATAATTACAATGGACACAAAGACACCAGATGTTTGTATAATATTTTGTATAATTGATATGAATATAGTAATATGAATATATGTGAAAGAGGATTTTCCCAGCATCAACTGATTTGTTTCAGCACCAACTGAAGTAAGGAGCACCAACTCCTCGGAGAGCACCAACTCTCAGGAAAGACCCAACTTGTTGATAAAGCCCAGTCTATCCAACTAGAGTTTATTCAACTCTAGTAGTAGTGGTCCATTATAGAATCAATTCTTATCTCATGATCAGAGGTATACCATAAAACACTCATCACCACATTTCATCTTCTCTCTGACATTTGCGCCTTCTCCACTTTATTTATCCTCTTCAATTCATCTCAAAGTCTTTGCTTCTACATCTCTCTCTTATATTCACATGGAACTCAGGTCCAGATACGCCTCTTCACTTCACAAGCCATGCTTCATTACCAAGCACAATTTCAAGTAAACCAATCATGGTGTATTTATACTTGTTTATGCTTCAAAACTTATTTAAGTTATTGAGCCAACTTGTGCAACAAGTTATAACTAACTTGTCCATTTACAATATCTTTTGGGACCACCAGTTCATCAATATGCGTCTTCAACATTACACCTGGCATCCCCTTTCCTTTCACAAATTGATCACAGTCATGGATCGATTTCCTTCATCTGTGTGATAACAGAGATCAGCACTTCCTTCAAACCAGCTCATATGATCAATGGCGTAGAACCACAGGCTTAACAATTTAAGTGACCCATACATTCGGCCCTTTAAAGTCTCTTGACCATATGACCAATGGTTGTGACCTCACGTTAGGCGACACGAGCGCTTGAGCTTTTATCGATTCAACGGTCACGATTCAATCTCCTGAAATGGACGATTGTTGGGACTTCAGGTCTTCGCCCTTCGGGTCTTCGTGACTTCCAACATTTCAAATCTTCCCAAATACGTTATTGCTGAACAGATCGGACGGTTCACATTATATCTCAGAACCAGATCAATGGTTATATACGATCCTTACGTCTATCCTTCATTGCTTAATCCAACGGCCATGACTTAATCAAGCAATGAGATGGATGGCCACCAATTACTCCATGACTTCGTCTATTCTTCTTACACTATCCTTCCACTATGTTTTGATAAATGGTTGAGAATGCAACCAAACATCGGATTTACGGACGATATCTCCTTCGGGTCTTCGTACTTCAGACATTTCAAGTCTCAACCCCTTCTCTCCTTCATATGTCAATCTTCTGGAGCTGACAATCTATTGACGCATGTCCCTTTCTTGATCAACGGTCGAGATCCTTTCACGTATCCGGGCTTCGAAATTCTCAAGACTCAACTCTCATTGTAGTATGATCAACGGTTGAGAATACTCTCGGAGCGATTTTTTAGATCGGACGACTTATGTCTGCTTCGGGACTTCGACGTTCAGGACTTTGAGACATTGGGCTAGTGCAATGGTAAAACTTTTGAAGCAAAAATCATGGAGTGACGTAACTACTTGTGTCACTTGATGATGTGTCACGATCCAAGAAGCTGCCATGTGTCACTCAGATTCGTGGTTTGCACAGACCTGAAATGTTGATTTCAACTTGACACTTGTTGTACTCTGATTGCACCACATGTCATTGTTGACGTAGTCTTGATGACATGGATCCTCATGTGGCACATGCTCTTCTCCTAAATCTAACGGTTGTCCTAACTCTTGATGTATTCTTAGGTCGACTGCTGAGAGCGATTTCGGATCTTCATCCTTCAGGACTTCGTGACTTTTGACATTTGAAACTCCCGAAGCAATTCTCCCGAAGTGACTTAGCTTGCCTACATCACTTATTAACATGGTACGAGCCAATTTCCTCTTGACGCTTGTCATCGTCTGATTATGCCATGTGTATTCGCTGACGTGGTCTGTCGAGTGTGATCACTGACATGGTCTGCTGACCAACAGCCCTAATCCAATGGTCCTCGTTTGACTTCCAAATCTGACGATCCTTAATCATTTCAGATTTCTGGGCATCGGGTATTTCAAATCTCAAACTTTCCAGAGTGTAACCTCCTCACAGCTTTATACCCGAACTAATTGTTGTTCGTTGATCATGAACTTAGATTGATGACGCGATATTTCAACGTTACAGCTCCTCTAGCTTATCCTGTCCTTCCACTCAGAATGATCCAACGACTGACAGAGATTCACATTTTGGGACTTTCAAATCTCAAACTTTCCAGAGCATAACCTCCTCGCAACTTTAGATACAAAGTGAAGGATGTTCGTTCGATTACGATCTTAGATTGACGGCTTGATCTGTCTGCATTGTAGCTCTTGTAGTTTATCCTGTCCTTCCACTTTAACACGATCTAACGGCATACAGGAATCGGGTTTAATCCGACGGCTAACGGGTATTCGGATATTCGAACTCACAGCCTCTTTACCTCGCTTATCCTATCCTTCCACTCAAAAGTGATCCAACGGTTATGGAGATTCCCGAAGCAGATCAACGGTCGACGATGATTACGGAACTACAACTTGCGAGTGATTCAATTCGTCACCCAAACTCCACAATTCATTATGGTCGTAGATTTGGCGATTGCACATCCAACGGTCATAACTCAATCTGACTTAATCTGATCTCTTGTTGGATCAACCATAGTCATCGATCTCCAAGTCTATGAGATCTGACGATCTAGACCAATTTTGGGATTAGAACTAGCGAGTTCTTTAATTCTTCTTTCGCTCCCCGCAATTCATCCCTATTGTTGATCTAGTTGGCAGATCTGACGGTCATGATCCTCCTACAATCCTCAAGCCCACGGTCACTCATATGATTGATGTCTGTTATATTTAGACGATCAACACAATTAACCTTGAACGGACGGTTTTTGAGGCCTCTCACTCTTGATCGGATGGTTGTTGAATCTTCTCACCCTAAACTTGTATTTTTCCTTCCGAGCTTTGATATCTGCATTTGTGAACCCTCCTGAGCTTTTATCATAGGAATATTGTTGATCCTATCGTGATAAAAAATAATCATGAATTGCTTCAGCCTTTCTCTGCATTTGCTAACGTATTATGCATTTGCTAACGTACTGCACTTTCCCTTATGAGCTTTTGATCTTCATACTGTTTGCTTCTTTGGATATACTAAGCAATGCACTTATCCTTCTGAGCTTCGATCTTCATACTGTTCGCTCCTCTTGTTCACTCCTCCTAAGCTTGTGCTTTCGATATCTGCATATTGTTTGACATCTTCTGCAAACTGATATACTTGTTGACATCGATGACAATCTCATCTACGAAAATTCATGATTAACAACAAATCATCACATCGACTGTTGACATCAATGACAATATATCTAACAATACCCCCCCTTGGCATTGATGGAAACCCACTAACTTCATATACAAAACTCCCCCCGTAATAATGCTTTCGTCTTATGAAGTTTTCTTTTTATGAAGTTTTCCTTTTATGAAGTTTCTCTCCCCATTTGACATCAATGGCAAAGGGTTTTTCCTCCTGTGGTAAAGCTCTGTATATTACTCACTAGAATATGAACTTGAGTAACACATCTTGCAATTATGTTCTTCTTGTCATAATTGAATGACTCCCCCTATCAATATGCTCTTCTCTTTGCTTCTGACTACTCTCCCCTTTTGTTTCTAAAAAGGTAGATATTCCTGACAAGGTTTCTTCCCCTGTTAATTTACTAACTTATTATCTCATTTGATTGGGATTTTTGTGTTTCAAACGAGTAGTCTTATTGGTACCAATATTTGTAGTGATTGAGTCTTTTCAAAACCTAATCTAACTACTTTCTTATTTTTCTAATAAAAACTTCCCTTGAGTATTCACTGACTATTATCCCCCTTTGTTTCTAAAAGGGTAGCTTTTACTGACAGGTTTCTCCTCTTGTTATCTCTACAGGATGTCATGTACCTCATTTTGTACATCAGTATGTTGCTCCTGCAGATGTCGATGTCCTACTGGAACACAACGCAATTGTAGCTCGTCTTATTCAAACAACTCTTGGATATGCCCATTGATTCTCGTTGGTATCTAACCAGATGTATCCGTCTTTATCCAATATGTTTATTTACTGTTCATTGCTCTAAAGTTGTCTGAGACAACTTTATACTATGCTTGTCACATGACTGCAATTCTTTTTGCAGTAATTAACTTCACTCTTGTTCACTTGTTCAGTATTTGCTACCCACATATGTGAGTGTCCTGGTTTCTTGTTCTTTGTTCTCTGATCTTCTATTACAAGCAAAACAATAACTGTTAAATATACTCTCATACCTTCTTTGATTCATCCATGAAGGTGTCTCTCTTCTGAACTTGCTTTGAGGTATATGAATAGCTTTCGGATGTCTTCCTTGATCTGATCTTCTAAATTTTGCAGTGTTGCTTTTATTTTTGAACGTGAAGAACCTGAGTGATACCTTCTTTCACTTTTTACAAATGAAGGAGCTATTTCAGACCTGTCTTCATCCTTCACAAATGAAGGAACTGTGTCAGACCTTTTTTCACCTTTTACAAATGAAGGCCCTGCATCAGATTTCTTAGGAGTACTGATTTCTTCCTTGTTGTTTCCAAGACCAGATTTGTCATTTGGTGATCTCTAACTATCCAAGATCTCATCCAGGGTCGTGGAACTATTTAAGAACTTGATTTGGGTGTCTGACTTTTCAACCTTCTTTTTAGGATTCACAACTTCTGCTTCCAGCTCATGACATGATTCTTCCTTTTTGTCCAATTGGTTCCTTACTACCTCCTCTCTCCTTTTGGCTTCTTCAAGTTGGATTTTAAGATTGGCATAGCTTTCCCTTAGTTCTTTTAGATTTTCAAGGTTTTTGCTTGGTTCATCATCTTCCTTCTTTTCTTCTTTTTCTTGACTGATTTCATTTTCCAGTCTCTCGATTTCCTCTTCCTTTGCTTGACTGATTTCATTTTTCAGTCTCTCGATTTCCTCTTCCTTTTCTTTTGTTAGATCAAAAACTTTTGTTTTCAATATTTTGATCTCTTCTTCTATGTTTTCTAACTGAATCTTTTGCTTAGATATGATTTTTTCATTGTCTTTGAGCTTTTCTTTTAGTTTCAAGATATGCCTCTGATTGTTAAGATCATCATCTTCCTTTTCCTTTTTGTTACTTAACTCATTTCTTTCTTTAGCTTCTCGATCTCCACTTCTTTCTCTTCTAACTAATTGTCTTGCTCATATATTATGTTTTCATTATCCTTGAGAATTTCCTTTATTTCCAAGACATGTTTTTGACTTTTTTCAAGAAATTCTTTAGTGTAGTCATGAAGATATCTATAGTCTGATTCATTATGGTCATAGAGGTATTCACAGAGACTCCAATCAATCTTTGGTTTGGCCTTTGATAGTTTATCTTCTTCTTCTTCCATGGGATAAATGCTAACAGAACATTCGGTTATTGTATCTTAGTCATCTTCTTTACTTGCAGAGGAGCATTCAATATCATTGTTATTGCAATCAAAATATTGTGGAGAGTCCTTACCTTTATTGATGGTTGAGTCTTCATCTTCTTCCTTGATAGGAATGTCTTCTGTGTCTTCACCTTTGATTTGATATATCTTTTCTAACTTCAGCCATAAGTCCTTGGCGGATGTGTATAGTCCTATGCTTGCCTTGACTGTATCTGACAATCCATTGAGAAGAATCTTCAATGCCATTTCATTGTTCTTCCTTTCTCTTCTTTGGACTATAATTTTGGATAGACTCTTTGATGTAGTTAAGTCCCAAGGCTTGCTTACTACTGAATTCCAAACTTCAGATCCTTTTGACTTCAAATTCTATTTCATATTTTCTCTCCGTGAGGAATAATCTGTTCCATCAAATAAGGGAGCTTCAATTGCAGAGAGAGCCATCTGTCCACCCATTTCTTTAGGATCTACCTTCCAGTGGTTAAACTGTGTTGAACAAACCTTTCTCTAATACCAATTGTTGAACACACCACCCACATTAAGAGGGGGGGTGAATTAGTGTGTGGACTATTCTAATTTTTTCTTCTCATAGGTTAGCAGTTAAAACATATTTTAACAGATTAAGAACAATCAAATCATAATTACAATGGACATAGAGACACCAGATGCTTGTATAAGATTTTGTATAATTTATATGAATATAGTAATATGAATATATGTGAAAGAGGATTTTCCCAGCATCAACTTATTTATTTCAGCACCAACTGAAGTAAGGAGCACCAACTCCTCGGAGAGCACCAACTCTCAGGAAAGACCCAACTTGCTGATAGATCCCATTATATCCAACTAGATTTTATTCAACTCTAGTAGTAGTGATCCATTATAGAATCAAGTCTTATCTCGTGATCAGAGGTATACCATAAAACACTCATCATCGCATTTCATCTTCTCTCTGACATTTGCACCTTCTCCACTTTATCTATCCTCTTCAATTAATCTCAAAGTCTTCGCTTCTACATCTCTCTCTTATATTCACACGGACCTCAAGTCCAGATCCACCTCTTCACTTCACAAGCCACACTTCATTAACAAGCACAATTTCAAGTAAACTAATCATGGTGTATTTATACTTGTTTATTCTTCAAAAATTATTTAAGTTATTGAGCCAACTTGTGCAACAAGTTATAACTAACTTGTCCATTTATAATATCTTTTGGGACCACTAGTTCATCAATCCGGGTCTTCAACATTACACCTGGCATCTCCTTTCCTTTCACAAATTGATCACAGTCATGGATCGATTTCCTTTGTCTCTGTGATAATAGAGATCAACGCTTCCTTCAAACTAGTTCATATGATCAATGGCGTAGAACCACAGGCTTAATAATTTAAGCGACCCATACATTCTTCCCTTTAAATTCTCTTGACCATATGACCAACGGTGGTGACCTCACGTTAGGCGAGACGAGCGCTTGAGCGTTTATCGATTCAACGGTCACGATTCAATCTCCTAAAATGGAAGATTGTCGGGACTTCGGGTCTTCGTGACTTCCAACATTTCAAATCTTCTCGAATATGATATCACCGAATAGATCGGACAATTCACATTATATCTCGGAACTAGATCAATGGTTATATATGATCCTTACACCTATCCTTCATTTCTTAATCCAACAGCCATGACTTAATAAAGCAATGAGATGGATGGCCACCAATTACTCTACGACTTTGTCTATTCTTCTTACGCTATCCTTCCATTGTGTTTTGATCAACGGTTGAGAATGCAACTGAACATCAAATTGATGGACGATATCTCGGAGATTTTGAGTCTCAACCCCTTCTCTCCTCCGTAAGTCAATCTTCTAGAGATGACAATCTACTAACGCATGTCCCTTTCTTGATCAATGGTTGAGATCCTTTTGTGTCTCTGGGCTTCGGAATTCTCAAGCCTAAACTCTCACTGTAGTATGATCAACGGTTGAGAATACTCTCGAAGCAATTTTTCAGATCAGACAACTTATGTCTGCTTCGAGACTTTGGCGTTCGAGACTTCAGGACATTGGACGAGTGAGGTGGTAAAACTTTCGAAGCCAAACTCTCAAAGTGACGTAACTACTTGTGTCACTTGATGACGTGTCACGAGCCAAGCAGTTGTCACGTGTCACTCAGATTCGCGGTTTGCATGGATCTGAAATGTTGATTTCAATTTGACACTTGTCATACTCTGACTGCGCCACGTGTCATTGATGACGTAGTCTTGCTGACATGGATCCTCATGTGGCACATGCTATTCTCTTGGATCTAACGGTTTTTTGACGGGCATAAATGACACACCATCAACTGGAAGGATAGATCCAAACCGGGGTTGTCTAATTAACCCAAACCGTTTGGTATGATCTAACCTGACGGGTTTAATGGCTCTATTAGCCAACTAGAGTCCTAAAACAATAAAAGGAAATAAACTACTCTAAAGCTATAACTTTAACAATCGATACATTAATTACAAATGTTTATCTAATAACGTTAATATACAATGATTATGAACAAGTTTACAAGGTTTAAAATAAAATCTTGCGAATGGGATTGTTTAATTAAGTTTCTGAACAAGATATGAACATTACTCTTTTGATCTTTTAAAGATTTTAAAGAAATAAATACTAAATGAATACGATTGAAACAATGACACAAAAACAGTCAAAGCTAATTAATGCAATCATCGTCTCATTCATATATAAACAAATATGAATAAAAGAAAGCAATGCACCTACTAACCTCTCCCTCAGCAGTGCTAAGCTAAATTCATCTTTCTATATTTGCATGAGCTCCTCTTAACCTGTGTCAAGTGTAAACCTATGACAAAAGAAAGCATAATACTTCTTGAAGAAATTCAAGGAAGTGTTTCATATTCTGGAGTGAGTTTATAACAACAAAAAGACAAATAATTATATATCGTGTGACCTTGAAATGTCCAATAACTGAAAATGAAAGAAATTTCAATTCTTGGGAATAATGTTACCAACTATCTAGCATCAGATGTAAACTCAAAATACTTGAATAGATGAACAATCACAGATATAAACTAAACCAAAAGATAATGAACAACATAAAGAAAAGCATGATATAAAATATTATGTGCAAAACTGACTAAAGCTAATTCGACACAAATAACATTTCACATCAAGAAATTACATGAGAAGACAATGAAAAAATATTGCAAAGTCTACACAGGACGAAAGCCAAAGAGTAAACTGCTTTCTCATATAGTTTCAACAAAATATGTTCATCATATGGTCCAGGAAGAATTTTTTGGGATAATAGACTCTTAAAGATTGAAAAAAATTAATATATAAATGATAGCAATTAACCATGTATTGATAAAATAGACTAAAGCTAATTTAAATCAATGCATAATCAATTATTCAAAGAATATGAAGATATTATAGTGAAAATAAAATCATTTTACTCACAGGACAAAAGCCATTAAGCAACCGAGAATTCCATATTCTTCTTTGAAAATACTTGTTCATTCTCCCAAAGATTTAAACCATCCGTTACTCCATTTGAAAAGAAAAAAGTTTACAAAAGAAATAATATACAAAAGATAAAGGATAAAAATCCTCCTCTTAATTTCTTGGATCCCCTAGCTCTAAACTTTCTCATATATTTATACAATGAATGAACAGTCTAGGTGTCACTAATAATTTCTTCCACCTGAAATTTTCCTCGTAAAGAGATACAAATATCTCTCAAATCGTACATTTGTTTGGGAAAATTCTCGTGTGTAAGCTAAATGGGTCCATTTTGGAGATGGGTTTTCAACCGTTTCTTTAGATTCCTCACAGTTTGGTTGCAATCAGTCCCACAAAATCATTTGTTTGTTCTTGACGCTTTTCCAAATTTTCTTTGTTGTTGTTCATAGATTTATTTGCAGCAATCCAATATTATTTTTGGATCAATCATCTTGAACGTATTTAGATAATAAAATCAGGCCATGATCAAATCCATACCAAATAACTGATAATAGAAACCTGTGAAACAAAAAGAAACCTAAATTAATAACCTAAAAATTGTGAATAAAACAAAATCTAGAACAATAAAATCAAAAATGAATTTAAACTAAATATAAGTTCTAAAAAAAATATTTTTTATATTTTCCTTTCAAATATGATCTTAAAATTTCAGAAGCTTCAGGTTGATGGAGAGGAGAAAAATATTAATTTTGGGTTTTCACAATATCAAACAAATGATAGATTATTCTTTTTTTATTATTTTTATTTTGAAATGAGATGCAAAATGAAAAAACTATTTAATTAATTAATCCCACCAAATGATTTTGTAAAAATGAGAAACCAACCAAGATATTATTTTATGAAGTATTGAACCCATTATTCAAAATAGTCAAACTTGCTAATGAGCAAAAGAATGAACACATAATCATAATTTAAACGAAAGTAAACAGTTGATAAAAATTAATGTTTTCGTTTAAATTGATATTTCTATGCTTGTTTCTAACTTTTGACATATACTCTTGTAATGAATGTCTCATACTATAGTGAATGTCTTAAGTTTGTCTCAAAGAAAGCCAAGGTATGGAACTATTTCAAAATGTTGATTCTGTAGCTCATTATAATTATCAAGATTCTAATGGGGGCCCTTTAAATTTTGTAAAAATTTAGGGGGGGTTGTTGGGGCCCAACAAATGGCGACTTACTGGGTGAAGCAGTTATCTCTAATCTGGTAAGATTTCATCTCAGGGAAGAATAATAAGACTTTGATATAATTTTAAGTTGCTTTGAAACAAATCCACTTTAATATTACACAATGTTAAGACTAGCTCAGATTTATAGAAAAGTATCATAAAAGAAGAAAAGAATGCTTTTACAGAGGAATATAACCTAAAGTTGTGTTTTAATCAAAGAGTCATGATGTTTATAAAAGGACTTCAATACCGTTGGCAGATCCACTGCTGCCAGCAGGCGTCCATAGCCTCGACAAGGATGTTATTTAACCCACTCAAATGATTTAATCCCATCCAACAGTTGTATCCACACGATGTATACTTCCATAAAAGTTAA
Source organism: Picea engelmannii (assembly GCA_009831015.1). NCBI lineage: Eukaryota > Viridiplantae > Streptophyta > Pinopsida > Pinales > Pinaceae > Picea > Picea engelmannii. The sequence goes on from ML792180.1 coordinate 271,732, forward strand.
TTTAAAAGCATATACCTGCTACCTCTCGACCTGACATTGCTTCGTTGCCAGCAGGCCTGTTCAGTACCCTGATGAAGTTGTCTTGGTATCATGTGTGCATTTACCCTCTGCCAGTGAGCTTGTTCAGTACCCCGATGGGTTTACACACACTTCCCACGCATAAGTTCTTTCAACCCTCTTATGCCACTTTTAAATAATAATACAATTATAGATTTATTGATGAAAAAGAGAGCGGGGTGATACTGGAGGTTAATTCCAATACAGGTGAACAATTGATCATTTTTATTTTATTTTTATTTTCTTTCAAAACTGGAAGTTTTATCATCGTTTAGAGATTTTAGATTTCAGTTAAGAAATCATCTAGAGAATGGGGAAGCACTTAAAAGCTATCTTATAAGAACAGGAACAGTGTAAAAAGTCTAAGGATAATCATAATTCCCAAAGATCTCGACACATTTCAGGAGTAATACTCTGACAAAGACCGTTTAGGATTTCATAGTACTTAACTGACTTACAAATCAATTATCTGAGCTAAATCTTAACATCAGAAACTGTTTGAACTGTTTCAAATTGCTTTCAAAAACATAAGTCTTGAAATGAATGCTTCCTTTGACAATCACTCTTTGATCAGAAATATAATTATTCAAAAATACAGACAAAAAGAAAGCTCAATCAAAGAAAGAAAAAGAAAAAAAACAACACAACAAACTGAATCAAATTTTATTAATGGGATTCAAAATCAGAAGTATATAAAAAAAAAAAAAAAAATTGAAATAGAAAAAGCACACTTTCATAAACAATTTTGGCCAAAGATAAACCCGAGCTTTGGGATCTACTAGCATCCCACTGTAAAATAAAGGAAGAACTAAATCATATAAAATCTCATGTGCAAGAAAGTTATTTTCTTAATATAGTGATGCATAAGATGTTACATTGACCAATCATTATTATTAAAAATAAAAGAGACTAGAAGAAAATAGAAAAATCCTTACTAATATGAGTGCAGTCCTACTCATGACACCTTGGGTTAGGGTTGAATTGATAGTTCATATTTACTTATCTCTTTACTTTCCATTTAAAATTTTCATGATGATACTACATTTTTGAAAATAAATATTCAACGAAAAGTAGAGAGAAAAAGATTTAAAGTAGACTTCCCTGACAACATTCATATTATGGTTCTCTTGGTGTGCCCACTTGTGTTCATAACTGCATTATTACAAAGACAAACACTGAGAAATAAAACTAAATAAAACCTACTCCTAAACGTACTATAAACTACTAAATAGATCAAAATGTTAAGTAAAATCGTATTTCCAGTGCAACCACAAGAGCATCTTCAATCCTGCAAGGCATAGAAAGTTGAAAATCAGAATAAAAGAATGTAGTATTTGTAGATACAAAAAAAACATGTCATGCTTACCTCCTATATATTCATTTAAAAACAAAACAAGCACAACCTTACCATTCTTTTGAAACTTCTTGATGTACGAATCCTCCAACCATTCTGCAATCTTGTCATGATATGGGTTATAATGGCATGGAAGAGTGTAAGTAAGTTTGGAAAACTTGTCATTATTATAGGTACCTGACATAACCATCAGCCAAGGCCGAAGTGCCCCATCCTCTTGACAATTCTCCAAGTGTTCTTCAATTTATTCACATGAAGGATCTAAAAGAATCATGTCATGCTTACTTCCTAGATATTTAGGTAAAAACAAAGCAAGCACAACTTTATCTTTATTATGAAGATTTTTCAGATATGAATCTTCAAGCCATTCTAAGATCCTGTCATAAAAATTAGGATGCAAACTATGACTTTGATGAAATGGATATATCAATGGGGAACACATCATAAGAGGATTCATGACATCAATTAGATTATTGGTTTGAATGCTTCCTTTGATGAGATTGATCATTTCAAAATGTGAAGCATAAATATTAAAATTAGAACTAATCAAAGAATGAATATGCAATGTAGAATATTTGATCTCCATAAGAATGAGTGCATTGTTTCTTTCAAAAATAAATCGTGTAAAATCATCTTGCAACATGTCATTTTTTCATGTGAGTGACGAAAGTGAAAGAGCGTCAAGTTTGACTTCATAAATGTTACGTTCGGAATTAATTTCACCAAATTTTAGCATATCGAGAAGATTTGATTGTGATGGAAAAGAGTAAGATAATGTGGATAAAGTATCAAGTCCACCAGAATCTAAGAAGAGATCAGGATATAAAGAGTAAAAGGAATCAGAAATGAACACATGAAAAGAATCTCTTGAGCTATGATATTTAGCAATGGTATTCTCAAGACATTCTTCTTCACTTTCCTTAAAAATTTCACTCTATTTTGGTGATAAATTCTTCAACACAATATGATCATCTAAATTTGTCTCATGTATGATAGATAATTCAAAACTTTCATGACAAACATCTAATCTTTCATGTGGATAAGGTATGATTTGTGGATGAAGGTTTAAGGTTTCTTCTTCCAATTGCAGATCTACATATTTAATCAGTTTCATTGGAATGTTAGAATGATTAAGATCGTTTTCATCACCTAAGTGTTCTTCAATAACTGAATTTAAGCACTGATTAGAGTAAGAGTTAGAAGCATATGGACATTCACCTTGACCCAACATCAAATCTTCTTCCATGATGGTATAGGGCTGAGTATACAATGATTCAAAGGAAAAACCAATTTGATTGTCAGTAATAACCTTTTCAATAGGTTCTACCTCCCTTGCTTGTTCAAAATTTTCAGATAGATCCTCTCATCCTGCGAACAAAATTCTTCTCACAATTGAGTGATAGGATTTGTAACCAATTCATCATTCGCAATTGAATATGACTGGATGAAAGGGGCACAAGCATCATAGAGGAGATTTAGTACAAATGACATGTCATCAAGATTAAATTTACAGAGAACATGATGGAATCTTGTTGAAAACCCTTCTGGAGATGAATCGTCATTGATTAGTAAAGTCTAAAATTATTCACATAATTGATTGTAATCATAGTTTTCAAAAGAATCTAAAAATTCATCTACAAACTAAAACCAATCAATAATGTGATATACTGGAAAAGACTCAAACCAATGTTTAATCTGACCCTTGAAAGTAAAAGAGAACAATCTACATAAAACCTTTAAATCAAAAATATCATGCTTGATGCATTTACACCAAAACTTGTTAAGATGGTCTTTTGCAGACACATTCCCCCCACCATCAAAGGTGAGTTTGGACAAGCGAAAGACTGTCTCGTTGGGAATATCGGGTAATGAGAAGTGGAAAGCATGTTCCAACACAGTGATTTGGGAAGCCATGGGGAATTAAAAACATTCAAAATAAAGACTATTGCAAGGCCAGCTTGTCAGTCTAGCCTGCCTTCTAGTGCATTTCAAGATGACACAAAGGAAGAATTTATAAATCTAGAATTATGACAGGCTGAGGGGTAAAACATTTAATCATTAAATTTACCTCGGCCCTCCTTATAGCACCATTTGTTGATGGTCGTAAATGACACACCGTCAACTAGAAGGATAGATCTGGATCGGGGTTGTCTAATTAACCCAAGCCGTTTGTTATGATCTAACCTGATAGGTTTAATGGCTCCATTAGCCAACTAGGGTCCTAAAACAATGAAAGGAAATAAAATACTCTAAAGCTATAACTTTAACAATCGATACACTAATTACAAATGTTTATCTAATAACGTTAATATATAATGATTATGAACAAGTTTACAAGGTTTAAAATAAAATCTTGCGAAAGGGATTGTTTAATTAAGTTTTTGAACAAGATATGAACATTACTCTTTTGATGTTTTAAAGAATTTAAAGAAATGAATACGATTGAAACAATGACACAAAAACAGTCAAAGCTAATTAATGCAATCATCGTCTCATTCATAGATGAATAAAAGAAAGCAATGCACCTACTAACCTCTCCCTCAATAGTACTAAGATAAATTCATCTTTCTATATTTGTATGAGCTCCTCTTAACCCATGTCAAGTGTAAACCTATGACAAAAGCAAGCATAATACTTCCTGAAGAAATTCAAGGAAGTGTTTCATATTCTGGAGTGAGTTTATAACGACAGAAAGACAAATAATTATATATCGTGTGACCTTGAAATGTCCAATAACTGAAAATGAAAGAAATTTCAATTCCCAGGAATGGTGTTACCAGCTATCTAGCATCAGATGTAAACTCAAAATACTTGAATAGATGATCAGTCATAGATATAAACTAAACCAAAAGATAATGAACAACATAAAGAAAAGCATGATATAAAATATTATGTGCAGAATTGACTAAAGCTAATTCGACACAAATAACATTTCACATCAAGAAATTACATGAGAAGACAATGAAAAAACATTGCAAAGTCTACACAGGATGAAAGCCAAAGAGTAAACTATTTTCTCATATAGTTTCAACAAAATATGTTCATCATATGGTCCAGGAAGATTTTTTGGGGATAATAGACTCTTAAAGATTGAAAAAATTAATATATAAATGATAGCAATTAACCATGTATTGATAAACTAGACTAAAGCTAATTTAAATCAATACATAATCAATTATTCAAAGAATATGAAGATATTATAATGAAAATAAAATCTTTTTACTCACAGGACAAAAGCCATTAAGCAACCGAGAATTCCATATTCTTCTTTGAAAATACTTGTCCATTCTCCCAAAGATTTCAGTTACTCCATTTGAAAAGAAAAAAGTTTACAAAAGAAATCATATACAAAAGATAAAGGATAAAAATCCTCCTCTCAATTTCTTGGATCCCTTGGCTCTGAAATTTCTCATATATTTATATACAATGAATGAACAGTCCGGGTGTCACTAATAATTTCCACCACCTGAAATTTGTCTCGTAAAGAGACACAAATATCTCTCAAATCGTGCATTTTTTGGGGAAAATTTTCACATGAAAACTAAATGGGTCCATTTTGGAGATGGGTTTTCAACCGTTTATTCAGATTCCTCACAAATTGGCTGCAATCAGTCCCGCAAAATCGTCTGTCTATTCTTGACGCTTTTCCAAATTTTATCTGTTGTTGCTCATAAATTTATTTGCAGCACTCCAATATTATTTTTGGATCAATCATCTTGAGCATATTTAGATAACAAAATCAGGCCATGATCAAATATATACCAAATAACTGATAATAGAAACCTATGAAACAAAAAGAAACCTAAAAATTATGAATAAAACAAAATCTAGAACAATAAAATAAAAAATGAATTTAAACTAACTATAAATTCTAAAAAAAACATTGTTTATATTTTCTTTCAAATATGATCTTAAAATTCCAAAAGCTTCAAGTTGATGAAGAGGAGAAAAATATTTATTTTGGGTTTTCACAAAATCAAACAAATGATACATTATTCTTTTTTTATTATTTTTATTTTGAAATGAGATGCAAAAATGAAAAAAGAATTTAATTAATTAATTCCACCAAATGATTTTGTGAAAATGAGAAACCAACCAAGATATTATTTTATGAAGTATTGAACCCATTATTCAAAATAGTCAAACTTGTTAATAAGCAAAAGAATGAACACATAATCATCATTTAAACAAAAGTAAACAATTGATAAAAATTAACGTTTTTGTTTAAATTGAGATTTCTATGCTCGTTTCTAACTTTTGACATATACTCTTGTAATGAATGTCTCATACTATAGTGAATGTCTTAAGTTTGTCTCAAAGCAAGCCAAGGTATGGAACTATTTGGAAAGGTTGATTCTGTAGCTCATTATAATTATCAAGATTCTAATGGGGGCCCTTTAAATTTTGTAAAAATTTAGGGGGAGTTGTTGCGGCCCAACACGGTTTTTCTAACTCCCGGTGTATTCTTGGATCGACGGATGAGAGCGATTTCGGATCTTCATCCTTTGGGACTTCGTGACTTTTGACATTTGAAACTCCTGAATCAATTCTCCCAAAGTGACATAGCTTGCCTACGTCACTTATTGACATGGTACAAGCCAATTTCCTCTTGACGCCTGTCATCGTCTGATTATGCCATGTGTATTCACTGACATGCTCTGTCAACGTGTTCTACTGAGTGTCCTTTCTGACGTGGTCTGCTAACCAATAGCCCTGATCCAACGGTCCTCGTTTGACCTCCAAATCCGACGATCCTTAATCATTTCGGATTTCCGAGCTTCAAGTATTTCAGATCTCAAAATTTCCAGAGCGTAACCTCCTCACATATTTATACCCGAACTAATTGTTGTTCATTGATCATGAACTTAGATCGACGGCACAATATATCGACGTTGTAGCTCCTCTAGCTTATCTTTTCCTTCCACTCAAAATGATCCAACAGCTAACGGAGATTCGCATTTTGGGACTTTCAAATCTCAGACTTCCTGGAGCGTAACCTCCTCGCAACTTTAGATCCGAAGTGAAGGATGTTCGTTCGATCAGGATCTTAGATCGACAGCTCGATTTGTCTGCATTGCAGCTATTGTAGCTTATCATGTCCTTCCACTTTAACACGATCCGACGGCTAACGGGAATCAGGTTTAATCCGACGGCTTACAGGAATTGGGTTTCATCTGACGGCTGAAGGGTATTCAGATATTTGAACTCACAGCCTCTTTACCTCGCTTATCCTATCCTTCCACTCAAAATTGATCCAATGTTTATGGATATTCTCGAAGAAGATCAACAGTCGACGATGATTGTGGAACTATAACTTGCGAGTGATTTAATTCATCACCCAAACTCCACAATTCATTCCTATCGTAGATTTGGCAATTGTGCATCCGACGGTCATAACTCAATCCGACTTAATATGATCACTTTTTGGATCAACCACAGTCGTCGATCTCTAATTCTATGAGATCTGATGATCTAGACCAATTGCGGGATTAGAACTAGCGAGTTCTTTAATTCTTCTTTCGCTCCCCGCAATTCATCCATGTCGTTGATCTGGCTTGCAGATCCGACGGTCAAAATCCTCCTACGATCCTCAAGCCCACGATCAATCATATGACCGATGTCTGTTATATTTAGACGATCAACACGGTTAACCTTGATTGGACGACTGTTGAGGCTTCTCACTCTTGATCAGACGACTACTGAAGCTTCTCACTCTGAGCTTTTGTTTTTCCTTATGATCTTTGATCTCTACGTTTGTTAACCCTCTTGAGATTTTATCATGGGAATATTGTTGATCCTATCATGATCAACAATAATCACGAATTACTTCAGCCTTTCTCTACATTTGCTAACATACTGTGTTTTCCCTTCTGAGCTTTTGATCTTCATACTGTTCACTTCTTCTGATATACTGAGCAATGCACTTTTCCTTCTGAGCTTCAATCTTCATATTGTTCGCTCCTCCTCCTAATATTGTGCTTTCAATATCTGCATATTGTTTGACATCTTCTACAAACTGATATACTTGTTGACATCAATGATAATCTCATCTGTGGCAATTCATCATTAACAACAGATCATCACATCGAATGTTGACATCAATGACAATATATCCAACACGCCACAGTCAAAATGTCTAGGGCTCGCCATAGAAAAAATGTGTAGTCCTCCGATATACCTTTCCAATGGGCTATTGTGCGCCTAAAACAAAGATCGTATGCAAAAGTTACGAACCGGGGAAGTTGATGTACTAACTTACCCAAACGGGGCCCACATGACTTTTGGCGCTTCATCTCCTAGGATTATGGTTTTGGATGTCTATGGTTTTTGACATTCTTGTTTATTGTAAAAAGGCCTTGAGAGCCTCATTGTAATCATATTCTTGCGAATAAGCGCGACAGTCACATCTCTTCTCAAAGATAAGCCACCACCATTCTAGCAAGCTTGTTTTTCGCTGCATTTTACAGTTTCATCTTATTTCCTTATTGAATAGAAACCAGTTTTATTGTATATATGTTATTTTGTGTTAAGCATATTTTAATAATAATCCGTCTTCATTTCGTTATGCTCATAAAATCTAGATCATGTAGCTTATTAGCCGCAGATCACACACAAATTTACCATTTGACTGATATCACTTCTCTAAATGCATATAACAACATATATTAAACATGAATGCAACTATTCAAGCCAAAAAAAAACACACAATATTCATATAAATCATTTACACAATGAAATAATCATAAATAACACAACATAAACACTTATCGATTAACAATTATCCAATTGGTTGCATACGAACGATGAACCTCCCAATGATAGGCACCGCTAATCATTTTATCTCATTAAAGAGAAACCCTCGAGCTGAGGCTATGAGTCCACAAGGAGATCTGGCCCACTAGCTATCCACTCTTCACACATAACAACCCCAAACTCAAGTTCTATTCTCACAACAGTTCCAAACCTCTATATCTCTCTTTTCTCCACAATCTCCACTACCCAAGGAATGTACCCCCTTCACTGCTCACAATCCCTCAAGCTATACCATTTGTTTATCAGAGCCCCCATTGTGTTTGGTTGGCCAGGAATCGCTCAGATGGGAACTCTAGGAACTCTCAGTTGCTTCATGATTTCTCACAGTAGCTTTCACAAGGCTTTGAGTCATTTCTTCCACATAAAATCGCACCACAGGCTCACAAGATGATTTATAGGCACACAGGCCTCTCTCTCAGCATAAAATCATAGCCAAACAATGGTTGCCTTCGAGTATACCATGGTTGGTCCCCTTCCCAATCCTCTACTCTCCCTTTGCTTCCCAAAATATTCATGTAAAATTTGTTCTTCCCGCAAAAACGTGACTGTCCAAAAATTGCCCCCTTGGCCATACATATTTCCTCCCTTTGCTTATTTGCTTGACATGACTTACACTCTTCTTAATGTCCATGAATTTATGTCTCTTGGTGTATGAAACCTAAGTTTGAAGTTGCTTGATGACACTAGCATTTTATTGAGGACAACCACTCCTTCCCTAATGGTCTAGGTGAAGGGTTGATCACCTAAAATCCACCTTGGTTATTTAATATTTAGGGTCTTCTTCTATACATATATTTGATTGATCAAAGTCTAATCTACAAATCACTATAAATGGGAGGGAGAGCTTCACTGTTGAAATTTTCAATGAATTTGCAAAGCATACAATTCAACCATTATCAAATCTCCATGTAAAAAAATCATTAAAGACCATGTAAATAATGAAGCTTACAATTCAATCATTCTCAACTATTGTCAAGCCTCTACATAAAAAAATTCATTAAAATCATAGTCAACAATAGGGTTCAAACTTTCATGGGAGAAACCCAATAAATTGCAAGTCTATCTCCTTAACCAGTGGAACATATTGGCATTTATGCTTAAAAAGGAAAACAACTGAATTTGAGTGAATTTATATCGATTGGTCTTTGTACTCTTGTTTCTCCTCTCCTTGTTTTTGTTATTATTTAATAATATATATAAGTATATGTCTAATTTGTCACTTTATGTAATGTGCAACTAAGGGATGGAATCTAACGCCATTTGGAGATATCAATGATAAAACATATGGTTATGCTTATAAGAATGGAATCTAATGCCATTTGGAAATATCAATGATAAAACATATGGTTATTCTTATAAGTTGATGGGACGGGATGTTGGTCTTTTTTTTTTTGTAATTTTGAACTTTGTGATTGGTGAGGGATTGCCTTGACTCAGATGCCACGACCCAGGGGCATCTAAGCCGTCAAATTCACCTAGGGATCGTACCCGATTTAGATCGCACCGACCTTTAATATGGCTAGATTTGAGGTGTCCCTGGATATTTTGAACCGGTGGCTTTCATTTACAGAGTGCCTTAACAACATACTCCCTCACCAACTACTTTAGACCTCGGTAACAAGATAGGATGTTGATTATCATATATGTTGATTTATTTTAACTCTAGATCAATTCACCAAAGGACTCTCTTTAAGTCATTTTACTCTAAGGAAATGGCATGGAATTGCAGTGCAGAAAGATTGGAACGCCAACACATCCGATTAGAGACTTTGTTTTGTCTTCTCCTGAAAGTTTATAATTTCTGGACACAAAATAACCTTGTTGTTTTCCCTGTCAATCACCAATTAAATTCCACGCACCTTATCGCATCCGAAAGTCAATACAGTCAATAAGACTTTGCTTTATCTACTTTCTGGACACTATCTGATTAAATTCTGCTCCCGAAAGTCTGTAATTTCTGGACCTGAACTACTCTGGTTGCTTCCCCTGTCTATCGCTGATTAAATTGCACCGGTCCACTGATAGCTTTGTGGGAGTGATCATGGAATTTACGTGATCACGGGTCCATTGATAGCTTTGTGGGAGTGAGCAGATGGAGAGTTATAGAGGTGATACTACCACTTGATTGATATTCAAAGCCTTAGTCCACTACCACTCGAATGATATTCAAAGATTTAGTCCACTCTCTTTGCCATTGTGTGGGGTTGTTTTTTTCTGCTAGAACCAAAGAGGATAAGTGTTTCACCTGGATCCTTATGCTAGGTGAAATAATAGAATCGAGTATAGGATAGGGGCCAATTGTTACCCTAGTCCCACAGAGAGAATTTCAAATCGTTGAGCGGTCACAACATTCACCTTTCAAGTATTCATCATCACCTTCACTTGCATAATTATGAATTCATTAGACCTTATCAAGTGATATTGAGGCACACTCAAAGCTAGTAGTTACAAGTGTTACCCCTCTCCCTAGATTTCAACTCTCTTTCAAATTATTTCCTCTGTCATTCTCTCTTTTGAAGTTATTACTCAAGTGATTGACACATGTTAAAAGAAGTTATTACTTAAGTGATTGACACATGCTAAATTGTAGACAAGCACCCAGTAGATTTTCTCCTAGATGGAGAACATGAGCTTAACTGAGAAGACTTGAAGTACATTAAAACAAATTTTGAGATATAATTCTTAAAACAAATTTTGAGCTATAATTATTTAATTCATTATGTTGTTAAGTTCATATATCCAATTCTATCTTGACCTAGACAAGCAACTCTTATCAGTGACTAGAATTCTACATGTATTTGTATTCTGCAATTGCAAGTTGTTTTCCAAACAAGTGAATGGAATTTTGGACAAACAAATATCATACTTATGTTGCTATTGAATGAGGATACCACTTTTTTATACACTATATTAGGAATTCCATGTTGCTATAGGTGTGTCAGTTTTTTATTGAATTTCATCCATTTTATCAGTTTAAGTATTTTACAAAAGTAAAAAAACTACTGTGAGAAGCTTGTTGAAGACCTGGAATTCTTAATTGTCTCAGTCTTGAGAAAAATTGGCTTATGTTGGTTGATACAAGTGGCATTGTGATTTGGAAAACTTTATGTAAAATGAAAAGGAACACACCTCTAGTTTGTGAGTGATCTCTGTGAAGAAATCACTGCAAGTTCTTTAATTTCTCTAAACAGTTGTCACTCTTGATGTACCCATTTCTCCTTCCATCAACATCTTGGGACGTGCAACCCCATATACAATCAGTCTTTGTAATGTGAAAACATAGGCATAAAATGCACATATTCTGTTTATTTATCACCACAAATCCATTCCAATACCTAGAGATTTGTTGCGACTCTCCAAGTAACCGGAAAGTCTCAAGAAATGTGTGAAGTGTCATGTCTATATTCATGCCAACAAAATCAAACATTTTTGTAAATTCTTGCAGCACCTCCACACAAAACTGAAATATTTATTTCCCCACTCAAGTCGATAATCTCAACATAATACTTTTTCGACAGTGTGATATTTTCAAGACTACCAAGTGTATAAAACACCTGGACACTTTAATCGGCACCTCAGACTTACACCTATGTTTTTTGTTTTCTCCTTTGACACCTGAACGCATTCTTCCTTTTATAAATTTTCATCGACACATGTCTTTGAATTTCTTTGTGCAATGGGACTATATCCCACATGTAACAAAAACAACATAATGTGATACCTTTATATAGCTAAGTGCTCATAAGGAATTTCAACGCGTAGTGCATAGAACATTATCCCCTTTTGGACTCTCCCCTCGTAGACTTGGTTACTTAGAGATTGGGTTTTGAACCCAATAATTTTTTATAAAATTTGTATTCAAATCATGTCCATAAAAAGACAATTTTATTTTCCCAAACCTTAAGTTTTGCCCAACATTTCCATATTTTTGTTATTGATGAAATTGACTGAGGACAACGGACAAATGTATTCATGCACGAGAGATAAGTGAGTGCACATGATCAAAACCTCGGTATTGGCAGGTACATTGCCACATGTGGCTTGTTATATAGTCAAAGTGTTATGGAGTAATTTTTTTATTACGGGATAACATGGAAATGATTTCAATCATTCTTTCAACATTGCAATTGGAAATCGTGATCATGTTTCAATATTGATAGTCAAAATCATATTCATTAATAGTATTTTTATTCTAATATTAAAATTAAATATTGTAATATATTATATATATATATATATATATATATAATAAAATAAAATTATATATATAATAAAGAGTACAAAGGATTGTTCTAAAAAACGATGGCGGAGTTAGATTGCGGAAACCCTAGAAGCGGTGAGGGTTGAGCCACTTTTGGTCCTGAGGGTTTCTAGGGCTGCAGGTGGTTAAGGAAAGTGATGATGGAGTTAGTTGAAGGTTGGGTAGACGAAAAAGAATTGGTAGGATTCAACATGTATACATTGGAGGGTGTTGACATTTGGGGGACGTCAAATGACACTTGGCCCATCACATGCTATGCCTCGTCCAGCTGAAGTGAGGATTTGGGATCTGGTTTTTCAATAGGTTTGGTCTCTCCACCGCTTTCCTCGTTAGGGGTTTCATCTTTATCTGGGCCCAGTCCGTCTCTTTCTCTCCCTATTCATGAGGGTGCGATGTATGAAGAAGGACATTTTTTTGGTGTATCCGAACCGACTGAGACTACACTGTGGGATTACCCTTTATCTTCTTGGGAGGAAGTGTCACCAACAAAATATTTTTGGAGGGTGGGACTTCAGGATCCAAGGGGCTTTGGAGATATCAGCTTGACTCAACATTAGGCTTTTTTTTTCCTAGTCAAACAATCGGTCCCCTCTTTTCACGAGGGGTTAGTTTAGATCATTTAGCATCGGATGCATTTACAAATTTACTCCTAGTGCATTCTCTACCTCTAGACTTGGTTTCGTCTACACCGCATCCAGAGCCGCACCTAGGGATTTCAGAGGGTTTTGTATCACCGGGGGTGGATCTTTTTTCAAATACTCATTTGCAGCTCTCTTCTTCACGAAAGACAAAAAATAAATGTCTTCATCCCAAGAGTGCTCCAGCAAGCTTCGTCCTAGGTGAGGATGTTACCATGGCTCAGGTGTTGGATTTGTCAACTTCAATGGTAGTGGGGAACGTTTGGGTAGGAGGATAAGTGCCAAATATATTAAGGCTTGGGTGGCGACACATTGGATTGGCCACCTAGGGTATGTGTTGGCGGTGAGGGTTTTGGCTTGAGGTTGGTTTTATTTTAAGTTTGGAAAGCCTAAGGATGCTCAATGGGTTCTAAATTCACATTGGAATGTGGATTCGACTTCGGTCTACCTTGAGCTCTGGTTGCTGATGTTTGATGCTAGTTCAAAAGGCATGGATGTTTTTCCCATTCGGGTTCGACTACCATGTATTCCGTTGGAGTTTTGGACTAAGGAGATTTTCAAATTGATTAGAACACATTAGGGTATTTTATTGATGCAAATATATCTTTCTTGGAATCTTATGAGTATGTGGTTGCACAGATCTTAATACAGATAAAACTACGAGAAGGATTGGCGAAGGAATTGGAACTGGTGTCTAGAGGGAAGACCTTCAAACATAGGATAGATTATGAGGGAGTTCCCTTCTGATGTGAATATTCCATCAACAAGGGAATATTTTCAATCAGTGCCCACTTCCCTTCAAAGCCAAGAAATCAAGAGCTAGGGTTGTAGAGAAGCAGATTATCCTGAAGGCTTAGGAAAGAGGATCGTCCTCAGTTATGGATGAAGGTATTCACCAGGAGAAAGAGAAAAGAGTTTAGGACCAGGAAAATGAGGAGGCTCCCTTAGTCATTAGAATTCCCACTACACAACTCGATTTTGCATCTATGGATACAAGCGGGGGACAATTTGCCCGTTTTTTGGAAAGATTTTCAAATGACAATCGGCCATGTCCAGATCTCTCCCCACAGGGTATGTATTTTATGTCTTCAGAGACAATTAATTTTCTGATAAATTCACTTTAAATTCTTGGAAAAGGTTGGATCAGGCCCTTACAATCCCTCTCTCCGACCCTAGAAAGCCAAGACTCTCCTCCCCTGCCAACCCATTCCCAACTACAAACACTTTGTCTAACAGAAGTGGCCATGAACCCTCCCTCTCCTGAAATTTCTCCTCGGGATTCAAACTTGTCCATGGAATTAGTTGAAGAATCCATTGTTTACAATCTCAGAAATCCTCAGGTGACAGGTTCCTCGGGGCTAGGCATGGATGGTTTAGGAAAAAACCCCAGGCCAGAAGTTATCCAGAAGGGACGGGGTCAGAGATCCTTTCTCTCCAAAGATAAGAATAAATCCTTAGCAGATGTGGTAGTAGGTCAACAACTCTCATTTTTGGGGGCACTTAGAGTAGCGAAGCCCTAGGAAGGAGTTCCTCCATGAAAGTGATATCTCACAATTGTAGGGGTTTGCGAGGCCCCGCTGAAAAATATTCCCTTAAGAGGATGATTTCCTCTCATGATCTTGAAATGCTTCTATTACAAGAAACCCTGGGGGAAAGCCAAGTTGTGGTGTCTCTTTTGGAATATGTCTTCCCTCTATGGTATTTCATAGGGCTCGATTCCAAAGTAAGGTTAGGAGGGTTAGCAATTGGATGGAACAAAAATAAGGTTAAGCTACAAAATTCTTGGGGTTTTGAATCAGGCCTAGGTGTTGAGATAGTATGTGTTGATATGGGAAGGTCCTTTACTTTCCTAAATATTTACGGGCCATATCAAGATATGGTTCCTTTCTGGGACTCATTGCTTCGGAAATATTTTATTATAAAAGAAAATGTGATCATCGTGGGGGGGCTCAATTTATCTTTTGGGGTAGTAGAGGTATGGGGTCAAAGAGCGTGGGGGGGCTCAATTTATCTTTTGGGGTAGTAGAGGTATGGGGTCAAAGAGCATGAGCAGATCAACTTATAAACTTATTTCGTCACTCTCTCAGAGGCTGGTCTCTTGGATCTTTCCCCTTTAAAACTTCTCCCTACTTAGAGGAATTAAAAGGACAGGGGATGAAAACATCACTAAGAGATTGGACCAATTGTTGGTTTCTGAAAAACTTATGTTACAACCCAAACTCATCAGATAGTGGATTGGGTGTGGAGGTGAATGATATCACTCTCCAATTTTCTTTGAAATTTTGGGTGGTCCAGGAAAACCCCCTAGCCCCTTCAAATTTAATGTAGCATGGCTAAAGGAGGAAAGTTTCCAAACAATGGTCAAAAGATGTTGTGTTCCTTTTGATCTGAATGGTGGTGTGGTGGCAGGGGTTCATTTTGCCTAAAATTTGAAGCAAGTTAAAAAGGTAGTGGTTATATGGGAAAAAAAAAGGCTAGGGATGAAAGGGCTCTCAAGGAGATTGAGGAAGCATTGCAAGTCATATATGAATCTTATCGTGAAGGATAGTAGTGCCCAGACTCGAAAGAGGCCCTTTTGTCTCTAGAAAAACAAAAGAGACAACTCTTACTTGATCAAGAGGAAGTTTGGAGGAGAAAAAGCAAGGCGATATGGCTGAAGACTAGGAATGAAAATTCAAAATATTTCCAGTATTCTCCAATGGGAGGAAAATCAGGAATACAATCTAGAGTTTGACAGGGCCTCAGGGAAATAAAGTGTCATGTTTTCAGGACTTGTCTCATTTAGGGAAGAGTCATTTCCAGAACTTATTCAAAGCTCCAACTGAAGTAAATATTGTTGATGAAATTCGATTAGCGACCCCCTTCCCTCGATTCACAAACGATGAGTCGAACAGAGTTTTGATGGAGGAGGTGACTGAAGATGAAATTCAGGAAGTTCTCCATAGCTTTGAGAAGAATAAAATCCTTGGGCCGAATGCTTGGATTGTATAATTTTCTCTCAGGTTCTATGAAAATTTAGGGAATGATTTACTGGAAGTGGTTAAAGAATCATGCAACGAGGGACACCTACATCCCCCTTTGAACTCAACCTTCATTTCCCTCATCCCAAATATGGATAATCCACAAGATATTAATTATTCCAGACCCATATCTCTCTGCGATTTCATATATATATAATAGTGTCAAAGGTGATAGCCAAAAGAATAAAGATTATTTTTTTGAAGTCGTTTTCAAAGGAACAATTTGGATTTCTATAGGGACGCCAAATTCATGAAGCTATTGGAGTTGCACAGGAAGGAATCCACTATATGAAAATGAAGAATATTAAAGGAGAAGTGCTCAAAATTGACCTTTATAAAGTCTATGATTGAGTTAATTGGCTCTATATCAGACTACTCCTTACTCATTTAGGTTTTGAGGTCGATTTTATCAGATGGGTGATGAGTTGTATACCCACTGCCTCTTTTGTGGTTTTTATCAATGGTTCAACCTCCCCTTTTTTTCGGGCAGAAAGAGGACTTCATCAGGGGTGTCCTTTATCCCCACTCCTTTTCCTTCTAGTAGCGGAAGGACTCGGCAGGGATCTAGAATCAACAAGATCCAAGATGGAATTTGGTGGAATTGAGATCCCCACAATCCTCCAAATATCCCATCTACTATTTGTGGATGATGTTATGATTTTTTGTAATGGGTATAGAGGGGATACAGAAAAAATTTACAGTATTTTGACTCTTTTTAGAAGAGCAACTAGGATGCAGATAAACGAATGGAAATCCTTGATATCCTTTCAAAATATGGAGGAGGATGAAATACAAGTATATAGATCCTTATTTCCATTCGAGATAAAACATCTAGATGAAGGGATAAAGTATCTGGGTTTTCACCTAAAACCCAATAGCTATAAGAAGATAGACTGGAGGTGGATTTTAGGGAAATTAGAGAAGAGGATAAACATATGGAGTCACAGGGGGTCCGGAGTCGGTCGACTAATTATGGTGAAATCAATCCTCGAGGCTATTCCTGTGTATTGGATGTCTTTAGCTTTGATTCCAAAAGGGATACCTAAGAGGATTAAGAAAACTTGTTCTAAATTTCTATGGGATGAAACTAAGGATAAATAGGTCATCCCCTGGGTCAGATGGTATGCTTTAACAATCCCAAAATTTCTTGGGGTTTGGGGGCTAAAAAACATCTTCCTGTTTGCAAAATCCTTGGCAGCAAAATCAGTTTGGATATTACTTTCTATAGAGAATCTATGGACTCAAGTGGTCATTCAAAAATACATCTGACCATTATCATTACAGGATTGGATCAAACACCCAATAAAAATCACCCTGGGTCTTCCATCATTTGGAAAGCAATGATAAACACATTTGAGGTCATTGGAGATGACTTATCCTGGCACGTGGGTAATGGGGAAAAAAGTGTGTTTGGGTACAGACCCTTGGTCAGGGAGTGGAGGAGCACATATTCTTCCTTATGTGCTTATTCAGACCTTACATAACAAGGGCCTATTTCATCTTATTCAGATTGGGGACTCCACCAGAACCAATATTTGGTCACAGGAATGGAACATTCACATAGAACTGGGGATTGCAGAGGAGTTTGAGGTTGTTTGGATAAATTTTTCTAGGGCCTTAAAGCAATCTCACATTTGTTTGGTGGATAGGGAGGATGAATTGGTATGGGTGTTGGACCCTTTTGGCATATATACTCCAAAGATGGGTTATACATATATCATTATAGAGCTACAACTCAGGGTCCCAAAATAGTGGTGGAAGAGGTTATGGAAACTATGTTGTCCACTAAAGTCCAAAATCTTCATGTGGAGTTTGATTTCCAAAAAAGTATCAACTTGGGAAGTCATGAGAAAAAGATAGGTTGCAGGTCCTGGATGGTGCATCCTGTGTAAACAAGACGAAGAATATCAAGCACACTTTTTTATTGATTATCCTTTCTCAAAGATGGTCTGGCAGGAGGTAGAAAAGATGCAAGGACAAACCTATATATGGCAAGGTTAGTTGGTGGAAGAAGCCTGGAAATTGTGGATCTCCTCTCTGTCCAGTAAAAAAAATTGCGCTCTCCCACTCTTAGTCTACTGGGGAATCTGGTTAGCTAGAAATTCCCAAATTTTCCGCAAAAAATTGATCCCCCGAGAAGTCATTGTTGCTCAATTTAGTAGTATTCTTGCTCATTTTCCCCAGGAAAAAGCCAAGAAGAATAGAAGATTTCCACAAGTAGAGAGAGTGGATCATCAAATGCCATGGGCATATTTCGATGGGGATTCTCAAAAAAGAAATCAGATATGTGGGGGAGGGGCCATCTTGTATCTATCCAACCACACTTCAAAATGAAAATGGTCTGGGACCTGGTATAAATAATTTTGCAGAACTGATGTCTCTAAAACTACTTCTTCTATTTTCCAAGGAAAATAATGTTACATCTATCCATATTTTTGGGGATTCACAAACTATTGTAAAATGGGTGAAAAAATATCATCATTGTCATAACATACTTTTACTTCTGATCCTTGAAGAAGTTTATGGACTCGTGGACTCCTTTGATGCCTTCTTCTTTCAACATGTTTACAGGGATATGAATATGGTAGTTGATCAATTGTCAAATTAGGGATCCATATGGAGCAGGGCCAGTGGCACATTGTGGAGGATTTGGATGGTATCATTCATGAATTCTATCATAGACCTTTTATTGAGGATCAACAAGATCTTTATCCTTCTTTATGATCTTTTTATGGACACCTTCCTTTTTTGTAAATATTTTATGTATATGAACATATCCTATATGTGGTTGGGTGATGGTCTATCTACAATTTTCATGTCCGAAATCGTTGAGTGGATCAACTGGTTTGCTTTCACTCTATCAATTCTATCTACTAGCTTTTTGATATCACATATGACCTTTTGAAAGACTCAACAATGCATGCTATCAAACATCTATAAAATGTAATTTTTTCTTTCTTCCAAAAATAAAATTACAAGTTTTTCCGAGATATATATATATATATATATATATATATATATATATTATTTTTAATTTATAATTATAAAATAATTAAAATTTTCATATCACACTAATACTCTCATCATCTTTTAACCATTAAATGAATATAAACTTCCATTGTACATGGAAAGCATTTAAAATTTGAAATAAAGATATCCACTTTGAAAATTATTAATTTTTAAATGAAGACATAATCATATCTCGGAGTGATAACAAACAGTTTTTTGGAAGGAGGATGTCCCATTACTTTTCATAAAATCAAAATGGGTTTCATAAAATCAAAATGGGTATTGGAATAGTTCATTATATATTTAATATAATAAGTTGTGATATTTTACATTACTTTTCATAAAATCAAAATGGGTATTGGAATAGTTCATTATATTTTTAATATAATAAGTTGTGATATTTTATAAAATATATGATATTATAAATAAAGGATTGAGATTTTATAGTTATATAAGTTATTTTAAAATACATTAAATAATAATAACCATAATAAATTGTATTTGATTATTATTATTTAGTGATTTTCATTATCAATATAAAATATGAAAAAAGAAGATTTCATAATTATAGAAGTTATTTGGGTTGTTTTAAGATAAGTGAATTTAGATATTATTATCTACACATAAAGTTCAAGAAAATGAACATAACTACTTTGTAATCAATTGACTATTTTGTTAGAAGAGATCACTAGATTGTTGTACATTTCCATTAGCATAAGAATCATGCTATATTGACGCTTATATGTCATCATGCACCAATCCATATAACTAATGTGAGATAAGAGGGAATAAAAATGGACAAATCTTATGCTACCATGTTCTTATTTTTTTACTAACTTCCTCTTATCATAATGCAACAAGTGTGTCCTTGTCTAATCTAAAAGAGTATTATAGTTAACAAAGCTAACTTACAATCCTCAAATTGAAATCCTTTGACTAAAAAGTAATGAGTGAAGATATCCATTCTATGATTCTATCAACCACATTATTAAAAGTGGTTGATAAACATTGTCATTTTTCATTATTAAGAAACTAATAACTCACATATCAATCAATTTTAATAACACAATTATAATAATAATAAATTTATATAAAATATAATAATTATAAAAATTTCAAAACATATTTTATTGAACACTATAAATTTGTTATTATACATTATAAAAAATACTAAAATTTTAATTATAAAATTTCAAAACATGTTTTATTATAAATTATAAATTTGTTACTATGCACTATAAAATTACTAAAATTTTAATTATAAAAAATTCAAAACTTATTTTATTATACACTATAAATTTGTTATTATAAAATATAAGAGTACTAATTTTTTTATTAATAATTTATATCAAGCATAACATGCATTCTTTGACTATTTTCTCATTTTGATATAATTTCCTCACCGTTTTCTCATTTTGATATAATTTTACAATACCATTTGATAAAAAAAAATCCTATCTATTAAATAACCATATACCCACATAAAATATATCATGCATAACATCATCCTGGGAAGATTTAATCCAAACGATATTGCATCAATTTTTAGTTGATATAATTTAGCCAGATCTTCATATTAGTATTATTAAACTCAAAAGGATTTTATAAAAGGTTTTAAGGTAACTAAAAGTTACCTTAAAAGATAGATGGCATAATGACAATCACTGTAACATTTCTTAAAATCACACTTTCAGTGTATTCAATCTTGGTATTTGTCAAAGTGAATAGAGTTGCTACATTGAAATTTGAGACTGACACCTAAGTGTGAGGTTGGTGATCCATAAAAATACTTGTTGAACTCTTGCATTCGAGGATATGATGAAATATTATAGTTTTCATTTTAAATTGATAAATCTCGACACTCTTATTTTTCAACTCCTTTATAACATAAAAATAATTGTTGAACTCCTGCATTCAAGGATATGATGAAATGTTATAATTTTGATTTTGAATCGATAAATCTCAATACACTTATTTCTCAACTCCTTTATAACTTTTAGCTCATACCTAATAGTCATTATACTTTATATATATATATATATATATATATATATATATGAATGAGTAATTTAAAGAAGTGAAACAATAACAAGCAGAGGGCAGCAATTATTTTTAGAGAGGAAATAAAGACAATACAATTTCAAATGTATGATTAATGTTTTAAATGTTGCTTGTAACTTGATATTCTGCAACAATTTAACACTTTGAAAGTTTATTAAACTTTTTTCTCCTTGATGTCTAATCTTTTTATGATTTAATTTTTAACTTGAAAATTCCAATTAAGACTTAAGTTTTAACTTGAAAATTCCAATTATGGCTTTGTAACTTTTTCGAAAAATGGATTTTCGAGAATCGAATTTTCCAATCACTCTAACACATTTTCAAAACTTAACTTTCAAGTGTTGCAACACCATTATGAAACTCGATTTCATAAATATTGCAGAGCAATGTTTTAACCCACTTTATGGCTTTGTGGCACTTTAGTCGAATTTGTTTTAATAGTCATGTAGAGTACTTTAAAAACTTTCATAAGCTTGTTTTGCGATGTTTTTCAAAAATATGATCGAGGCAAGTTTCAAATATGTCCCTATCAACTTTTTGGAAGCTACCATAAACCTCTGAAAATTCAGCCACATGCTAACTTCGTTGTGGCATACTTTAAAAATCATTGCGGAGCAAGTTTTCACAAACCACTGCAAAGCTTTGAAGTCTTTGAAATATAAAATATTTGAAAAGTCTTTTCTTTCTCTTCCTTGAAAACCTAAAACCCAATTTATGAACGAAGTGGCCACCATTGGACGGGTCTATCACTTTAATTTGGTTCGTATGTTGGGGTATTGCTTTGAAAGCCTTACAAGCGCACTGGTATATGAGTACATGATTAATGGATCTCTTGAGAAGTTTATATTTGCCCAAAAAGAGAAGGGGGAAGTCTTAAGATGGGAACAATTGTATACAATTTCTTTGGGTGCGGCTCGTGGAATTGCGTATTTACACCAGGATTGCAACAAATGCATCATACACTTCGACATCAAACCTCACAATGTATTGTTGGATGCGGACTTCACACCAAAAGTTTCTGATTTTGGTTTGGCAAAACTTTGCGGGAAGGAAGACGACCATATATCAATGATGGGCGGTAGAGGGACACCGGGATATGTTGCACCATAGGTGTGTGACAGAGATCTGGGTCCTGTTACAGATAAATCAGATGTCTATAGTTTTGGAATGTTTTTGCTAGAGATTGTTGGGGGAAGAAAGAATTTTGATTGGAAGGTGAGTCGTTCCAGTCAGTTTTACTTTCCCGAGTCTTTATTAAATTACCCAGTTGAAAATAAATTTCACTCAAAATAAGATAACCCCAATCTATAATGGTTTTTTCACGCAAAGCATAATGCATGACATATATAGCATTTCTTGGTACAAACGCAGTAGATTCCAGACCAATAATATGGGTGAAAAACCATGCAAATTCTTTGTATGGGTATTTTAGTAAAGTTACCTCAATCTTGGAAACATCGGGGTCAGTGCTTGGGTCCTCCAAATAATTTCTTAGAAACCTCTATGCTCCTTTATGCTACTTCAGAAATTCATCAGCCTCTTCATTTTTAAACCGCAAGGTCGATGTAGCGATTCATAACATTCTATAAAATTTTGAAGGAACTAAGGAAATGGGTTGATGTCCTTGCAACTGAATTATTCTTTTCTCAGAGTTAAACTTATCTGTGCACCATTGAACAACTTCTTTGAAGTTTGTTACTTCAGGAACGCAACTTGCTAATGCTATATCTAAAGTCCAAATTAAGTTCATTTTCTTCTCGATTAGACAAAGAGTCTTGCAGTAATTGTATGCCCTTGGCCACTAAAACTCTTGATCCTCATGCCCAAGTGTGTTTAGTGTATCTCTGAAATACAAAAACTTTTTCTTACTTGACATTATTTTTCTTTTTTGGCTTTGACAATAGGTGGCACTACTGTCGATATTTATAGCTTGAAATATTAGTTTTTATTTAATTACACCATGTATTGTCTGGATGGTTCAATCAATCATAAATCTTGCTTTTAATGTTGTTGACTTGCATGAGATTTGAATTTATGCAATTTTTACGAATGTTTCATGAATTTGATAATGACATTATGCTTACACAAGTGGCAGCTAATGTGGCGGGGACAATAAATGTGATGGGAAATAGTGAGCGATGTCATGGCAGATGTAAAATGTGAAGTATGAAATTTTAATATGAGGAATGGAAAGTGCAAATTGTATAACGTGGGATTGCAGACCTGCGGATCTACGAACACGGGCACAGAGAAAAGGAGGTTTGCACCAAAACTAGAAATATAGATGAGTATTGGGGATAGTCATTTTGTGGATCAAAGAAGTAGGAGGTGCATTTTAGAGAATACGAGACTTCAGACCTGCGAACCTAGAGATTGGAAAAAGGTTGTTGAATTATAAGTGGCCCCACATCTGCCTTTTTACGAAAATTGGTTAAGTATTGAAAAATGAAAAAGGTACAATTTGGGAAACGAAAAAAGTGGGAAGTGCATTTTGGAGGACGTGCAATTGTGGACTTCGGACCTGCGGACCTATGGACATGTGGATACAAAAATTATGCTACCCCCACTCTGCATCGTTTGAATTTGGCTAAGTGTTGGAAAGATTTTTATAAAGGAGAAAAATACTAAAAAGGAAAAATAAAGAAAAACAAGGAAGGAATCATATGGATGATTAAATAAAAAAATAAAAAAAAAATTGATCACGAATATGGATCAACATCTAGCTCCAATTGTGAGACAACAACACTCTGCGGGTTGTTGAGAATCCAAACTATTTTTCCATTGGGCCAATTAGAGTTGAAGAAAATAAGAAAGACAAACTTAAAAATACATACAAAGAGTACCAGGAATGACTATGTACAAATTTTGAGTAAGGGGGGGTCAACAGAAAAACATGTTTCATATGTTTCCCATTGATAGGCAATGACTAAATTACTCCTTTCATATGCTTGAGCAAGTATGAATTATAACCAATTAATTTTTCGATTTGATAAGGAACAATCCAAAGAGCTTCAAATTTCATAAGGGATGATGGTTTTTCTTTCACTTTGTTCCACAACAAAACTAATTGATCTCTTTGAAAATACTTTGAAGTTGCACTTTTATCAAAATATTTCTTGACCACTTCTTTTCTTTTACTTATTGCCAATATTGCTTGTTCCCTTTGTTCTTCTAGTTGTAGGAGTTCTTTATATCTTCTTTGTATTGGTGATTGTTCCTCTTTTTCCTTGTCTTGGGAAAGAGGAAGGAGAAATCAAGAGTATTGTTAAGTTGTCCATTTGCAGAGGTGTTTGTCCTATCCATCACAGCCAAAAGTCAATGAGCCTAGCCCGACCAAGAAGATGAAAGGAGAAGAAAGGAGAAATGATTCAAGGGAGAATGCCATCATCACCAAAGTTTGTTTTGATGTAAATTCTCTATCATATCTAATAGATCAATGGTTTTCCCCAAATAATTTGTATTCTATTATGCAAATGTTTGGATTTGATTGTATGGATGATGAATTAAATTAGATCTGAGACACATTGGAGATTTCTAACACTAGTGAAAGAAGAAGATTGGTATTGTTTGTTGCTTGTGTGCAGGGAGCAAGTGATAGGAGCTAGAGCTGGAACTTCAAATCCATATCAACCATGATACACAGGAACAACTTTTAGATTCAAGGTATGCTAGTCTATCCTTCTTGGATGTAAAAGAAATTATTTGCTCTAGATCTAGGAAAGCATAGAAGTCTAAACCCCTTTCTGTCTAGGATCATTAGGCAGGTCCTAGGGAGATTTTGTAGTGCTTTCATCAAGATTCTTGTGAGATTTTGTCCCCTAACAGTACTCTCCATGAGAGAAGAAGCGCACAGTAGGTTAGGGATTCATTGTGCATGCACATGTGACTCCAAAATAAGACTAGTAGAAATTGGAGTTAACTAGCCCACAACTACCCCACCATGACATCCTAAAATTAGGGATGTAACGCTCTTATAGCACTTGGTCAACTTTAATCAAAATTTGATGATTAAACTCATGAAACTAATCTCTATAAATATAAATAAACATGTTGTAAATATTCATGTTGTAAATAGTCATGCTATAAATAGTAGTCCCCTCAATACTAGGAAATTGAGGGAAATGTGCATGTATACCAACACCCCTCTCCCATGAATGAGGACCCAAAACTTGTTTTATTGGATGATTTTTGGAATTAAGGTTTTAAGTTAGCATCAATTTTAAGTTAGGTGTCAATTTTTTCAAACTTTGAATGGAAACTTTACGAATAGAAACTATGTATCCATACTTATATATTACTTTGTTGTATATTACTAGCATAGCCGCTAACTCACGGCTGAGAACGCCCAAAGGTATCGGCTGAGAACGTGTTTCTCAATATAAAAAGTCTGTGGTAATCCGTTTGTGGTAATCTAAAACGTTTGGCTGCATTAGGTTGATAAATGGAACGCGTGGCAATTACATATCCTTATAGTAATTTTTTAATGTGATTAGGTAAATGTTAAAAAGTAAACATCTTAATGGATGCCTTGATAAATGCAAGAAAGTTATGAACAATAAATCTGACCCATTGATTTTGGAGGACGACTAAGAATATGCCAGCATCTTCAATGCATAGCCATCATATTAGAGTCATTAATTGTGCCCATTGTCAATAGGTGTACGCCTTTCGGCGTAATGATGTATAATTACTGATAATTAGTTAGTGTGCAATCGATTGGATTACAACAAATATTTTAGTAGAAAATAATTAATTACTCATTGTGCAATCCAAGCAATCCCTTGGATTGGAACACATATTTTATTAGAAAATAATTACAATGTAGCAATAGAAAATTGCAAGTTGAAATTGAATATAAATATAAAACAATTATAATGTAAAATTAGAAAAAAACTTGCGGGTAGGAGCGGATTTATATAACACCGTTGGAGAAAGTATTTTACTACTAGCAGTTGTCTAGTCTAGGTGCATTATATAAATATACCATCCTTCATGCACAAAGAAAAGAGATGATAGACTAGGTGGTCTGGTCTAGGTTTTCTAAGTACTTGACCAACGTCGTTCCCATAGGCCGTAGCAAAAGGGACACGAGTCTACTTGGGTGGTGGTTACTTGCTGCTGGTGAATGCTGAAAGGTGGCGGCTGTTAAACTTTTTGTTTAGTTAAAAAAATTTTAATTTTCACAGTAAAAATGTCAGGCTCACGAAATTGGTTTATATTTTTTAATTAGGTAGTAGTGGCAATAAGTTAGTGAATACAGTAATTTTTAAACATGACTAGGTAAATGTAAAAAAGTAAACATATAAACTGATGTTTTATAACAGCGTGGAAGTTAATGGATGAAATATGCCCATTATCAATTTACAATCTAATTTCAATCGAACATATTTCACTGGAAGATAGCGAAGGGTTTTCAGGTTCAGCCAAGGAATTCATGGGCAACGGAGGATTGGTCACATCGTCACCATTTCCTTCCAACATTTGAACAACTCTACTCATACAAGGACGATCCCTGTAGTCGTATTGAATGCACCACAATCCAATTTGAGTGAGTCTTTTAGCCTTCGCCTCATCCTCTGCTTCCATTTCTCCGCCGCTTCCTCCTCTTCTCAATCTCATCCCTATCTCGCCACTTTCAAGTAGCTTGAAAGCCCACTCCGGAAAGTAAAACTGACTGGAACGGCTCACCT
This sequence comes from Picea engelmannii, assembly GCA_009831015.1. Lineage (NCBI taxonomy): Eukaryota > Viridiplantae > Streptophyta > Pinopsida > Pinales > Pinaceae > Picea > Picea engelmannii. Next base: position 298,635 of record ML792180.1, read on the forward strand.
TCCAATCGAAATTCTTTCTTCCCCCAACAATCTCTAGCAAAAACATTCCAAAACTATAGACATCTGATTTATCTGTAACAGGACCCAGATTTCTGTCACACACCTCTGGCGCAACATATCCTGGTGTCCCTCTACCGCCCGTCATTGATATATGGTCGTCTTCCTTCCCGCAAAGTTTTGCCAAACCAAAATCAGAAACTTTTGGTGTGAAGTCCGCGTCCAGCAATACATTGTGAGGTTTGATGTCGAAGTGTATGATGCGTTTGTCGCAATCCTGGTGTAAATACGCAATTCCACGTGCCGCACCCAAAGCAATTGTATACAATTGTTCCCACCTTAAGACTTCCCCCTTCTCTTTTCGGGCAAATATAAACTTCTCAAGAGATCCATTAATCATGTACTCATATACCAGTGCGCTTGTAAGGCTTTCAAAGCAATACCCCAACATACGAACCAAATTAAAGTGATAGACCCGTCCAATGGTGGCCACTTCGTTCATGAATTGGGTCTCGCTGTGCCTATGCCTATCAAGAATCTTAACAGCCACTAGAGAGCCGTTCCGAAGCTTCCCTTTATACACGACACCAAAACCTCCTTCTCCCAACTTTTCTGCAAAGTTGTTTGTGATCTTCTTGAGTTGAGAGTGTGAGTATCTCATCGGCATTTCAGAAGCACATTCCCTTAGGAATTTCTCGACCTTTGAAATAGAGCTACAAGGAGGACTCGGACTCGGTTTTCTCCTCTTTGCATAATACGCTAAGAACAGTACCGCAATTGCTGTCAGCGCAAATCCTCCAATGGAGCAACCTGCGGATAAATGAAGAGATTTATATGATTGTGATCAAATCACCTTGACGTTAAATTGGAGATACTGAATACCAGGAAGAAATAATATTTACCTATTATAATCGCTGACATGTTGCGACCTCCTGTATCTCGAGTACCCGCTACAAGCGACAGATTTTGGTAAGAGAATGCATACTTTGACACATCGGGAAACACAATAGCAAGGAGAGAGACCATTTATATCTTTATAGATTGAGAGAATTCAAGCATCGAGCTTTCTAATTAAATTCATGGAAGGCGAGATCAGGAAACCTACCAGTAACGTTGCCGGGGCATATGTCTGGTTGCGAGCTGCCATCGCGACAATAACAAAGAAACCTTGTCTGTTCCGAAACGTCATAGCCACATTGCCCGTTACTATTCACACAAGCGCCGCAGTCTTGAACTCTGTTCGTGTCGACATACCGTTTGCTTTGGAAACCCTGCCCAGGGAATGTCAGAGAACCGTTCTGGTTGATTAAGAAGTCCTGAATTGGCAATTGAAGATCGATTTGGCAGAAGCGTGTCCCAGATTCTGGAGGAGGAAAATAGTACCAATCATCGCCACATAAACGCCACTTTTGAAACTTCTCCCCATTGATACTTTCATTGCAGTGCCTCCAAAGCGTGAGATTGGTGTAACGGACGGCCATATGGAAACGGAGGCCGGACAGCCAGAAATGAGGGTAGTTACCCAAAAAATTGCAATTGTCCTCCCACAGATTGTCGTTAACAATTGCGATACGGCTATTATTGCGATTATCGGCCAAGAAAGAAGGCTCCAATATGCGATATTGCTGTCCACTGATATTAAGCAGAGGATATCCGCCCACGTAATCACAGCGGAGCTGAAACTCAGGATCACCACAGCCGCTGTCATTTTTCCCAAAAGGGTAGCTGAATCGAAAGCCCCCACATGTATTACCGGAAAGACAATCGTGGTAGTGACTGCCGAGACATGATTTTGAGGAGCAGAGGAGGAGCAGAAGGGAAGATGCAACGAGAAGGCAAAGATAAACAGTGAGAGGCATTGCATTCGGAAGAAGAAGAATATGCAACCATGCCCAGCTGTTATGTTCAGTTAGAGATTAAAAAGGAAAGAGTTGAATTTAACAGAGGAAGAAGGGTGGTTCTGCAAATACACGAAGAAGAGGAAGGAGATGGAATTGTAAACAGCATGGAATCGCAGTCTTTGAGGTTGCGAAGTCAACACGGCAATTAAACTTTTGTCGACTCAATTGTGCGGAAAGTGATTTTTGAACTTCGAAGCGGAGAGAGTCGGCGTGAAGGAAACGGCATGGCATTGTGGTGCAGAAAGATTGGAACGTCAATACAGCCGATTAGACTTTGCTTTGAAATTTCTGGACACGAAATAACCTTGTTGTTTTCCCTGTCGATCGCCGATTAAATTCCACGCGCCTTCTCGCATCCGAAAGTCAATACAGGCGATTAGACTTTGATTTATCTACTTTCTGGAGACGAGCTGATTAAATTCCGCTCCCGAAAGTCTGTAATTTCTGGACCCGAACTACTCTGGTTGCTTCCCCTGTCTATCGCTGATTAAATTGCACCGGTCCACTGATAGCTTTGTGGGAGTGATCGTGGAATTTACGTGATAGAAACAAACCAATTTACTGCCCCTGATCACGTAAATTCACGATGATGACTATGATGTTTGAAGTTACGCGATGTTACTGCCCCTCTCGTATAAAAAACAATGATTTATTTTTATTAAAAAATTTAATGTACATTTACATAGCTCGACCTTCAACCATAACGATCATTAGAGGTTATCCGACCCAAAACATATTGGGTTACTAGTCTATTCCACATTTACATAATTACATTACAATTCTTGGTGATTGGGAATGTTACAATCCCTTTCCGATTAATTTTTCAATGTTTTTGGTGCACATCATCATTTATGTGTGCATACATATCACAATGCTAGTCTTTCTGGACTTTATTCAACATAGGCTCTCTGACCTAAAATAAATATAATGATTTCATAGTTTGTTAATTCTTGTAGATATTGAGAAAACACAATATTACAGGTACAACAAGATAACTGCAAAGACCAATAACCTTCTACAAAGGAGAGAATGATCTATTAGATCTGCTTACTGATTACATTGAAGAGCTTCTCTATTTATAATAGTCTGAGAGGAAACGGCATTGATGAAGGTAGATGGATAACTCTCTCATGAAATAATGAAACAAGTAGATGGATGGTATAAGTCAAAAAAACACATGGTGATTATCCGTAAACAGCCAAAAAAGGATGACATGACCTACCTATCCTAAGTAAACTTATACATCAACACCCCCCCATAAGTGCAACTTAGGGAAGTAAAAAAAACAAAATATATGAATCATGGATACGAGCTTACTAATGTATCCAATACAAACTCTCATAAGTGGAGAAAAGGAGAAAACCCGTAGGAAAAAAACTCCTCCCCTAAAGAGAGAAAACAACAGAAAATAGGAGGTCTTAATGTAACCCCCCAGAGACAACTTATTTGACCCCAAGCATCAATCATAGTTGTAGAAAGCGAGGTGATGCCAAAGGTTTAGTGAAGATGTCAGCAACTTGCGCTTCAGTAGGAAAATACTCCAGGTTGAGAACACCATCCTGGATGAGTTGGCGAATGAAGTGCATGTGGATCTCAATGTGTTTGGTCCGTTGATGTTCCACCGGGTTGCGAGAGATGTGTATGGCACTCTGATTATCACACCAAAGAGTGGTGGGACAATCCTGTTGAATGCCAAACTCTGTAAGGAGTTGTAAAGCCAAAGAACCTCCTGACTTGCAAGAACTACAGCACGATACTCAGCTTCCGCAGAGGATAAAACAATTGCAGATTGCTTTTTACAAGACCATGTAATAGATGCGGAGCCAAGACAATAGACAAAGCCAGATGTGGACTTTCTATCATCAACCGAACCAGCCCAATCAGAGTCAGTGAATACCACAAGCTGAGAGGCAGCAGAAGAGTATTGAATACCAAAATTGGTAGTACCCTGAATGTACCTCAGAATGATTTTAGCTGCCTTCCAGTGACTCTCATGAGGATCTTGAGAGAACCAAGAGACAAGTCCTACTGCAAAAGATATGTCAGGATGTGTATGAGTCAGATACAACAAACTCCCAATCAATTGTTGATACAATGAAGGATTAATATGTGGTGATGAGCAACTGGCAGAAAGTGTGACTCCTGACTGAAATGGAGTAGGAGCAGGTTTACAATCAATCATGCCAAAGCGCTGAAGTAAATCAAGTGCATGCTTCTGCTGAAAAATGGAGATTTCGTCAAAAGACTGAAGAACCTGGAGACCAAGAAAATAATATAGAAGCCCCAGATCTGTCATATCGAATTGTCCCATCAATGCTTGCTAAATACTCTGAATCATAGATGAAGAACTCCCAATGAGAATTAAATCATCCACATACAGAACCAAAATCAAGAGATTAGTTCCATGTTTCTGAGTGTAAACTGTAGGATTAGAATGACAGCGATCAAACCTGCAAGAAATTAGAAAACTATCCATCTTCTCATACCAAGCTCGAGGAGCTTGTTTGAGATCATAAAGAGAACGTCTAAGCCTACAAACAAGAGAAGAATCCTGCACATAACCAAGGGGATGCTCCATGTAGATTTCCTCATCTAAGTCACCATGTAGAAAAGCGCTCTTTACATCCATCTGGTAGACTGACCATCCTTGCGAAGCAGCCAGAGAAAGAACAAGGCATATAGAATTCATCTTGGCAATAGGGGCAAAGGTCTCAGAGTAATCAAACCCTTCAACTTGTGAAAATCCCTTGGCCACAAGACGTGCCTTATGCTTGTCAACAGAGCCATCTGCTGCATACTTGGTTTTATAGATCCATTTACAGCGAACTAGCTTTCGTCCCTTTGGAAGAGACACGAGATCCCATGTGTGATTCTTCATCAATGAAGAATACTCTTCTGTCATGGAAGCATCCCACTCAGATATGCCAACAGCGTCAGAAAATTGTTGTGGATCATTTGAGATAGTATGAATCAAGAAGGAGACACCTATTGTTTGTGATTGAATAGGGGAAGAGGCTAAGGCTGAATAGCTGAAATCAGTTGGCTCATAGCCATATCTGTCAGGCCTCTTTCTCTCACGAAGGCTCCTCCTGAGATGCAGTTCTTGATCAAGTTGTTCATGTTCTTGATCAATTTGTTCATGATGCTTATGCTCCATTGCTGCAGGTGGTATATTTTCTTCTGGTTGATGTTGAACTTCAAAAGGTTCATCATCATTTTCTAAAGCAAATTCAACACAATTGTCTACATGACAATCTGAAGATGGAGAAGGATTTGATGTGGGGTTGACTCCTTCATCAAAACGGACAGCTCGTCGAAAAAAGACTTATTTAGTAATAGGTTCAAATAACCTATATGTTTTTATGTCCTCACAATAACCAATGAATATTAATGGTTGGCTTTTCTTCTCCATAGCTTTGCGTTCTTCAACTGGTATTAAGGCCCATGTTGGACTGCCAAATACTCTAAAAGAAGAGACATCAGGCTTAACATGACTCCAAGCTTCCTCTGGAGTCGTATGCAGTACTACCCGATGAGGCATCCTATTTTGAATGTAGTTTGCACAGTTTACTACTTCAGCCCAAAAGGAGGGTGCCATGTTCTTGGACTGAATCATACAGTTTGCCATTTCTTTTAGTGTTCTGTTCTTTCTTTCAGCAACACCATTTTGCTGAGGGTTGTAGGGAATAATGAGTTGATGTTGAATGCCATGTTCTCTACAAAAATCTGTGAATCCCTGATTGGCATACTCCCCCCCATTATCTGTGCGTAGTTTCTTCATAGAAAGAGATGATTGCTTCTCAACAAAAGCCTTGAAGTTCTTAAAAGTAGTAAGGACCTCACTCTTGTACTTAAGAAAGTACACCCAAGAGCGACGTGAGAAGTCATTAATGAAGGTGAGTGCATACTTAGCCCCTGAAAAATGAGCAAGTTGGAAATGACATGAGATCGCTATGTACCAACTCAAGAGGTGTTGTAGCACGCCATGCTTTTCCTTTAGAAAAAGGATCTTGATGTTGTTTTCCAAGGACACAACTTGGACAAACTCCATCAGTACAAGAAACTTTAGGAAGACCAAGCACCAATTTTTGGGTACTTCACTGTTGCAGATATCTGTAGTTGAGATGTCCAAATCTTTCATGCCAAAGCTTACTCAAAGCATCAGCATGTGCAATGAAAGAGGAACCTAAGGAAGACTCAAAAGAAGCAAACTTATACAAACGAGAACTATGATCTACTTTTCCAGATGCAACAACAATGTCTGGATTTTGTGGTTCTTGGATGATTACATCATTAGGAGAAAACTCTACTATTTTCCCATTACCAGAATGACAAATCTGATATATAGAGAGAAGATTTGCAGAGATGTGAGGAACAAGAAGAAAATCATTAATGCACCCTTTATCTAGCTACACTGTGCCAGATCCAAGAACATCCAGCTGTGTAGAGTCTCCAACTGCAATCTGCGAAATGATACATTCAGATGTAGAAGCCAACAAATCATGAGAATGAGTCATGTGGTGTGAAGCACCAGAATCAAGTATCCAGCTATTTGAATATGCATACAAAGCTTGAGATGATAAAGCATGTCCTTTACTTGTAGAAGAAGGTTTTGGTACTGAAATCTTATGCTACTTCATGGCTTCATTCAAAGCTTCAAGTTTCAACCAACACTTAGATTCTACATGCCCAAGTCCGCCACAAAAGCTACAGGTGTCATTTGACTTCTTCTTCTTTGTCTTGGAGGAAGACTTGCCAAACTTGGAAGATGGAGGAAATGGTTTTGTTTTCTGCTGAGACTTGGAAGTAAACTCACCAGTTGGAGCAAAATTTTTCTTCTGCTTATACCGAGTCTTGTGCTTAGTTTTGGTGTTTTGAGCCACAAAAGCCTTATTGTTAGAGACAAAAAGAGCATCTAATTGAATAAGCTTAGATTGTTCTCTGGTAAGACGCTCACAGAAAAGCTCAAAGGAAGGCATATTAAACTCACTTCCTAGTGCATCCATAGTAGAATAAAATGCAGAAGAAAATACCTGATAAAGACCTTTTAGCTTGGATAAAATCAAGAAGATGCACTCTTTATCTGATTTAGTTTTTCCGCACCCTGTTAGCTGAGCCACTAGTGCCCTAAATTTGGTGAGATAGTCTTCAACGGATGCATGCTCATCCAGTACCAGTGATGACAGCTCCTCTTCCAATTGTAGGGCTCGAAATTCATTGATTTTTCCAAATAAGGAATCCAACTTGTCCCAACGTGCTTTCGGAGTTTTACAATCAACTATGTGGAACAACAAGCTATCTGACACATGTAAACCGATGAGGCCCATGGCTTCATCAAGTTTATTTTGATAGGCGAACCTCTCGATTTCCTTAGTGAACATAGGTTGAGCCCTGGCTCAACATCTGCCAGAGCCCTTTTGATTGCAACAACTGTTGCATCTTAAGTTTCCATGTATGATAATTATGGGGAGTTAGGAGCTCAACAATCCTTAACTCTACCATATACAATAGATAATGCAAAGAAAACACAGATTTATGTCTATGTAATATGTTTACAATAGAAAGGTTTGGAAGCTAAGCCTTAAATTAGAGAGTTCCAAAAGAACTACTTTACAATTTTTTTAAAATACCAGTACGTATTTAAAAAAAAGGCTAAGGCACATGTAACACGGTCTCCACGGTATCTCCAGCTGGAAAACACAGAGTAATGAAGATATAAAGTAGATAACGAGCAACTCTTCTACGTTGCTCGTCATCTTTCAAGAGCCTACGCCTAGGTCAAGCAAAACGTGGTCGCCTACATTCCCGGCACCCAGATCACGGCCATAGTTGTGGGCAATGAAGTCTTTGTCAACCCCAATAACATCACCTCCTACCTTGTCTCTGCTATGACAAATCTTCACAAGGCTCTCGTCAAATATAACCTCGACGAAATCGTCAAATCTCGAGCCCCATTGCTCTCAGTGCGCTGTAGTGCTCTTACCCAAATTCAAGCGGTGCCTTCATTCACGAGCTGTTGTTGCCCATTAATCATTCCCTGCTGGCAGTGAGAGGAGCGGGGAAGAGGTCGCCTGCTGTGAAGACAGTGGTCAGCCATCCACAGGTACTCGCTCATTGTCAGCAGCGTCTCGTGGCTCTTGGCGTGCAAGTGGAGGCCGTGGACAACGCTGCGAGAGCAGCTCGTTTTGTAGCGGAAAACCGTCCGGCAATCTCACTGTCGATGACAGCCGTGTCGTCTCAAACAAACCCAATCAAATCAATACCCACCAAAATACACATGCTACGATGAAAAGTAGCAATTGGAAGACCCCGTAACACGCCTTCTGGACTCAAGGCCAAATTATTACCAGTAATCCAGACGAAGGATACAGGGATAGCATGTCCAGCTCTCGTCTTCCCTACTATAGACTTTTTGCAAGGAGGCTACTTGAGCCAGACCAAGAAATGGTTTGAAAACTCCTTCAATTCACTGCACAAACTGACATTTACTACAGTCTACCTTGGGATTATGCCCAGCATTAATCTCTCAGACAAACAACAATAAGGAAGACCACTGATACTGCTACAACTACAGCCCCAGCTCGAGCAACGACGTTTGGGCCTTCACCACCATCGAGGGCAAAGAAAGAAGAGGTAAAGGAAAAAGGAAAGGCAACGCACAAGAGAAGGAGGACAACAGGGACAAGAGAAAACGACAGAGGCACTGGAAAGAGACAATGCTGGCCAAATCGGATCTTGATCTCAAAAAACTTGCAAATCTCTCAAAAGAAAGGAGAAGGGGTTTGCAGAGCAGCTCTGATACCATGTAGATATTGAGAAAACACAATATCATAGGCACAACAAGATAACTACAAAGACTAATAACCTTCTACAAAGGAGAGAATGATCTATTAGATCTGCTCACTGATTACATTGAAGAGCTCCTCTATTTATAATAGTCTGAGAGGAGACAACATTGATGAAGGTAGATAAAGGTAGATGGATAACTCTCTCATGAAGTAATGAGACAAGTAGATGGATGGTATAATTCAAAGAAGCACATGGTGATTATCCATAAATAGCCAAAAAAGGATGACAAGACCTACCTATCCTAAGTAAACTTATACATCAACAATTCTTGTAACAATTCCAACCCATAATCTCTTATTCCCCTCAGTATGCACAACCCAAGGAAGTGTATCCCCTTCTCTTTTCTGTAGTCCCTAAGGTTGTACCACTTCCCTCTAGGGATCTAGCACAAAGTGGCCATGAAGTCTTAGAGTTGCGGCTCCAAGAACTCTAGCTACCATACTTTCATAATTTGACAAGTCCTACCTGCAACAATTCCAACCAACAATCTCTCATTCTCCTCAGCCAACACAACCCAAGGAATGATATTTCCTTCTCTGTATTGTAGTTCCTTAGACAATCCTCATCCCCTCCAGGGCTCTAGAATAGACCGACCAAGAAATATCAAAGTTGGGGCTCCGGTAAATCCAATTGCAACAACTTCACAATTTATTGATTCCTCTAGAAATTCCAACCAACAATCTCTCATTCCTCTCAACCTATGGAACCCAAGGAAGTGTACTTCCTTCTCTATACAACAGTCCCTTACGTTGTCCCACTCCCCTTCCAGGGCTCCAAGACAAGTCTGATAGGAAGTGTCCGAGTTACGGCTCCAGGAATATCAACAACAATAATGAAGTCTCTAAACTTTCAAAATAATTGCAGGTGCATCTCCTACATCACATTTTCCAACTCCCACTTTTCTTCTCTCAAGCTGCAACAAGTCCACTGGACTTTATTTATTCCCCACCTTTGTCATTGATCTTCGTTTCCTCATGGTGCTCTTCTTTCCAAGTACTCAATTCATATCTCTATTCCTTCGATCGTTCCTATAGCATCCACCAAGGAAATATAAATGTTATAGATATTGTCGTATAACCATTACCTTATTCACTGGAGTTCTCAACTCTATAATGTAACATTTATTTAAGAGTAAGTATGCAATCATAAACCAATACTTATCTATATGGCTATTCTTGTGCTTCACAAAGCTACCACAGGAAAGAACTAAACCTATGACAAACCCTCATGAATCCAACCACATGCATTATTTAGCTACCTCTTCCTTGCTATACTCACCCTCCAGGCTCAGGCATCCCCTTCTCTGCTACACAGTCTCTTAGGTAACCCATCATTTTCCAAGGTGTTCATGTGCAAGGATAGCACCAAATCACTAGTAGACATCCATATGTAGCCAATAAATTGTGGTAATCATATGGTTCCAATGCCATAACAGTGGCCTTCTTCCCGAGCTTCCCAACTTCAACAATTATAATCTCATCTATATCACACACATACACTCATCATGAGATATCATCATAGAAATTCATCTTATTAATTTTGAATTTGTTTCATATAGGAAACCAAATTTTCCCAAGTTTGAGATTCCCTCTCATAGTGTTTGGCTCTTGTAGCAGTAGCTATCGGTCTCCCTTATGGGATTACACCATTGCAATATCCAAGACCATTTTACCTGCAATTGTAATACCCCTAGGTCGAACCCCAATTGTACATATAAATGTAAATGTAATTATACGTATAAGCTAATGAGTTGATGGTACAAGGTCTTTGGTTCGATTCTGCACACATTGAGTTAGTGCACAAGAATCTCACACCAAAGAAGTGTGCACATTTTATAATGTATCATGCACCTATGTAAGGTGTGAGGTTGTGCACTAAAGGAAGGGTGCACACCTACCATCTTGAGTTTGCGTACAATGGAGTAAGTAGTGCGTGGTTTTGGGGCTAGATTGTCTTTGTGTATATGTATTTTGAGGCCAAAGTTCCTATGTGATTATTATGCTGGAGAGCCAGAAGTTAAATGGCCAATGAGTCATCATTGTAATATGTAATCACATGCAAATATTAATGAAAACATATCACTGTACCAACCCTGTAAAAGAGTATGGGGGGTTAAAATCCACTAGAAATGGAATGGGGGCTAAGAGTTAAGGATAAGGGGATAAGATAGAGGGACTTAAGTCCAAAAGAATATTATATTAATATTCCTTAAAGTATAAAGTATGGATAACTATTTTATCCTAAGTTTTAAGGATGGGAAAAAGTGGGTCCAAGGTAATTCTCAACATAACAAATGTCATGTTGAGAACATGCATACATATAATTTGGACTTAGTTCATTTGCCTATCATTGATAAAGAAACGGATTGTTAGGCCCATAAAATATTGAAGATAAGGGTTGTCAAGCCCGTGAACCTTATCTCAAGGTGAGAGAATGGATAGAAATTGAGCATTAAATTCCATCCCTTACTTTCACATTACATAAAGTGACAAATCAGACATATATATATTATTAAATAATAACAAAAACAAGGAGAGGAGAAACCAGAGTCGTTAGTCTAAATCACTCCACAATTTTCAATGGACAGAGATGGGTTAATAGCGCTGGACAGAAGAAGCCACAGTGAATCTTCGGGTCCGACACACTTTCCCACATAATAGGTCAAACAAAGTTAACTGGTTGGCTATGTTGAGTCGTCAGTTGGTTGGCCATTGACTTTGAAGCTCTGCGCAGTCATTGCATGCCGTTTCCCTCACGCCCCTCTCTCCCATTCCATCTGCTTCGTCTTTTTAATCTATTTGCTGAACCCTCCTCCCTCGCTTGAACCCTCCTCCTTCGCTTAAGTTGAAGTCACCACTGATTAGTTTTTAGATTTCCAACAGAAGAGCAGAGCATGACAATACGCGTTCTTCTTCTTCCCAATTCAATGCCTCTCAATGTTCGTCTTTGCCTGATCGCTTCTGCTCTTCTCCTCCTCTTCTGCTCAACATCATGTCTCGGCAATCAGTACGGGGATTGTCTTTCGAATACAAGTACATGTGGGGTTGAATTCGGGTACCCCTTTGGGGAAAGTGGCAGCGGCTGCGGTGACCCCCAGTTTTAGCTACAGCATTGTGATAACGAGAGCCATATTGTGATTAATATCGGTGGAAACGATTATCACATAATTGAGTCCTCTTTCTTGGCGAATAGTACCACATTCAAAATAATGACACTTATTAATGACAATCTGTGGGGGGGTAAATGCATTCTTTCAGGTAACTACTCTCTATTCTGGAGGGCTGGCTCTACTTTTCAGATTCTAGATACATACAGTAATCTCACGCTTTGGAAGCACTGCGATCAAGTTCCTGAGAACATTAGTGGATTACCAGTGCATAATTTGAGTTTATGTGGCGATGATTGGTACTATAGTTTGAGTCCCCATTTAAATTTAGAGGGGACACCTTTCTGTAACGCATTTCAATTACCAATTAAACACAACTTCTCTCAGCAGCCCATTATTAATGAGAGTGTACTAGAGCAGGGTTTTGAGGTAAAATGGCATGTTGACCCGAACATATTTCGAACAACCCGCAATGGTAGGTTTCCCTATCGTCTTCTACAAATTTGATTAGAAAACGCAGTGCTCCATTTTGTGTTTCCCGGTCTGTCAAGTATGCATTCTCTTATCAAAAACTGTGGGTCCATGCAGGTACTCAGGAGAGTTCTTATGGTGAAGATACAGGAGGTAGAAACAAGTCAGTGATTATAATAGGTAAATATGATTTCTTTAACGTTAAGGTAGATTTGCGTTTTGTCTCCTTAATAATCTCTTCTGGTTTGGACGAAGATGATTATATTGATATCAATCTTTTCATTCCACCGCAGGTTGCTCTGTTGTAGGAGTTGCGCTGACAGCAATAGCACTAGTACTGTTCTTAAGGTTTTATGCAAAGATGGGTAAACCTACTCGTGGTAGCCCTACTTCAAAGGTGGAGAAATTCCTAAAAGAATATGCTTGTGAAATGCCAACCAGATATTCACTCTCTTACCTCAAGAAGATCACAAACAACTTTTCAGAAAAATTGGGAGAAGGAGGTTATGGTGTGGTGTATAAAGGAAAGTTTCCGAAAGGAGCTCCAGTGGCTGTTAAGATTCTTGATAGGCATAAGCACAGCGAGATCCAATTCATGAACGAAGTGGCTACCATTGGACGCAGGGTCCATCACTTCAATTTGGTTCGTCTGTTGGGGTATTGTTTTGAAGGCATTACCAACGCTCTGGTATATGAGTACATGGTTAATGGATCTCTTGAGAAGTTTATATTTGCCCAAAAAGAGAAGGGGGAAGTCTTAAGGTGGGAACAATTGTATACAATTGCTTTGGGTGCGGCTCGTGGAATTGCTTATTTACACCAGGATTGCGACAAACGCATCATACACTTCGACATCAAACCTCACAATATATTGTTGGACGCGGACTTCACACCAAAAGTGTCTGATTTTGGTCTGGCAAAACTTTGTGGGAAGGGAGACGACCATATATCAATGACTGCTGCGAGAGGGACGCCAGGATATGTTGCACCAGAGTTGTGTGACAGCGATCTGGGACCTGTTACAGATAAATCGGATGTCTACAGTTTCGGAATGCTTTTGCTGGAGATTGTTGGGGGCAGAAAGAACATCGACTGGAAGGTAAGCCGTTCCAGTCAGTTTTACTTTCCTGAGTGGGCTTTCAAGCTGCTTGAGTGTAGGGAGTTGGGGATGAGATTAAGAGGAGGAGAAATGGAAGCAGAAGACGAGGAGAAGGCAAAAAGACTCACTAAAGTTGGATTATGGTGCATTCAATACAACTGGGAAGATCGTCCTTGTATGAGCAGGGTTATTCAAATGTTGGAAGGAAATGGAGACGACGTGGCCGATCCTCCTTTGCCCTTCAATTCGTCCTTGGCTGCAACCGTTGAAGATTCTTCTTTAATTGAAATACGAGTGTAGATTTCTATGACAGTGGGTTAACAAACCAGTTTTTATTGGTTGTCAATCCTCCTTATCATATCATTATCAATAAAATTATCCTCCTTTATTGGTTGTTAATAAAATTTTAGAGTTTAGTAAATTGATAAAAAAAATAGAGTTTAGTAAATTGATAAAAAAAAAAAAAACAATTAAAAGTGGTTATATTGGATTATTACAATATGTTATTTTTTTAATAATTTTTTTTTTTATAGAGATTTAATGTTATGGTTGTAAACCTATTTAATTATTTAATTTATTTTCCATATCAAATTCATTAATTACAAACATTAAAGATAAACATATATATCTATATTTTCTAATTTTGGTGCTTTGTTATCATTGAAACTTATCAATTTTGGTCAAGACCTTAAAAAATTTGGATTCTCTATACCATCAAACCAAGAAGTCCATATTTCTTGAGCTACAACTCATTATTGGAGCCCTAGAAGGGGAGTGGGACAACACGAGGGACTACTATGTAGAGAAGGAAGTACACTTCCTTGGGTTGCATAGGCTGAGAGGAATGAAAGATTGATGGTTGAAATTGTTGGAGGAATCAATAAACTGTGAATTTGGAGGGGATGAGGATTGTCTGGGCGACTGCAACACATAGAAGGAAATCTCATTCCTTGGGTTGTGTAGACTGAGGAGAATGAGATATTGTTGGTTGGAATTGTTGTAGGTAGGACTTCTCAAATTATGAAAGTATGACAACTAGAGTTCCAGGAGCCACAACTCTGAGACTTCTTGGTCAGTCTGTGCTAAAGCCCTAGAGGGAAGTGGTTCAACCTGAGGGACTACAAAGAAGAGAAGGGGACCTACACTTCCTTGGGTTGTGCATATTGAAGGGAATGAGAGATTCTTGGTTGGAATTGTTGCAAGAATTATCAAACTGTGAAATCATTATGTATATTTTAGGTCAAAGAGCCTATGCTAATTAAAGGCCAGCGACCCTAGCATTGTAATATGTATGCACACCTATATGGTGATTTGCACCGAGGACATTGCAAAATTAAGGGGGAGGGGATTATAACATCCCCAATTTTACTCCCCGTGAATTGTAATGTAATTATGCAAATGTGAAATAGGTTAGTGATCGAGTATGTTTTGAATAGAGAGATTATAATGATCGTTATGGTTGACGGTCAAGCTATGTAAACGTACATTAAAATAATTAATAAAAATAAATCATTGGCTGCGACACGAGAGGGGCGGTAACATCGAGGGCTATAATTCCACAAGAAAGGGGGCTAAAGGGGGTCCAAGGGGTTCTACATGCCTAATAACCCAAGCCAATGTATTATTAATGTTTACCTCCTTTGAATTATCAAACCTGTCATTAAATGCATGTAAGAGAGGTTGGTGGGAAAATTTATCTCACCAATTTAATGTAGCATGGGCAGAGTACAATCTTCATGGGGAAAATGTGAGAGTCAAAACTTGCATGGAGAAGAAAAGAAAATTCGAATGGGTATTGAGTACAACTTTTAGAAGTATATTTTTGGACAACAAGGGAGAGCTTGGTGCTAGGAAAGAGCACCATCCATGTCGTGCACGAGAGAAGCCATGCAAGGGATGAGTTTATGCCAAGAATCAGGTTGTATCCATGTAAGTGGCATTTCCTGCTGAGGAAATAGCTCAAGAGCCTTGAGAAGGCTTCTGTTAGCACTTCATTGAGACCACTAAGAATTTTTGGAGTCCCCAGCTACAAGATTTCCTCGCCGACCTTGCACTGGAGCCTTGGAGGGAAGTGGGATGGCCCAAGGGATTGTGTGGCAATGAATGAGATCCCATTCCTTGGGTTGTGTAGGTTGAGGGAGAAAGAAAGCTAGTGGAGTGGAATTGTTGTTGGCGTAGAAACCTGAGAATTGGGTTGTTGTGTACGTGGAGAGTGGAAAAGAGAGCTAGACATCCTTGTAGGATCATAGCCTCAGCCCGAGCATGGGTTGTTGTTGAGAACAATGGAATAGCAAGCCTACGATTGGGAGGAATGTCCCTTGAGTCAGTTCTTCTCTAACAAATAAGTGTTATGTTTTATTTCTGATAATTAATTCCATTTTGTAGATGTTTATTGAATTTATTATTGTTGAATGGTTACATTCACATGTTAAAATTTGTTGTTAATTGCATGAGCAAATGTGAACATGTTTCTTTTGTTAATTTTGTTTATATTAGAGCATTTTATTTGGTATTAGAAAGTTGGGTATTTTACATGATACAATGCAACATTGAAGCCAACAGAAATGGTTTGGTAAGCAATCCCTAAGCACTAATGTGACAGTGACATACTTTAGCAAGGTGTGAAGTGCTTTTGTGGCATAGTATATCTATCATTTTCTTCCCAAGATCAACACTTGTATAGTGAGGATAGGATTTGATCACAAATTTATCCTTAATATATGGCATATTTGCAATTTGTTCTTAGTATATGCATATTTGTGTCCCCACAATGCCCTCCAATGTACTACATAGGTGGGCACTCATGGTCCCATTCCAACTAATTATGGGAATGGATTTGATGCACATATTTTATCCAACTCATTATGGGAAATGGATTTGATGAACATATGTAGAATTCTAGCCATGAGAGGGGAACTTGGAAAAAGATTCACTCGTGTCCAGAAAGTAGATAAAGCAAAGTCTAATCGACTGTATTGACTTTCGGATGGGAGAAGGCGCATGGAATTTAATCGACGATCGACAGGTATTGACTTTTCGATGGACAGGTATTTATTATTTATCAAAAGACTCCGAGCTTTCAAAAAAGAAAAGTCTAATCAACTGTATTGACTTTTTGATGAGAGAAGGCGTGTGGAATTTAAGTGAGGATCGTGTCCATAAATTACAAACTTTCGGGAGAAGACAAAACAAAGTCTCAAATCTTTCTGCACTGCAATTCCATGTTGTTTCCTTAGAGTAAAATGACTTAAAGAGAGTCCTTTGGTGAATTGATGTAAAAATAAATCAACACTATCATATAAGGTAACCAACATCCCATCCCATCAACTTATAAGCATAACCATATGTTTTATCATTGATATCTCCAAATGGCATTAGATTCCATCCCTTAGTTGCACATTACATAAAGTGACAAATCAGACATATACTTAGATATATTATTAAATAATAACAAAAACAAGGAGAGGAGAAACAAGAGTACAAAGACCAATCGATATAAATTCAAATTCAGTTGTTTTCCTTTTTAATCATAAATGTCAATATGTTCCACTGGTTAAGGAGACAAACTTGCAATTTACTGGGTTTCGCCCATGAAAGTTTGAACCCTATTGTTGACTGTGATTTTAATGAGTTTTTTTACGTAGAGGTTGGACAATAGTTGAAAATGATTGAATTGTAAGCTTCATTATTTACATTGTCTTTAATGAATTTTTTACATGGAGAATTGAAAATGGTTGATTTATTTACATTTTCTTTAATGAACTTTTCATATGGAGACTTGATAATGGTTGAATTGTATGCTTTGTAAATTCATTGGAAAATTCAACGGTAAAGCTCTCCCTCCCATTTGTAGTGATTTGTAGATTAAACTTTGATCAATCAAATATATGTATAGAAGAAGACCCTAAATATTAAATGAGAATGATGGAATTGAAAGCTTCATTATTTACATTGTCTTTAATGAACTTTTTACATGGAGAATTGAAAATGGTTGATTTATTTACATTGTCTTTAATAAACTTTTTATATGGAGACTTGATAATGGTTGAATTGTATGTTTTGTAAATTCATTGGAAAATTCAACGATAAAGCTCTCCCTCCCGTTTGTAGTGATTTGTAGATTAAACTTTGATCAATCAAAGATATGTATAGAAGAAGACCCTAAATATTAAATGAGAATGATTGAATTGGAAGCTTCATTATTTACATTGTCTTTAATGAACTTTTTACATGGAGAATTGAAAAT